>JASMMZ010000005.1:7467868-7610554 GCA_038502455.1 Anisogramma anomala | reverse complement strand
AACTTTGTTTTTGCGGGGCAAAACTAGTAACCTTACTCCTTCCGTTTCGTCTTATTCAGACTGGTGAAAGGTAGTGTCTGGTGCTTTTCAGCTCTTTTACTTACAGCTACCAATTGTTGGTACGCGTGTAGGGTAGCAACATAATGTTGAAACAGTGTAGTATTCTGACGATGGAAGAGGAAAAAACTAAAATTAGAAGCGAAGTTCAGCGGAGCTGAACATGTAGTAGCAAGATGCACAGGCAGGCACGTGCCTATGCCTTCCTTCCCTTTCTATGTATGTACCCCTTATATAATGTACAACACTATTGCCCTTTCAAATTTTAGTTTACGGTAAATCAAGAATTCGAATCTCACTTTCAACGGTTCTAAGATTGCGTGCAAAGGTTTGTTTCACGTACTTTTGTTTTGTTCTTGTGAATGCACTAACTCATGGGCTGAAGCACTAGCTTATAACAGTTTTTTTTAAGCAAGGTTTTTTTTGCGTATTAGTTTCCTTATATACTCTATGAAACTAGTTTTATAGTACCCTTAATTAACTAAAAAAATGGACTATTTTATTATATTCCAGTATCTATCTACTAGGAATTGGGGGTGGCGTACCTTAACAGATAGTTTCACCGGCTTTATAGAAATATTTACACCACCACTACCACTGCAAGCATAATACCCGCAGTGCTGTTCATCTCGATCAAGGCATTGCCGCCGCTGACCCCTTTTCCGTTCTGCTCTACTTTCTTCATTGACAGCCTCGAAACCATAGCCAAGTTTCCTTGTCCACTCCTCGTCCACATTCACAGTCCACGTCAGAGAAGTTCATGCCGGTGACTGTCGCGCAAAAAGCTCGTGCTGCGTCACTGTGGTTGTGGTCAGCTACGAATAAAACCCACGAGACAAGTTGCCTTCCCTTCCTGCAGCCACCAACTTCTCTGCGCATCCCTTCGCTCCTGCTCGAGACGGTTGTTTCACCACTCGCAAAACGCAGTTGCGAGGGCACGCAGCATGATCCTCCTCCATCTCCCCAACTCTCGACATCATGGCATCGCCTCCGTGGTCGTCCGCCAGATCCGACGGTTTCCCTCTCTCACCACCAGCACCACCACCGCCACCACAAAGAGAGGCTCCATTGCCACCAGTACCTCGTCAAGCACGCCCCAGGCTCGACAGTGCCCCTCAGCCTCGAAGCAGTGATTCTAGATCCATCCCTCGAAAGCCGGTCCCGAGACCTGCTCCTTCCAGTTCCGCCTCAGCTCCAGCTCCAGCTCCCCCGCGGCCGACAAACGACTCCAGCCTCGTGAATGCTGCCCGAACACACCCAGACCCGAGACCGACCCTCTCTGTTCCGTCCACCGTGCAACACCCTCCGTCCCCACACAAACCACCAAGCCACGGCCGTTCCATGAGCCACCCATTCCCTTCCCTCTTCCCAAGCAGGAGAGGCTCGCAAGGCAAGAAGACCGCTGTCCAGGACGACTTCGATTCGGATTCAGATTCGGATGCGGAAATGCTGGGGCTTGGTCTGGGTTCCAAATCAAAGGCGCCAGTGCAAGCCGCGGGACCACCGTACCCAAGGCCGCCGCTGGGAGATAAGGACTTTGCTTCGGGTAACTGCATGACATGCGGTGCGCTGTCCCGGTGGCCTAAGGGGCTGCGGGTTTTCAAGTGCACTCTCTGCGTGACCATCAACGATCTCGTCGACCTTAAGAGCGCCATCGAGTCACAGAACCATGTCACTGGAGGCAGACACAATGGGGCGCCCCAAGAGTTTGCCCCTCCGAGCTTGAAAGGTGAGTACCGTCATGCAACCCCTTGAGGCGCAATCTGGTCTAAGCATCACCTAGGCCCTATTTCACTCGAGATAACCAGGCGTCTCGTCAGAGACTCTTTGAAAAGTTTCCTCTGCGCGAGCTTGGGGCTTAGACGGCCGTCAGTAGATGCCAGGGAGACAGGCTCCATGGACCAAACGAGGCCTGGTCCGGCCTCGATGCGTGGTGAGCCAGGGACATGGAGGCCGCAATTTGGTCCGGATCCACCAGCAACTACGCTCCCAGTTGAAGTGTCGGACCCGGAAATATCGATCGAGGACTCGGAAGCCCATATGGGGTCTTCCCGGACTGTGAGACTGGTGCCCTCAATTCTCGAATCTCAACCTGACGGTAGATCTCCGAGCTCGCCACCTGTTGATCAGAATGGAAGATCCGTTGATCCGGATGGGAAGAGGCTCTTCAGGCCGCTGGAAGATTACGTTGCCAGCTGCTTCTCAACCACTCTGCACTCTGTCAACTCATCATTCATGCAGAGAATACCAAAAGCTCCTAGCCGGCGGACCCCACAGACGTCTAAACGACGTCCCTCGGAACTGGCCAGGGATCCTACACCCTACGATCCTGCCGTGCCTGAACTAGATGCCAAGCTGCTAATGCTTGGTAATTTTGCCGAGAATGGATCCTGGTGGACAGGGCAGAAAGAAGAAGCCATTCCTGTGCGGACCCCTTCTCATCGTGATGAGGAATATTCTATCGTCACAGGTCGAAGCCCCAATATTGACTGGGCAGATGTGGACACTTGGTACAACACAGTCTTGAATGCTGGAGAAAGTTGGCCACGGCTCTACGAGGAGCTTACGGGCGCTGTCCCGTTGGACCGGGCGGATTCCGATTTGCTGCGATTAGAAACGCAGATTCTCGAAGCACAGGAGCACCTCCGGAAGACTCTCCTGAAGGTGACTGAAAGCCTTCTCAGACGTCCCGGGCGACCTGTCACTACACCGGAAGATCTTCGCTTCCTTTTGATCCTGTCCGCGAACCCTCTTTTACATTCATCTTTTCAGAACTTTACTGGTCACCTCCAACGTCAGCCAAACGGACAAATGATTGGCCCCGCTGGCTCTGGATCGCTGCGCATCTCTGGACCAATATCTGGCCGAAACTCTATGATCATAAAACGCGTCCTTGGCCTCCTGTCTAACACACCGGCTGAATGCCACAATCACCTTGTCTCATGGCTCCAGCGCTTTCCCGAGTCTCGCTTCATTCAGCTCAAGGACCTTGCTGGTGGCTTCTTGGCCTACAGGCTGATACGGCAGAACGAGAAGACGTACGAGACGAGAGTCGATGTGACTGCTGGCTTAATCCCACAACTTGCTGCTGGGCGAACGCCGGCGTCGCTCCACGCTGCGCTGGGCAATCCCTCCCGCTCCACACGTGATCAGAAAGCAGTGAAGGAGCCCCCGAAGAAACTCATCTACCACGACGACTGGCAGATCAAGGCTGCCGCTCGTGTCATGGGGCTGTTATTTGCCGCGAATAATCGCAATCACCATCGACCAGGCACAGCAGCGCTGTCACACGAAGAGTTGCTGAACAACAGCAGCGTCAAAGACCAAGTTCACGCGCGGGGGCAGATTGTGCCGACGAGCGACTTCTATACCACATTACTCGACGACTCGGACCTGATAGCAGACTTCGAGGCCTGGGAGCACAAGAAGGCAAAATTCTCATTTTGTCAATACCCGTTCCTCCTCAGCATCTGGGCCAAGATTCAAATCATGGAGTACGACGCCAAACGCCAGATGCACATCAAGGCGCGTGATGCATTTTTCGACAGCATTTTAAGTCGTCGGAACGTAGAGCAGCACTTGACTCTGAGTGTGAGGCGGGACTGCTTGGTGGAGGACAGCTTAAAGGGTGTGAGCGAAGTTATCGGTGGAGGCGGAGAGGACATCAAGAAAGGGCTGCGTATTGCCTTCCAGGGCGAAGAAGGTGTCGATGCTGGAGGGTTGAAAAAAGAGTGGTTCTTACTTCTTGTCCGAGAAGTTTTCAATCCGGATCATGGTACGTTACGTGCCCTTCTTTTCATGTCCCCTTGCTGAGCCCAGACTAACGAATGGCCTTAGGCATGTTCGTCTACGACGAAGACTCGCAATATTGCTATTTCAACCCGAATTCGTTCGAAACCTCGGATCAGTTCTTCCTCGTGGGCGTTGTGTTTGGCCTGGCCATTTACAACTCCATTATCCTTGATGTGGCGTTTCCACGATTTGCCTTCCGCAAGCTGCTCACGGCTGCCCCGCCTCCAGTGCTAGCCTTATCCAGCCAACCCAGGCCGACCATGTCGTATACCTTGGACGACCTGGCCGAGTTCCGCCCGCGGCTGGCGAAGGGTCTCCGCCAGCTTCTTGATTACGACGGCGACGTCGCCACGGTTTTTTGTCTTGACTTCGTTGTGGAATTCAACAAGTACGGCTCCATTGAACGAGTCCCGCTTTGCCCCGGCGGTGAGACCAGACCTGTCACCAATGCAAACCGGCGCGAGTACGTTGATCTCTACGTCAAATGTCTGCTAGACACAGCGGTGACCAGGCAGTTTGAACCCTTCAAACGAGGCTTTTTCACGGTCTGTGGAGGAAATGCACTTTCGCTCTTCCGTGCAGAGGAGATTGAGCTTCTAGTTCGCGGATCAGACGAGCCTCTTGATATCACAGCTCTGCGCGTGTCGGCTGAGTATGAAAACTGGGGTAAGAATCCTAATCCGGACCAGACCGAGCCGACCCTGCACTGGTTCTGGGAATCTTTTGAAAAGGCCAGCCCGCAAGATCAAAGACGACTGCTGGCCTTTATCACTGGCAGTGACCGGATCCCAGCCATGGGTGCTGCTTCATTGACCATCAGGATCTCGTGCCTGGGGGACGACGTCGGTCGTTATCCAACGGCGAGGACATGCTTCAATGCCCTACAGCTGTGGAGATTTCGATCAAGGGACCGACTGGAGAAGCTGCTCTGGCAAGCTGTGCATGAGAGTGAGGGGTTTGGACTGAAGTGAGCAGTGACGCGCGATTCATGTAATACGTAGCAGGCGTTGGTTGTTTTGGCGGGGCATTTGAACGCATGGCGCATGGGCATCCGGAAATTATTGGTACGCTACATTTCCCCGTTCGTCACCAGCCGGGGACTCTTGGATTCGGAATGGCCTCGAGGCTTAGGTCTCGGTGCGGATGTGCGAGACAGGCATGGGGCGTTTCCAGCAGGAATGCAGACCACAGGCATCATGTAGAACATTGTGAAAAGAACGGCTGGGCCTCGAGGCGACTCGTTTGCCGTAGTTTAGGAGTGCATGGGTATCTGTTGGCGAGAATCCTGTGCGCTTGATCATTGCTTTGGGCAGAATTCGCTTTGTTACAAACCTTCCAGAACATCCTCATGCCCAGCGGAGCTTCTAGACCTTGAGCGCATCTGCTTCCTGCCTCGCCTTCTCGAGTATCATCTTCTCGCGCTTCAACGCATCCTGGCGGGCCTTCTGCAAGCGCCGGTCATACTCGCCCTGCACCCGCAGCGCCGCGATCCGCTCCATCTCCTCCACGTCCTCGGGCGACGGCTCGACGGCCTGGGCGCCCGTCTTGGCCACGAGCTGAGCCCAGATGTCCTCCGACATCCTGTTGCGCATGGTGATGGTGACGACCGCCTCGCCGCTCTGCGGCGGCGGCGCGGGCGCGCTGCCGTCCGTGGCCGAGCCGATCAGGGCCCACGGGTCGGTGACGACGGCGGCGGCGGTTTTGGGCGCGCGGATGGCGCCGCCCTTGACGTCTGCGGGGACGGCGAGCAGCCGCGGGGCGGCGGTGCCGGAGGAGGAGCCGGAGGAGCCGGAGGAGCCGGAGCGGGCGTCTTTATGGTAGATGGTGAGCGTGGGCGTGGCGGACTGGTCGCGCGTGCGGTTGACGATGATGGGCACGGCCGGGTTGTGGTACTTGAGGGCGGGCAGGAAGTCGCGCCACAGCTTGCGCGCGCCCGCGTGGCCGTTGTCGTGCTTGTGGGCGAACTCGAGGTGCAGGCGCGTGATGGTGGGCGGGAGGAGGGCGGCGCCGGGGCCGTTGCGGACGGAGGAGAGCTGCGGGGGCGGGCGAGCGGGTGGTCAGTTGGGGGCGAGGCACGACTGTGGGGGGAGGTTGGGGCTTGGGTACCCTCTGCGAGGCTTGTTAGTGAAAGATCTCGGGATGGAGAGGAGGAGGATCCGGATGGGGTGGGAGGCTGTAGGACTAACGGATCTAAGGGAGTTCATCCGCCGTCCTACTGCGGACATGCTGGGTGATGTGTGAGCAAGCGCAAGGCTCGAGGACAAAAAGGAGGATATGAGCACTACAAGAATCTAGTGTCGTCGCCAACGTCCAGGCTTGTCGTCGTTGAACGATCTGGAATTTGGCCGACGACGTTGCCAGGGTTCGGTCCGCTGTCGGCAGCCTTGGTAGAGTGTGTGGTGCTGGCATCCCTGTCAGAATCGGCAAGGTTTTGAATGTTTCTCTGGCACGAACCCGACCATGTCTTTTTGCGCGCGAGTACATTCCTTCGAACGTGCTGGGTAATGATGAGACCCAGCGCTATCCAGCCGTCCTGTTCGCGACTGCTGCGTAGCTTCCTGGACATCGAATCTAGCAGCTGGGCAAGCTCGACTTTGCCGCTTTACCTGTGCCCCGCCGCTGCCAGGCCGCCTTCGACGCTTTCGAACCGCTCGAGTAGACGCCCCATTCCAGAGCCGCAAGAGGCACGGTTGCTTCCGCTGCGTCAAGTCCGGCAGTCCCACGCCCAAGCCGCCGAAACAACCGACATCGTTCCTTTCAGCCAGGCCGACGCCTCTGTCGACCCACCTGTGCCTGTCGCCGAACCGGCGCCTGTTCGCCCGCTCCCGGTCCAGTGCCATGGCTGCGGCGCATTGTCGCAGACCACCGTTCCCGACATCGCTGGCTACTACGACCTGCATCGGAAACCGGTACAGATCTTCTTGGGACTGTTCAAACAAGAGTCGCGCCGTCGGTCCGACAATGACATGGTGCAGGCCTCGCTGCGCCGTCTGAGCGCGGGGCAGCTCCAGAAGCTGGGCATCGACCCCGACGCTCTTGCGCCGCAAACGCCACAGAACGGCAAGGAGCACAGCACGAAGGCACCGCCCGAGGTGCCGCTCTGCGACCGCTGCCACAAGCTCGTGTACCACCACACGGGCACGCCCATCTTGCACCCGACGATCGAGGCCATCCGCGACACGCTCGCCGAGTCGCCGTACAAATACAACCACGTCTACCACGTGCTCGACGCCGCCGACTTCCCCCTGTCGCTGCTGCCCCGGGTCCACAAGCTGCTGGACCTGATGCCGCTGCGCAGCAGGAACCGGCGCCAGCGCAGCGGCATGGGCAAGTTCTTCAAGGGCAAGCGCACCGAGATGAGCTTCATCATCACGCGCGCGGACCTGCTCGCGCCCAAGAAAGAGGCGGTCGATCGCATGATGCCGTATCTGGTCGAGACGCTGCGCGACGCGCTGCCGCGGGGCTCGAGGCATGTGCGGCTGGGCAATGTGCGGTGCGTGAGCGCCAAGCGCAGCTGGTGGACGAAGGAGCTGAAGGAGGATATCTGGCGGCGCGGAGGCGCTGGCTGGATGGTAGGCAGAGTCAACGTGGGAAAGAGCCAGCTCTTCCATGAAGTGTTTCCCAAGGGGCGCATGGGCTGGAAGGAGTCGAAGCACGCCATCTCGGTTGCGATGCAGCATAAAGATCACGAGAACGATCAGGAGGCGCCCAGCTCGGTCTTGCAAGAGCTCGACGAGCTCGACGAGGACGGCTTGCTGCCGCCAGCACAGAAGGAGAAGATGTACCCTCAGATGCCGATCGTGTCTGCGCTACCAGGAACCACGGCCTCGCCGATCCGAGTGCCCTTCGGCGGGGGCAAGGGTGAGCTGATCGACTTGCCCGGTTTGGCGCGTAGCGACCTCGAGAACCTCATCCGCGAGGAGCACCGACCGTCGCTGGTCATGAAGGCGCGCATCACGCCCGAGCAACACGTCATCAAACCGGGACGGTCCCTCCTCATCGGCGGCTTCATCAGAATCACGCCGCGCACGCCGGACCTGATCTTCCTCGGCTACAACTTCACGCCACTGGAGGAGCACATGTGCGGCACGGACAATGCCATTGCCATCCAGACGCAGACGGGCGGGGCCAATGTGGAGAACATGGCGCTGCCGGAGACGGCGGCTACGATCAAGCTTGCCGGGTCGTTCCCGCTCAAGTACGATGTCACGAAGCGGCGGGCGGGCCCAATTACGAGGAAGGATTCGGTGGGGATGAAGGTCGAGCAGCTGCCTTACCGCGTTCTGTCAATTGATATCCTTATTGAAGGCTGTGGCTGGGTGGAGATCACGGCACAGGTGCGGGCGAGGGAGTTGTACAAGCCTCTACCCAAGCCAGCGGCGAGCACCGATGCGGACGGGGAGGAGACGCTCGAAAGCATGGACTTGTCTGAGTTTCCAATGTCCAACGGCACCAGGCCCAAGCGGTTCCGGTCGGACGGCGAAGACATCCTTCAGAGCCTGGATCTCTCCAACCCCGGCGCGAGGCCGAAGCCAAGCCCAAGGGACCGATCGCGAGACAGGAGGGGGCCGGAGCCGGAGCCACGGAAAGCGGAGGACGAGGAGCTCAACTGGCCCGTGGTTGACGTCTACTCACCCGAAGGGCGGTTTGTCGGGAGCAGGCGGCCGATGAATGCGTGGCTATACAACAAGGTGCGCAAGACGCCGCAGACAAGTAAGCAACGGCCGAGGAAGAGCATGAGCGGGGCGAAGAAGTGGGCGAAGCGGGCGAAGCGGGCGTAGTACGATGCGGTGCCTTTTTCAGCTGGGAAGTACACTGTGGTGTGTTTTTCAGTTTGGATAGAAAGAAGGACAGCACAATGCCATGATACCACTCCATATTACGCAGGATGCATCGGCTCATGTGCCTTCACTTTTGCATGTAGACCAGATCCCCATCTAGTGCGCTGTACGAGAACTGTGTGTACTGGTACAGTGTGTACTAGTACAGTGTGTACCAGTACAGTGTGTACCAGTACAGTGAACCCTTGAACCCCGCCCGCCATGCGACATTGCGTCCCGCCTAACAAAGAGCAGTGCCGGCCGTCCATTCGAGGTCCAACGTCACACCACTACCACTCAACATGTTGCTGCTACTGTCACAGTACTTCCTCAGGCGGCTTTGCTTATGAACGCACGACATCTAGCAAACGCACACACAACCTTGGTTTGCCAGCTTTTGCCACACCGCTGCACCCTCCGAGTTCCAGTGCCCAACACATTTCCAGCGCAATTGCTCTCGGAGTCGATCCACGCACTCACTTACTTCCTGTACCAACCGACCACCCGAACGTCCAGCTTGCCTACCTTTCCTCAGCAGCGCCACAATCTGCACTGAACGAAGCGGGGTGGCGCTCTCCACACAGCACAGACAATGGCTGCACGTCAACAACCTGCTGCCGCCGGCGGCTGCGGCGGCGGCGGCGGCGGCAGCAGCAGCAGCAACAGCACAGGCGGGCAGGCGATGCGGACGGCAGATCCCCCCACCGGCTCGCGCACACACACACAGACAACAGCGCTGCCGCAGGGCCCGATCCTGACGCTGACGGGCGCACACGACCGGGGCCGCGGGCCGCGCGTGCGGTGGGACGAGAACGTGGTGGACAACGAGGGCATGGGCAAGAAGTCGTCGAAAGGTAAGGCAAGAACAACAAGCAGCAGAAACAACGGCGACGGCGACGGCGACGACGGCGACGACGACGCCTGCCGCGCCGGGGCTTTCCTGCCCTCCCCACATGCATGTGTATAAGTAGTAGCAAGCTGTGGGACTATGCTAACGCTTCTGCTGGGCCTCTATGCGCCGGCCAAAAAAAAAAAAAAACAGTCTGCTGCATCTACCACGCCCCCAAGGCCGTCGACGAGTCGAGCGACGAGTCCGGCTCGTCGAGCTCGAGCTCGTCGTCCTCGTCATCGGACTCGGACAACTCGGACTCGGACGCGAGCGGGGCCCGCGCGGACGCGGATCGCGTGGGCAAGGGGAAGAGCAATGGCCGTGCGCGCGGGCGGCGGCGGCGGCGGCGGGAGGGCGCCGTGAAGAAGACGCGGACGCCGAGCCCGAATGCGTACGAGAAGGTGCCGAGGCCGAAGCCGAAGGACGGGGATGGTGCTGGTGCTGGTGCTGGTGCTGGTGCTGGGCCCCCGGTATGAGGATGCGGGGGCTGGGACGGGTTGGCATGGCTTTCATTGGTTATGGCCCCGCCCTGGGTGGTACTGCGACCTGCTGCCCGGTGCGGCGGACCTTGGCCGAACAGCAAGGGCATGTTCCTTGCGTGGAAGGAGGGCAGCGGCGGTCGGTCCGTCAGGAAGACTGCAAAGACCGCCAACGGTCTGTGGTCTGTTGTTGGTCGCGGCATCTGCTTCCTGGCCGCTGCAATCGGCAGGCTGTGGTGCGGAACGCCTGCTCTATGGCACCTAAACGTTTGAGACGGGCGTGATGCCCCCTTTGCAGACATAATGACTGACGGACAGCGACCCCTACTGCATTGGCTCCGGTGCACATGCTGTCTGTCTGCTGCACAAAGCGGTTCTCCTTTCCCCGGCTAACCAGCTCCCTGCACATCTGGAGCGTTGCCGAATACGATTCAAGATTTGGGCTCTCATCGCGCGCAAGAGCCATCCGAAACAATGCTAGTGTCCGATGGCCAACAGGACGTGTGCCGGTGAGCGGATAGGGATACCCATCCGGGAATCAAAAAGCCAGATTCAAATACATCAACACATTTCCCTTTCGAAAAGTGTAAATTTAATTAAACTTCCACAACAAATACATTAATTATACCAATCTTTCTTCGTTTGATACTTTGTTTCAACTATTGGTTAACAATGCCGGATAATAACAACTCTAGGTAGACATTTATCGTAGCTATATTGTTGATTCAATAGTCGAAGTAGCGATAATATAACATTGAGTGATATTGATTGATGATAATTCTAATTTATGGGAATCGTTAACCGATTCCTACATAATTTGCTGTAAGACAAGGTTAACCTGTACTGATTAGATAAATGGACACTATACTATTAGCATACATATAACCCAGATAGGTGATGTTATATGAGAACGTCTTTTTGCAAAGGCTTTTTTTCCTGGTACATATTGGTACATTGATGGTGGGCGGCCTGCAAAGCTACCTCTATTTTTGTTAGGCTACTCCTATCAATTTTGCTATGTTCCTACTATTTTTTAGGTTAATACTAGTGTATTATTAAGGGTTCTTTTTAAAGTTTATATATATTTACTTTTAAATTTTATATTGACGTACTTTTAAAGTTTATGCAAGTTTACTAGTTGAATTTATATAGGCTTACTACAAAAATTGTTATAAGTTTACTATTAAGGTTCAAGCAAATTTACTAAAAGAATTGATACGGATTTATCCTGAAAATTTGCATAAGTCTACCGTTAAACTTTATGTAAGTTTATTATTTCAATTCATGTAAATTTATGATCAATGTTTATACAAGTACCATAGGTAAGTACTAATGATGCATATATGGGGGATAGATATAGGATACAAACATTATATTAAAAGACTTTAAAAAGAATATACGACTCGGAGTAAAATACGTATACTCTCTTGAAACTTTTTTTTCTTTTTAAATCCTTTCAATACTATTTTATTATAAATTTATTTATGCTATTCACTATTTGCATTGATATTGAAAATCTAACTAACACTAGTTCTAGATTTCATTTGGTTATTTATGAACAACTCAAGTTAAGAAATACATATAATCGTTAAAATACCAATAAATGATATATTATAACAATTTCAACTATTTTCCGCTTTAACGTCAATATTCATTAAAACCTATTGGGATAGCGTTCAAGTGCAGTGCGGTCAAAGTTGACTACACTAGTTGTAAGTCGATTGCAGTAGAATGCCTAATTCAACGTAAGGCACGTATCATGCAATAGCACATACCAAGTAGTATGTAGACCAGTTAACAGTTTACCAAACTAAGAGGAAGCAACAATCCACCATCTGACATTATAATACCATTATTACTTGGACCACGCTTCAAATAGACAACGTTACAACGTTTTAAAATCTATTAATACGTATTATTGCTTAATGATAAGTGAAATATCGATAATCCGGGTAAAAAAATAAACTACTTTTTGGTTACACTTTACATAACTGCAAAATAAAGGAAAGATTCTAACGAAACATCTTTACAAACTGCATCAGTCATCAAATCAGTAAGTGAAAAAGATATATAGACTGCGTTAATCGTTCCGTTGGTTTAAAAGTGGCAACGATATCACTATTGATAACATCAAGATATCTTTATGAAACAAGTTATAAGGAGCAATGTTAAAATTAAACCTCAAAAATCTTTAAATTAATGGTTAAAAAACGATTACTAAGTTACCAAAACCTTTAAAATTAGCAAACGGTCAAGTCTTTACTACTACTTCTACAAATCGTAAATCGTAAACCGTAAAGTTTGAAGGATTTTCATAAATAATAAATTTGGTGGCAAATAACCTATGACTTTACCTTTTACACCGATCTTATCCCCTCTACATTACAAAATCGTTAATTTAACACGATCGTGAATATATTTAAATCGTTACGCCAAACGAAAACACGGAAATCCCTTAGTTACAGTAATATAAACAAGTTAATTATATATAAAAACCTGTTAAATCGTAACAAAGAACCATGTTTCATCCTTTCAAAACCATTGAATCCCCATTCCACCTAAATAAAGTCAATTTACTGTCGAAAACATCAACATAATAAATAATTGAAATCGAAAAAGGGAAATCAAAACCCTAGAATCCCTGTTCGTCAAATATTATAACGAAAACCTATAGTGTAAAAATCATAAGAAAACCTCAACGAAATGAAAATATTAAATTACATTGCTTAATTAATATATCCTAGATCCGAACTCTAAGAAAGAGTTTGATTGCGGAAACCGCGCTTTCCAAAACTTTTGTGAATCCTTGAACCATTGGATTGTTAATATATAGAAAACGATTCGAAAAAATAGTTCCAATTAAGTTAAAAATGGAGGCTTAAAAGTAAAGAATCTATATTCAAAATAAAACCATAAATGAATTGATAGAATCTATTTTGAGTTAATATAATTAGAGAATTACGCTTGAGATCTTTAACTTTAAAACCCTTAATCTTAAAACCTACGAGGGAAAAAAGAGCATCACTAATAATTGCTAATGCCCCCATATTTTGAAAGACTTCCCCCTAATCCTTAAAGAAGTTCAATATTGAACTCCGCCAAAGGCAACTTTTTATATCCGTACAATAAAAAATTATTGATCTGTTAAGAATTCCAACCCCTACCCGTAAAAACATAAAATACGTGTGTAAGGAAAGATAACCACATAAAAAAATTACTACAAATACGATACAAGGAATTAACGTCGGCGCTATTCAACTACAAATGAAGAAAAATCGTCAAAACAGCTAAGGTTATTATTAAGGTAATGCTTCTCGGGGCGCGACCAAATAAAACATAAAAAGGTACGCCTATATACGTAAATCTACCACAGGTTCTACTAAAAAAATTTACCCATCAAATGAAGCCACGAAAAATTTCCTTATCACCAAAACTATAAAAGTCTAAAAATTAAATTAACCGCAAATAAACACTATTGACGACTGGGATAACTATTGTAACTTATTTTCTAAGCTGATCAAAATAATGAAAATTAATTACAAACTCTTTATAAACTTCGCGAAAATTTGGAATAACATAAAAAGGTATAACGGGAAACCGTAAAATTTGTTTAACACGAAAATAATGCCGTTCTTTATTACCTACAAGTTAACAAAAGTTCAGCCTTCAGGTTTTCACTTACTATTTCCAAACGTCCTTACAAAATACGCCAAAAATGACTAGCGGACTATTCTAACTAAAGTACCCACCTTCCTTGATATATATAACAAAATAAGTAATCATTGAAAATAGGATGTTCACTTTATACAATACCATATAAGTTGGGCTATAATACGTTGAACTATGATAAACATTAGAAAGAAAAGAGGAAACAACTTTAAATATATTTAACCAAATGCTTAACAAGTTAATACTATACTATTTGTTATTAAACGTGTAGGCCGACAACGTAACATTGAAACATTGGAGTATTCTGAAGATAGAAGGGAAAGAAACTAGAACTAGAAACGAAGTTTAGCGGAGCTAAGTATGTAGTAGCATAAGCTACACAGGTAGGCACGTGCTTGTACTTTCCTTCTATTCCATGTATGTACCCCCCATGTAATGTACAAGTCTCTGGACCAAAAGAAAAGACAATCTCCTCATTGCGTAACATACATGATAGAAGGCGAGACGCGAGACGTGAGACGCAAGGAGCGAGACATGGGACGCGAGATGTGATACACGAGAAGCGAGATAGCCTCACTTCTGAAGATCTTTTTCGTATGCCTCAATCAGTTCCTTGCAATGTTCTAAGTTCTATACAGCCTTCCATTCATCATCTTTTGAGATATAATCTTTTGAATGAACAAAATATTAAATCCGGGTTTCCACGCTATGGTAACGATTTAGACGTTTATTTACGATTTTTCTCGATTTCCTATTCGATTTCCTTTGAAGCTTTTTTATATAGCATAATGTTAGGCGAAAAACGCACACGAGCCAAAGGATTATCCTTAAGCTTACTGGAAGGAGTAAAATATAAAACGCTAACGGTAAAATAGATTCGTAAGTGAGTAAGAAAATTAAACGCACATACCAAGTCTTCTACACGCTTTACCACTATATAGGGATCCAGTTCAAGCGATGTCAACTTTTCTTAACGATAAAAAAGTTTATGGGCTTTTCCTATACGTATCTATAAACGATCTCCGACATTAAATTCTATTTAACGATTGTTCTTATCGTAACGACGTTTGGTTTTAGCAGTTATAACATCTATGGTAAGTTGCATATTTCGTCATAAATACTCATTTATAAAGCGGATTTTAGTTTGTTATCGGGGTAGGGTAGTATTCAATCCGAAACGCGTAATTTAAAACCGAATAGGAATTCATAAAGGTTAACATTGATAACCTAAAAATGAGCATTATTAATATTCAATTGAAAAAGGTATATATTTCGTTTACACTTATTCTAGATATTGTACGATATAATATTTAAAAATAAACTAAATTACCTGATTTTTTTTTTTAGATTATCCATTTTCTTAGAGGTGATATACTATTATCATTCTAAACCAAATATCAAAGCTTTTCCATAAGACTTACCTAAATAAGGATAAAAACTTTACGTCGCGGTCTAAAATCATCATTCTTAGAAAAAATCAATCCAAAAACAACAAATAACGATATAAAATGGCGTTTCAACATACGGCTATATATATAATATAACCTAAAAAGAAAGAAGTATGTTTGGAAGGTTTGAAGGTAACAGACATAATTATATTGATCTAGTTATATCCAGGCAACGAATGCGGCGTAACAACTTATAATATGATTAAATAAGCGGTGCCAAAGTCAATATATAATATATATATGGGTTTTTTTCAAAACTTGAATTAAGTGAAAACTATTCACTGACTTTTGATTATCGTTCCGTAATTAAACATAACGAGAATAATAACTATCAATAATCTTTTATTATTTTCTCTTAAAACGAATATACAATCCATTCGAGGCGATCATTATACGCTTTAGCTCAAAATTGTATCTATTATCATAAGCATTTGAAAGAAACTTTGAAACGAGGCGGCTAGTAATCACCAGTCTTTCGCGTTCTGTTTCATCTTAATTATAAACCAGACAATTCACCAAGCAAAAAAGATAACTAATATTATTGCCGTTCACCACTTCCTGATTATTATTTTTTTTGTCTTTTATAAAACTCACTATAATTACTCGCCAAATTACTTCTTACTTATATACCGACCGAAATTTAGAACGTAATTTATCAGGTAATACAACCTTGACGATGAATATAATAGGTTGACTTTGTTAAATACCACGGGGAAATTATCTAAAATCGGGTCAAGTATAAGGACCTTATTCAACATTCAGATTTTATTCATAGTAAATATTAAAAGGCGTAAAAGCATACCTGAACCCAAATTGAATCATTTAAAAAAATATATGACATATAAATTGTATACGTTTAGATAGATTACCATATTGATCAAGCGTTCATTCTCTCTGTCCGTAAAATTTATATGTGAAAAAGTTCGGTTGATAGTTCTTTTGGTAAACTCGTCATCGGTAAAAACGATAATAGAATACAGGTTGCTTACCAAAATAGTTTTCAAATAGTGACTTACCCAAACAGAACATATCACTTAATACTTTAATAATACATAATTTAATTTTACCTTGGTAAATTATTTGCTAAAAATATAACCGGCTATATTACCTTAGCGGGTAAAGTATCTCCCCGTTTCCACACGCAATTAAATTTTAATTAAAGCAATATAGCTTCAAAACCTCTATTAAACTTTCCATCCACTTGCAGAAATAGTAGCTGGGTAAGGTTTACATAATACAGTCGTAACTTATTATACAAGTACTCCTATAGTGCGGCGAATAACTCTTTATTTTAATCGATAAAAGCAATTTTTGTAATTTGAGTGTAAAACATTTTCTTTCCACGATTATTATTTTCCATTTGGCCAGCTTTACGACCCATAACTAACAAATTTGTTTTTAGTTTTTATAATGGTTCCGATAATTTGGCGAAGTAGGGTATTATGAAGCGTAGAAATCCCATTAAGCTTAAGTAAGTTTCCTAAGCCTTAATGGTTGTAAAAAAGGATATTTTCCGAAAAGCCTAAATACGTTCCGTAATGGTAGATAAATTAAACTCATTCACAACAAAACCTAGCAGCTTCAAAGATTAGAATCCTATATAAGACTTGTTGAAGGATAGTGAAACTCCGACATTATTAAATAAGGCTAGGATTTCAACAAGGTGATTTTAATATTTTTGCAAATTATTCGAGAAATTAATAGTATTATCGATAAATACTCGGCCAAATGAACAGTAAAGCTTAAGATTACGATTTATAAATCTTTAAGAAAAGTTTAACGAGTTTTTAAGTCATATAAGGGCGACTTGACTATGTTCGAAACTCTGATAGCTTACGAAGATAAAAAGATTTATAAATTCTAGATATACGAAAAATTGAAAGAAGAATTTAATGACGTCTACTATAAAAATACACTTGAATCCTTTCAGAAAATTGATTAAGTTTACCTGTAAATGTAAAGGGTAGTCGTTAAGTATTATACACTTGTTAAAAGGTTTAAGATTAATTAGAATATAGCCTTTTCAACTCTGTATAATTTCCTCTATAAGACGAAAACTAGTAAAGAAAATAAAGACATATCGATAACATATTTAATACGATCTTAGACGTGTAAATTATTAAATCATTGGTTGAAAAAAGCCTTGTATCGGCGTGAAACCAGGTAATGGTAACGGGTCAATTTAGCGTTTTACTACGCTTTAACTAAATGTACCTTTATTATTTGGTGTACCGGTAAATTAATAAGTTTTAAGTTTTTCCATATGTTGGTGAAATTGTTGTAGAATTTGACCAATTTATACGTATTGGAAGCGTTAGAGGAATTGACGTAAACTCTGTGTTTGATTTTGAGTATTGGAATGTTGTTGGGAGTCTTACTACCGAATAAAAGCGGGAATTCTTTGAAACAAGGTTTGTTTTATTGCTTCGCAAGATTTGGTTTTTGGGTGTTTTTCATAGATTCCCCAAAATACTGAATAAGGCCGGCGACAATATCTAGGAATAGTATGTCAAATTTTGGGTTGACGAGAATCTCTAAAAGGAGAGTGAAACTGCGTTCTCTTTGCTATTTTACCCATTTAAAAATCCAATTAAACTCCGATTCCATGGGTAACATTACACTCATTTTATAAATAACCATGAAAGCCATATAATATCTACCAATTATCTAATAAGTTGGTTATATGATTTTATAGCCTATGTTTTCCACTCCATTAGCTTAAGCTAACGTTTTAACAGCTTGATTTCAATTTATAAAAAGGTAAATTATATTTTCATATTTTATCATGATACCCAAGAATATATATTTAAGAATTGTAATTGACGTATTAATATGATTATACATTTAAATAACGTAAGGCGCAGTAGAATCTACGAAAGTATTGAACGTACAAGAATATTAAACGGTAAATATAAAATAACGTCCTTTAGAAAACTTGGTGTATTAGATTAA
The DNA here is from genome assembly GCA_038502455.1 of Anisogramma anomala. NCBI lineage: Eukaryota > Fungi > Ascomycota > Sordariomycetes > Diaporthales > Gnomoniaceae > Anisogramma > Anisogramma anomala. Next base: position 7,592,448 of record JASMMZ010000005.1, on the reverse strand, counting down.
AAGATGGAATATTTTTCCCGATAAGATAATGCTAACAAAGGCTTCGATAAATACTTTACGAATTATTGGAATGACAATCTTTAAATAAACGGTAAAAGGTACTTTTAAAAAAATGGTTTCAAAGCCAATAATATTCTTAAAAAGAAGGATATCAGTTTTATTAGGCTTTGACAAATTATAAGAAAATAGGGTACTTGTATCAAGACAATTGAAAATTTATACTTTTATGGTTTTTTGAGAATGCCAGGCGTATCGTCCGACTTGTGGCTATAGGTAAGAAATAACTAACAAGTCTTGATAGTAAGATTTACTAGAGGTTTCATAACTCTCGAAATGGTTTCGCCTGGTAAGACAGTGGTTTCCATATAATTAGAGACGTATTTGTTAAGTTATGACTTGACTACGAGATCTTTACCAGCGCCTGTGTTAAAGTAAAAAATGTAGTTTAGGTTAGATAAAGTGATACAAATAGTTACTTAAAGGAAGCGAAAACTTTTTATAACTATTGTTGTCTTCTAGTAAACGGGTTTATCTATAATAATTTCCAAATTCTGTACAAAGTTAACGACTTTATCCGAGTTTTTTTTTGTCTATATACCTTAATTTCCGTTTTATAGCTCGCGAGTAAAATATCTTCATCTTTTACGAAAACTTTCAGTGTTTAAAAAGTTTATTATAGGATTTGTACTCGTGATTATACCTAGAACAAGTGTGATGGATCGGCAACGTTACTGTTGCAAAACTCGCAATCTCGTTTATAAAGCTCACCTTATTTTCTTGCGAAAAAGATAATAACTTAATGTCACTTTATTTTAAATAGTCAGTTTTCGAATTCAATTAAATATTATTGATATATTTACGCCGACAATTATGATTGTAGGGTCGGCTTTAATTGCGACGACTAATGTTATGCCGGCGACGAACCTTACTATTACCGTGATGATCGTCGTTGTATCGCTTTTTACAAGGCTTATCACAAGCCTTACAAGGCTCATGTTCGCGATCGCAAACGTAATAGCCATTTTTACCAGATTCGTTGGCAGGTCTTTAGATTGTTGCAACGTTTGTCGATTCGATTGGTCGAAGTAACAGTATTATTGCATTGGTCAAGTGGTGGATTTATTGTTCTAAGTTTGGCAGACCGCTAGCGGATTTGCACTATAATTTTTATGGCCAATTTCTTGGCCCGTGCAGAGTGAAGTGTAGCGTACTGCACTCAACTTATACCCAATGCGGTAAGTCTACATAAAGCAATACACTTAATATGCAGTTTAGTATAGTTAACTTTACTATAAGTAGAGTTAAACTACTGCAATGCATTTAATACTATTCTAACACTGGCGGCTTTTTAGTTTGTTCGCGTACGTCAGTGTGACTGACTAATCTTTTCCAGTTACCAATGAATTGCTTTTGCGCTAACTTGTTAGACCCCTATCAATTCCAGTTAAATTCCATACAAAAATTTACCTAATTGAATGCAAATTAACCTAATTTAACCTTAATTTCTCTATTTTTTCAAGGTCCGAGTTTATTAACTGATATAAAATGTTCTTCCGCTATAGGCCTTTAAAGATCTTCAATTTATCTGTACCAATTAAACAGGTCTGTATCGTTAATTCCCTGGCAGTTTTTTTAATTTTCCATTACATGATTTAGGCCTTTCGGGAGGCTTATCGACATAACCCTCGATTCGTATAGTTAGATTATTGCTATCCACAAACCTTTCTAAGGCCTTATTTGACACTGCCTTTGTTATGGCATCTGCGGGATTATATTTGCCGTTAATCCATCGGAATTCCTTAATCTCCCTCTTTTTGTAGACTTTACAGAATATCATTAAATCTATTATCAGACGTTTATCGCTGGTTGTTCCAAGATTCGAAAGGCATTCGAAAAGGCTCCTTAAGTCGGTATAAATTACTATCGGAATAGGAGGAATCTTTAACCACCTGGTAATAGGTTAAGGGTTTTCAATAATATCCTGCCTATATTAAAGTCCGTTATTATACCATAAACCTCCGAAGCCAATACGCTTCCCATAATTCTTTTACACTTGATGGAGGTCTAGTGAATTAGGCTACCTATAATAATAAACTAGTATTTCTACCTATTTTCGTTAACGAAGGTTATTAGAAATCTGATCTGTAAAGATAAGTCGATGTTGTTTATAAAGAACTCGTTTGTAAAGATTATAAACTTGGCTTTCGATAGGTCGATTAAAACTATATTAATCCCTTGGTCCAAGTTTCGCATTTTTCACTCGAACCTTTTGTTTAACCGGTTGAAGTCTTCGTTTATCGGATCCTATAACTATACCATAATAGAAAAGTCGTAAAAGGCTTTCAGTTAATATAGAGTAACAATATAGCTACCTCGAATACTTTATTTCAAATACCGTTAAGCCTTAGCTATATCAACCTTTTTAAGTAAAGCTAAAATAGTGCTTTATCCCTTTTGGCGAAAGCTGAAACCGGTATTAATACAAAATATACGAATTAACGATCCGTTAAAGTTAATTTAACTGCCTTCCGTCAACGTTATTACTAACTTACAAGACCAAAACTTAAAGTTATTAATCGCTTGTTGTTTTGATATTATAAAGCAAGCCGTTTCGACGAAGAAAGTATTATTAATTTATATGCCTACCTCGCTAAAGTCCCTTTTTACGTTACTAATAATTACGGGTCGTGTATTAAAGACTTCATCGTTAGACGTAATTTAAAGCGTAACTAGTAAATTAGGAATTAATAAAGACTTGTTTTAACTAATCTGTATAGTGGCTTAATACATCATATTACCGTGCCTAAAATATAAATGACACGGTATTCCTATAACAGTTTTAATAGTATTATCCGTTGTAAATCCGTTGCTAATTACGTATAAGCCTACGTTATATTACGGCTATTAAACGTAAACTTACCTTCAATTTTAGCTAATGAACTTGCTATCAAATTAATTACTAAGCATTAGCTAATCTTCTAAATAGTTGGCGATGATATAAGGATTTAGTCTTCGCCTTTATCGCCGTGTTTTTAAACGATTGAAAGTAACTTTTCGTACGAACTCCTTATAGTTTTGCCTTTAACCTTGTAAATAATTTGCGACTTAAAGATCTTGAAATTTGGGTTTTAAAGGTTAAAATAGGTTTTCGGTACGAATTTTATAACCCCTCGAGTTAATAAACCGTTAATTTCAACCTTATTGCTTTTCTTGAAATTTTTATCAAAAGTTTTAATAATCCCTTACGTTCGTAGCTTTAATAATAAGTTTTTGTTATCCTTGTTTTTCCTATTTACCTAAGCAGTATTATAAATGCGGCCCGGTGTATATTCCTCCTCTTTAACGTTCTTATTTTTCCTGGGTCATCCGCGCTGGTAACGTTTTATTGGCTTATTAATAATGTGTGAAAAAGGTTCGTATTAACTCAGTTGTTCAACTCAAGGGTTTTTATAGTTGAAACCCCTAATATAAGTCTTAACTTAAGTGATTCAAAAAGATATAATACCGTTAATAGTTTTAATGATTAATTTGGAGTTCGCGATACTTAATATTTTATACGTGCACTTCTATTTATCCGGCTTCCATTATATGAGGACTTTACTTTGTAACGGTAAAGTAAACACATCGATTGTTATAGGGCCGTGTATGGTGTTAAGGGCGTTATTAACCCAACGGTATGCCGATTTTTTCCAAAGTTTACTTAAAGTTTCACTATAGACCGCAGTACGTTTTTAAGTACTTACCAAGGGTAGAAACTTACTAGTTAGTCGTGGGTACGCTTTAAAGACTAATAGTGTTGGCACCAAGCCGTTAGGGCCTACAATATCTTTTAGAATTTTCATTACTATTTATAAACATGCCTCCAGATTCGTAAAGCTTTTAATTTCTAATATAATGATATTATACGTTCGGCGAAGTAAGGCGTATGCCTTTTTAACCTTTTTAATGCTTTGATAGGCTTTTATAGGTACCTATTTATATTATATACCTATTATTTTAACATCTTTTTAAAACTATACCGCCGTAAAGTTAGTACTGGTATCGTAAACGACAACGTTAAGTAGGCTCAGGTACGTGTTAATCCATAGAATTTTTAGCGTTTCCCACGTATCATTTGCCGAAAGGGACTTTAAAAACTTAGCCTCATGAAAAGAGTTTATGAAATCAACGATGTAAAGGATATACTTATTATTTAAGTAAAACATATGAGTTAAAATCTCGTGATTAAAGTTCTTAACGTTTTTTTAATATAAACTTAATTTTCCGGAGGATTTAAACATACGTTTAAGAGTGGTAACAAAGTATTTTAATAGATTTTAGGAAAAAATATTCCACATCTTTATACCCTACAGACTTTAGGGTTTTGTAAAGCCTATTAACGATTGGGTGATTAAAACGCCAATATAATTAACGTATCTCCTGTTTCATCAGGTTTAATACTACTGCCTCTGGGTCTTAAAGATGAAATTGTAAGTATCCTCACTTAAAGGCGAGAGGAAACCTCTAACTGTTTTTAACTAGTTTATCTGTATTAAAGTCGACGTTAATACCAATGGTTTTCATATCCTTTAAGTAAAGTAAAAAATGGGTAGAGGACTTAAGAACATGGAATTTAATTGCTTTTAAAATAATTTAAACTACTGTTGTCCTTAGTAATGATAGTCATTTAAGTAGGTTAAAGCCAACTTTGGCTTTAATGATATCGTGCAATTGATTTCAGTAGCTGTAATACTTTCCTTTCGCAGTACCATGTACTATAAATAGCCTTTTATTAAGTACCTTATTGCCCCTATATTTGTTATAATACCTTGGAATATATGGTCCGCGTAACCATCGCGAAGATTAAAAGTGTATAAGGGGTTAGAGGCTTAGTTGGGGCAAAGGTAAGTGTCTTTACCACCTAAATAGTATAGGAAGGCGTGGTTGGTTAGTTATTGGACCGCGCCTGGAGCAGTATCTTTGTGTCAATTAATTTGTTTGGGGGTATTGGCGTCGTTAATTAGCTCGTATCCCTTAAAGTTTACGATTTTATTTAAGTAGTTTTGTTTAAAAGTAGTGGGGTATTGGACGTGATATATTACTTTTCTATGGTTTCGTTAGGTCGGGGGGTACGTAGTTAACTAATAGTTTGACTTGTTATAAATCCAATATCTATTGCTATTATTACGACGAAAATATTTGCGGTTAATAGGTCCACCTAAATCTTGGCCTTATTGGCGCCAACGTGGCTACTTCCTCCAGTCTGTGGTCGGTGGGCCAGACTTTAGGCGTTGTGGGTGCCTGTAGTCATGTTTGCAGTCGAGGTAATTAATTACCATAGGTTTTTTCCCCTTTACGTTAGGGAAGTTATTGGCTTGAGGGTATATATTAAACGAGTTTGGTATACGCGCTATCACAGTGGCAAACGAAAAACGTAACTGGCTAAAAAAGCCTTTGCAAGTGGTATCTAAACGTTGTAGGGTGTATTCAAATTCGCTAACGCCTGTAACTATTTCCTATACCTGCTTACTAAGTGTAGCTTCGCTAGCCTATACTTTTCCTATTGCTTTTTAGCATAATATTAACTTATCTAGCATTTGGTTACAGATATTTATTCACGTTTTCTTCTCTTTTTTTCTTCTCTTTTTTCTTCTCTTTTTTTCTTTTCCATTATTATAATCTACCGCATAGTGGCCCAGTTTATGTGGTACTGCGTAAGTTGAACGTCGTATTTGAAGTAACTATTTATATTATTATAGATTTCGTAACGAAGATTAACTAATAGTCTTTGGTGTGCCTCATGAGGATTTTGGGTAATAGTAAGTGAAGACCTCAAGGAGAAACTTCAATTTACTTGTAAATATTTAAAAAGGGCATTATCCTGGTATTCAGAGAGTTATATGGATTTTATTATACTTTTTTACGTCGTTTTAAATATTGGCGAAGTCCTTGAGAAACTTGTAGTTAATGATGACTATTTTGATAGGTTTTGGGGAAAGGTCGCGATAGTTATTCTAACATTAATTTTTTTATCAGTTTAGGTTTTAGAGCTTTTAAGGTATGGTATTAAGGGTAATTACTAGTCGCTTAACCTGAGGGTAAAATTATTATCGTAGGAATTATAAGGGGCTTTCACGTGTAGGTAAACTCAAAGGGTGAAGGGTTTTAAAAGACTTATCGATTAAATTGCTAGAGGGTGATAGTTATTTGAAGGTTTTGAGAAGTTTGACGATTTTATTTAATTAACTGGTGTAAAGCACTAACGTTAATGCCACTGGCCGCGTTTGCGACCTTTACTTTACGTGTTTTACCACCGCTAAAGGCGTACTCCGCATTGTTATATGAAGGTGTTGGGTTGCTAAGTAAGTTAACATATTCCTTATCGCCAGCGCGTAAAGAGGCTTAACTTAGTTAAGGGTGAATAGGAGGTTTTTCGGATCTCGTATAAGGGCGGTAAAGTTTTCTAGTATCTTTCTCTTTAAGGTATAGGTCTTAAAGGCGTTTTTCAAGTTAAGCTAATTCGAAAAGGGTTTTTGTTAGATCAGTAGAGCCCTTTTTTAGTATGCAAATCCTTCGGAGTTTAAGTTTAACTTTTAGTTTGGATTCAATACCCTTTTAAATTCTTTTTCACATATTAATAATTTAGTCTTTGAAAAGATAACGAAAGCTTCGGAAAGTGCGGTCTCTATGGTTAAGTTTTTCGTCGCCGTTTTATTTAATGATATTATGGCCAACATAGTTAACTAGGTGTCTTTCCATTAAGTTTTCTTCGACATCTTATCCCTATAGGCTTTCATCGTAATATTTTTTGAATATGGATCCTAGGGTATTAATTCCTTTTTAAATATATCTTAGGTAAGTGTTATCTTGAGGTTCGAGCTTATGTAGGACGTATAGAGGCGAGAGATTTGGTGATTTTAGGCATAGGGACTTGGTGTTTTGGCGTAAAGTCGCGTGGTAACTTAGATTTTTCGGCGAGACTTGGCTATTCTCAGTTTTTCTACTTAAAGCAGCGAATTTGATGACTAAATTAGCGTGGGGAGTAAAAAGAGTGAAGTAGGGACAAAGGTTTAGTGTAGTAGGTAAGGTCGAAAGTCGTTTGTTATTATAGGTTATTTGACCGTAGAACTTAGTCATTTTTGCAGTAATATCACTCGTAATAGTACTAACTTAGCCTTTTGCCAACTTGCCGAACTTTAAGACTTCTGATAGTTAATCTTAACGTCTTTAAAAGGAATTAATAAAGATTTCTTGGTGTTTTTAATAGCGATACCAACGTTACCTCTAGTTTTCCGTAGAGACTGACGCAGCCTGAAGTTCTTCTTTAAATACTGCCGTAGAGATTAATACAGTTGTAAAGGCCTTTCGTAAGAATCTTTCCTTTACCCTAGCCGCCGTTTGACGTAAAGTGTAACAACCAGAAAATAACTTCTTTTTTTACTTAGTTAATCTGTGTTTAACTCAATAAGAACTAATTAGTGTTGACAGGTCTTTAGATCGTTGCAAAGTTTGCCGATTAAATTGGTTGAAGTAACAGTAGTATTGCATTGATCAACTGGTGAATGTATTGTTCTAGGTTTAACAGACCGCTAGCTTATCTGCAATGTAATTTGTATGGCCAATTGATTAGCCCGTACCCTAGAGTGAATTTCAGTATACTACACTCGACTTACACCTAATGTGGTAAGTTTACACAAAGCAATACACTTAACTTGCAGTTCAGTATAGTTAACTTTAATGTAAGTAAAGTTGACCTACTAAATTGCATATAATACTATTCCAACAAAATTCATTATTATACCTTTTCTTTATCTTTTTTTCCCTTTAGCCTATTATAAAACGTACGAAAGTCGTATTCTCTACGTTCGTTTTTAATGGAGATCTTATATAAAAGGTACTGAAGGTTCATGACAACAAATAAAATGGCCTTTAATTTTTCGATTTTGGCTATACATTCATGTAAAATTTACTTAAGATGGGGAGCCTATAGATCCTACTAAATAGGAAGGTCTTAAAAGGTCCAAAAGTCTATTATAACGTTATACTAGTTTTTTTTGGGTTGGTTCAAAGTACTTAGGGCTCGCGTGTATCTTAGCTTAATTTAAATGTGTTTGAAGAGTTTATATTCATTCTCTATAAGATCCCGTAAGGTGAACGTTAATTTACGAAACTATTTGGTAGTTTGGCTTTGGTTTATTCGAGAGCGCTTTATCAAAGAATTTATGACTGTTTCGAGGCTCTCATTAGTAATTTTTATACGTTTCTCGTAAAGCAGTTCCGTGTTTTACCAAAATATCGATGATTTTGACGCAATGTTTCGAATATAGAGAAGATATAACCTTTTGCGTTTGGATTAACTTTGGTAAAGTTTTCGAGGTGAGTGTAGAAACTTTAAAAATGAATAAAAACGACATCTTTTCTGATAGTAATTATTCCTATATTAAGAGAATTAGAGTATTCGGGATCCTAAACCCCTATCTTTTCAGATTTTAGGAGATACGAGCTATTATTGCCTTAGTATTAAGTAACTAACGTATTTTGGTTAGGGTTATGAGGGCATAAACTTTTAGAGTTACGAAGACATTCGTTACTTCAGCGAAAGCGCCATTTTCAATTATAAATAAAGGCATTAAACCAACTTATCATAATTATATAATTTCTTATAATTTGTTACCAAATGCCTGTATCAATTATATTAAGGCGTTCGCTGAATTTGGAGTTTCTCCTAGCTATAGTAGCTATTTGGTCTTTTAGGCGTTTGTTCTAGTTATGTACTAAGTTTATCTGAATTAGTAATGTGAAAATTTTGTAGGATCGAATCGAAAGAATTGTTAATAGCTAGTGAATTCATGAAGGGGTAGTCGGTGTAAACGAAAGAGAAGCTAATAAAGTAAATGTTTAGAGGGTAGATAGGCTTGCCGCATGTATGGCGAAGGGTTACTGGTGAGGAAAGGCTTAGAGTACGCAGCTTACGCTTATTTATAAGGAATTAGTAATGGCGAGACTAAGAGACAGCTGTTACGGCGAGATTGGAAACGGCGGCGGCGATATTTGCGATGGTTGCGGCGAGGATGGCGTGAATAACAAGATAATAGCAGAGGCTATGAGAAATGGCATCGGCGGCGTTAGCGGCGAAGTTAGCGGCGAAGTTAGCGGCGGCAAGACCGGCGATGATAACTGTTGCTAAAACAGCGATAAATAATTAAAAATAGCGGCGACGGCAAGAAATGGCTGTTATGGTATTGGCGGCGGCTATAAGGGGAAAAAAGGGGTCGGAGATAATAAAAAATTGGTGGTATTAATGGGGAAAAGATTGAAAAACGTAAAGTTGAAAAGAAAAGAAAAGAATGAAAAAAATGGAAGGTTTGTTGGGGTGTCTGGAGGAGGGGGGGTTATTAAATTTTGTTTTTATGGAGCAGAACTAGTAACCTTACTTTTTACGTTTTGTCTTATTTAAATTGGTAAAAGGCAGTATCGGGTACTTGTCAGCTTTTTTACGTACAGCTACCAATTGTTGATACACGTGTAGGATAGTATTGTAACGTTAAAATAGTGTAGTATTCTGACGATTAAGGAAGAAGAAACTAGAACTAGAAGCGAAGCTCAGAGGAGCTGAACATGTAGCATAAGCTGCATAGGCAGACACGTACTTGTACCTTCCTTCCCTTCCATATATATACCCCACATGTAATGTACAACACTAACAAACGATGAGAAAGGACCACATTAAATCCACACTTTGAAAACAAGTTAGAATAAATATTATAAACTTTAAGATAATTGAAAAAAAACTTATAAAGTTGAAATACCACTTACAAATACTTTTTCACTAATTGTAATCCTCGCTACCAAACATAATAACAAATATATCAAATTTAATTAGTATATTCTCCTAAATTAATATTTTCCGTAACTCAAACAACAAAAATAATTTAATCGCATATTATATCGATCGTAAATACGGTAAACCTCAATATTCAAAATCCTTTTAAAAGTCATTAGATACAAAAGCACATTGGTTATAAAGAGACTAAGCCAAAACTTTCATTTAGAGCGGTTGAATAGAGTTTATAATCCTCGATAAAGAAGGAAGAAAAAAACCCTGCTAAGGAGCTGCTACAAAGCTACAGAGAAGGGGGTAGCCCGGTCACGTGACAGGTGGGGGAATTCTTTCAAACGGCTTTAGAGCATCGTAAAAGCATGGCAACTACCAGTGTTAAATCCCTAGTAACTATTAGCTTAAATATCAGCCTATAACATTACTTTCGGTTCACTTCTTAAAGTTTCGAAGCCCTATAAAAAATGGTAGAAGTTGTTAGCTAACCGTAAAGGTTAGTAAAAGGTGTTTTTTTGTTGTAAACAATTTTGAAAGATCTATAACAACCTTTTTCAAACGGCTTAAAACGCTAGAGCATTGTATGAAAGATTTTAGCCATCCGTTTTTGCACGGCATAAAAACACCGGTACTGACCTCCATACTATCCCTTTTATAAATGATCTCCTTAGGCTCCAACAAAAAAAATCCTTTTACAACAACCTCTTTCCCTCTTAAAAATAATGTAATACTCGTCGTTTACCCTGCTGCATTTATTATTTTGCAGAATTTTCAAGTCATTTGTTTTATTGGAAACGTTTTAAACGCGAAAATAAATATCAATCCAAACGTCAAAATCAAAAAGACTATGAAAAAAGTAAGATTTAGCTTGTTATCACTAAAATTTCACTAATAAATATATGGTTCCCAAGTGCTGAACCTTATATAAATATAAATAAATAAAATGAGAGAAAAAACTTGTTTCGAATATATGTATTAAACGGCCTATAATCAACGCATATTTTACAAAAGAAAAGGTAAATATAAATCAAAGAAACAATTGGAAAAATTCTTACGAAAACTAAATACTAACACCAAATACTGGTTATACATTATCAATATTACCGACCGATGTTTTTACTACATTTATATTCCCGTAACTTTTTGTTTTGATATAGATAAATACTTCCTATTAAAAGATCCCACATGTTTCAACGCCCCCAAAAAAACCAAATTACACTTCTACAAGCCGTTTCTTAAATATTAATAAACATTGAAATAATATATTAATCTCAATAATCGTATCTAGAAAGCGATAACATTCCTTCAATCGATTTAGCATAAAGTTAATATATACAACGATACCAGTTTTATAATCTTTACTCCTATTCATTTTGGTGGCCTCCGCGTTATATAAATTTTAAATAAAAAGCGTAGATTTCAAGTAAGCAAAACATCTCGGTAGCAAAAGTGGGCGTATATTGATAAGCCTTGCCTATGATAGGTTTTTATCGTTGCAACTTAGTCGATCCTAATCACTATTGTCGAAGTACCTGGTGCTGCATTGAAATTATTTAATAGGTTGTAAGTTCTAGGTTTGGCAGACTGTTAGATAGTTTGCACAATAATTTGTATAGCCAACAGCTTTAGCACGTGCCCTACTTTAAAGTGAGCACCTATTACATTAAACTTAAAATTAATCCTGTAACCAGTAAAGTAAACTCACGGTAGGTATAATTAACTAAACTATACTCTAATTGATTTGTTAAAAATAACAGTTAATATTATTTCAACACTAGCGACTTTTTTTTATATCTACGTCCCGACGTAACTAATCGCTTAGTTACGGTAATCTTTAAATTCCCTTCTGAATTCACCTACTAAACCCTTATTGATTCTAGTCAATTTAAATTTAAATTAACAATAATTACGGTCCTTTGTTTCACTTTCTCGAGCCTTTCGTTCCATAACTCACATACATAGGTTTTTTACTATAAATCTATTCGTATCATATATTTTACTTTTTTCGTATTTTTTACCAGTAGTTCAACTTACTAACAATGCTATTGCTACCTTCATTATTAATATCACTACCCTAATAATCTTTAATTTACTAGGGAATCCCTGTGCCTTTAGATTACATGCCGGGCGGTTTATGTAGTCTTCTATTCGTACGGTTAACGTATTATTATTTATAAACCTTTTTAAGGAGTTATTGGTCGTAACTTTAGTTATGAAGTCGAAGGGGTTATCGTTTACTATTAATTTACCGAAACTTATCGATTTCCGGTTTTTTTACCTCCTTTCAACTTATTACGTTTATTATTAAACTTTTTTTATTAGTTGTACCCAATTTCTAAAAGTATTAGTTAAAGTTTCGGAAATTTATATATACTATTACTAATATCGGAGGTAATTCCAGCTATTGGATAATAATTTTTAATATGTTATTAATCACTAGGATGATATTAAATATTACTATTATACCACAAGATTTTGAAGCAAATACACTTCGTATTATATGTTTACATTTAATAAACATCCAATATATAAGTCTTCTAGTAATTATAAATTGTTGTTTAAAACTTTTCTATGAACGAATATTATTAAAAACTTTATTTATAATATAAGGTTAGTATTACTGGTAAATAAACCGTTCTTAGAGATGATAAACTATTCCGTCCTGAAACATACCGAAATTATATCAATACTTTTGGTAGGGCTTTAGACGTTGCAACGTTATCAATTCGATTGGTCGAAGTAACAGTAGTATTGCATGATCAACTGGTAGATGTATTATTCTAGGTTTGGCAGACCGCTAGCCGGTCTACGCAGTAATTTGCATAGCCAATTGCTTGGCCTGTGACCTAGTATGAAGTGTGCATATATTGAACCTGCTTTGCAACGAATACATTAGGCCCGTACAAAATAATACACTATACTTGCAGTTAGTATAGTTAACTTTGCTGTAAATAAATTTGACCTACTGTACTGCAAATACTACTATTACAACAAATATATTTTTTAAATAGTCTAGTTACTACTAAATCCCTTTATTTGACATTGAAAAGTTTTCGTTTTATAGATTTTATATTTGTACCGCAATAGAGAGGTCGTATAATATCTCAGGTCAATATAATGTAGTAAATAATATAGGTTACACGGGCCCTTGAATTAAGGTATCTTTATAATTTTACCTTATTTACTTTATTGATAATTATTAGGTTCGTTACTTGCCCCCTTTGATGTCATGTAATATAAGTGTTATTTTTTAGCTTGAATGATATAAATAAGGATTCACTATTTACTAAATATGAGTAATATATATTTAGTAAAGTTTCGATTAATTTAAACTTTCAAAAGCCTAATTTTTGAATCATACGTCATTTTACTATTATAAACCTAATATTTCCGAGGAAAAATGTATCGTTAGTTTATATACCCACAATATCGAAGTTATTATCCTTCGTAATCAATAGGTACGGGTTAAAAGTTAAAAGTTTGATGTCCAACCGGGTTTTAAAGTACGATTAATATATTAAAAAACCAATAAATTTCTATTTCGACTAATCTATATAAAGGTTTAATATTAATTATTACTGTACCGGCCAGAAACCTGTCCTTTAAATATTTCAACTTTTTTAATAATACAATCCGCTCAAAATTAGTGGCGAATTACGTATAATTTGACTTCATATCCAAGATATTTAATATAAACTAACCTCTTGTATTAATGGTTAAACTAATAGCAATTACAAAGATTAAACTATAATTTATTTTCTGGATTATAAGTAATGAAATGAAAAATCAATTCTTACCTTTATTACTATATCCTTAAACGATTAACCGTAACTTTTTTGTACAGCCGGTCCGTAATCTTACCTTTCATTTCGTAAATCATTTTTAACTCACAAATGATAACGTTTGAACCATTAAATTACATTAATGTTACGAATACAATGACCCCTCATATACAAAAGAAGTTAACTTCAACTTAATCACTTTCATTAAAAGGTTTAACTAATACATTAATAATACTTTTAACATGTAACTTAAAGACAAATTCTCCGTTTAACTTCTTTTTTTATAACACTCACGATATTATATTTACCCTTCCAGGCTTGTAATCCTTGTCATCTCCATCTTCTTTAGTATATATCCTCCTTCTAAATAGTCTTTCATACCATCAATATTTCATTAACTTATGAACGATCTCCTCCAAAAAAATTATATTAATTAATTCAGTCGACTTGAGGGTTATCAACGTTAAAATCTTCATTAAACTCAAAGGGTCTTTTATATGGCCCGTCCTATTTTCCTGGCTTTTGCCGCGTAAAAACTTCATTTCAACAGGGTAGGAATACCACGTCGATTGTTAACGGTCTGTTCCTAATATTAAAGATGTCGTCAACCTAGCAACGTACCGATTCCTTCCCTAATTTCTTCAGGGCTTTTCTATATACCACGGCACATTTCTGGGTATTTAGCGATAATAGCGACTCAGTCGTTATTTATAGGTAGGCCCCAAATCTTGGTAAAATTGGTATAAATACGTTAAAATCGATAATATCGTTAAGGCTCTTTATTACTATTTAAAACATTACTTTTGAACTTACAAAGCTTTTAATATTTAAAGTCAAAATATTGAATGAATTTTGTACAAAAGCATAAGCCCCTTCGACCTTATGAATACCCTAATAAACCTTAATAAAGATTTGTTTATACTAAATCTTTATTGATTTAATATTAAATTGAAACTTTACTGCAATAAATTTAATACCGGCGTCGTAAATTAACGCCTTTGGCAGGCCTAAGTACGTATAAATCTATAAAGTATTTAATGTTTCCTACGTTACCTTTATTATAATGGGTTTAAAAAACTTATCGCTATAAAAAATCCACGGCTAAATTTATAACGTAAAGCATTAACTTGTTGTGTAGATAAAATAAGTTGACTAAAACCCTAAAGTTAAAATATTAATTTTCCTTTAATATAAATTTAAACCTTAGGGAAGTTTGGAAGTGTATTGTTATAACCTAAGGACCAACTGCAGGTCATGGAATAGGCCAGCGGTTCGCTGCGCTATCAGAAGCCTGATATCCAACACATCAAGCCAGGGATCTCTCTTATGTAAGCACCCAGGGTTAGGGTTTGGACCGACAGGACCGCTCGCGGTCCAGTCGACAACATTGGGACCGAAGGAAGCGACATCGACATCAGCGGTTCAGTACTGAAGACGTTATGAAGGCACGGATATATAAGGACACGGTCATCACCACATAGATAGTATTTCCTTCATAGCTCTTCAGTTGTCAATCTAAGTATTCAGTCTATACACCTGAACAGCCTAATGGCCAGTGATCATTCTACAGCACGAACAAACATCTTCTTGATATTGCACCTTTGTTACCTCTGCTACCTTACTGCTAACATAAACCCTCTGACACCTTCTATTTACTCACGGGTATTTAGTGTGATCATTACATCATTCTACAGCACGAACAAACATCTTCTTGATATTGCACCTTTGTTACCTCTGCTACCTTACTGCTAACATAAACCCCCTGACACCTTCTATTTACTCACGGGTATTTAGTGTGATCATTACACTTGTCAACACAACCCCTGACTTCAAACCTTCCCTCAAACAACAACAACGTGATCAAAAATAATAGGCATCAACATATACCCCTGTATTCTTGCATCCTTTGACTGAGGTACCCATGCTGATCACAATTAATGGCTTCATCATGCAAGGAACAAGTAGTACGCGCACGGGCCCAGCGCGCTCAGGCGCGGGAGCCCTTGCGCCTCAAGCGCGCTAAGCGCGCCCCAAATACTCCCTCCCCCTCTCCGACCCCTTTCTTCTCCTGCCCTATATATATAACTTAACACTTATATATAATAAAAGCTATTATAAATTTTATTACGACTTATATTATTCAGCTTTATTATCTTACTAGTATTATAATCATTATTTCTGAATATACATATTTTTGTTGGAATAGTAGTATTTGTAGTACAGTAAGTCAACTTTACTTATAGTAAAGTTGACTATACTGACTGCAAGTTGAGTATATTGTTTTGTGCGGGCTGACTGTATTGGGTGTAAGTCTAGTAAATTATTCCACACTTCACACTGGTGTATGGGTCAAGCAATTAGCTATATAAATTACTGTATAGACCGGCTAGCAGTCTGTTAAACCTAGAACAATATATTTACTATGTAACCATTGCAATACTACTGTTACTTCAACTAATCGAATCAACAACATTGTAATGTCTAAAGCTCTATTAATACTAATCAGTGTTTATTGGGTTAAATACAGATTGGCTAAGTAAAAGAAAATATTACTCTTCGGTTAAATTTTGTGAAAGATTAAGGTAGAGGAAAGAGTTTTACACAGAGCCTATATTATTGCGTCAGTTTTTACGGCAGTAAGTAGAAAAGACTTTTAGGTTACGTTGGTTTTTTCGTCAGCCTAGAGGTGGCAATAGGGTCGTTATCGAAAATATTAAAAAATCTTTATTAAGAATCCACTTTGAAAACATTAAGATTGAATGTAAAAAATCCTAAAGTTCGGTAAGTTGGTAAATGGTTAAATTAGTATTACTACAGGTACTATTACTATAAGAAAAATGACTAAGTTTCTAGGCTCAATAATATTATAATAATAAAAAACCTTCGACCTTACCTTTTATTCCAAACCTTTGCCTTTACTTTACTCTTTTTACCTCCTATACGCCAACTTAATCGTTAAAATCGCTATTTTAAGAGAAAATACTAAGCTACTTTAAGAAACTTACGCCGCGCAACCTAACGTTAAGTCGCCAAGTCCCCATGCGACTTTACGACAAAATATCAAGTCCCTACGCCCAAAGAGTAGCAAGTCCCTGGCCATACGTACCTTACACGCCTTACGCGCTTTATACAAGCTATAATTTTACAATAGCTTTAAGTTAAAAATAAATAAAGAAAGTCGAAGCCCTCGAAATCGTTTTCGTTAACCACTACGACGAATAACTTTGGATTACGGATGTTAATGAAACCTCAACGAAAACTTATTTATTCAACTATATTGGTTAATATATCTTCGACGTGAAAGTTGGTGAAGACTACGGCCGTAGCGCCCGCGTATTTTAAGATTTCCTTGAATTATTTAACTACAGGATTTTTAACATGTAAAAGATGATCTAGCGTACGGTTAAGGTTAAGTTAAAGAAGGAGATTACCCGCTGTAACATTTATATCCTAGAGAAAACGCTATTGAGATTGACTAAAACTTTCTTCAAACTGGCTTAATAAGAAGACTATCTTTGAAACCCTAATCCTTAAAACCTTCGAGAGAAAGGTAAAGGCGTTGAAGAAATTTAACGCCCCTATATACTCTATAAGTGACTTCTCCTTTACCTTAAGTTAAATTAAGCCTCTTTACGAGATGACGATAAGGAACCTATTAACACATTCGGTAATATAACACCTCTACGTAACAACGCGGATTATATTTTTAGCGGTGGTAGGGTACGTGGAGTAGCGGCCTCTTATGCGACCATAGGAATCGACGTCGACGCTTTACACCAATTAATTAAACAAGATCTTCAAGTTCTTAGAAACCTTCAAGTCCCTATCGCCCCCTAGCACTTTAATCGATAAGACTTTTAATAACTTTTCTATGGTAGGTTTATCTATATGCGAAAGCTTACTGTAGGTCATATTACAAGACTTTACCCCTCGGGCCAAGCGACTAGAAATCACCCTTAATACAGTGTTTCGAATGCTTTAAAGTTTAAATTACCAGGAAATACTACTAATAGAAATTTTGATAATTATTGCGACCTGCTACTAAGACCTATTAAGATAGTTAATATCAATTAGAAGCTTTTTACGGATTTTTCTAGGATCTGGAATAATGTCGAGAAATATGACTCGAAGCTTTATAACCTCTTCCATACGAAGATAATTTATTTTTTAAATATCTGTAAGTGGATGGAGGATCCTATTTCTGATTTTTACTTACTATTTTCCAGAATCCTTATAGGGTACATTAGGAATTACTACCTAACCTTTTTAACCCAAACAACTACTTTTGGAAAGTTTTTTGATAGAATAAAGGATTACCTCAAATACGACGTTCATATTATATAATATCATATAAATTAAACTATTACGAAGTAAGTGACGATAATAGTAAAGAAGAAAGAGGAGGAAATACCGATGAATGTATTTAATCAAATAATTAATAAGTTTATGTTATGTTTAAAAAAATAATGAAAGCCTACGTTGGCGAAGCTATACTTCGTTAGTAGGTACAGGTAGTAGTTACGGGCGTTAATAAGTTTTAATACGCTTTATAACGCCTAAATGCTCCCTGCTAAGGCTTTTTTCGCTAGTTAGGTTTTTTGTTTGCTATTGTTATAGCACGTATACCAAACTCGCTAGGTATATACCTTTAAACCGGTAACTTCCTTAACGTTAGTAAAGAAAACTTTGCGGTGGTTAATTACATCGACTGTAAATATGGCTACAGGTGTCTTTAACGCCCAAGGTTTAGCCTAAAGATTATAGACTAGAGGCAGTATCTATGTGAACGTTAATAGGGCCAAGATTAAAACGGACTTGTTAACCGTAAACACTATCGTCGTAATAGTGGTAAGAAATATTAAATTTGTAGTAAGTCTGGTTACTGGTTAACTTGATACTTCCCAGCCGAGCGATATAATAGAAAGATGATATATTGTATCCAGTACCTTACCACTTTTAAATTGAATTACTTGGATTAAATTACAAACGTCCAAGGCAACGAGATCATCAATAGCGATAATACCCTCAAACAGATTAAGTTATATAAAGATATTGTTTTCGGCGCGGCTTAGTGATTAGCCGACTACGTTTTTTTATACCGTTTAGGAGGTGAAAACCTTTACCTTTACCTTAACTAAGTTTTTAAACCTTTATATACCTTTAACCTTCGCGATTTTACGTGAACCACATATTTCAACGATTTATGCCAGATATAGGGGAAATAAGGTACTTAACAAGAGGTTAATCGTAGTATGTGACACTACAAAAGGAAAGCATTACAGTTACTAAGATTAACTGTTACGATATTAAAAAGGTTTAAGTTAGCTTCAGACCAGGCGAATAACTATCGTTACTAGAAATAACGGTAGTTTAAATTGTTATAGAGTTAATTACGTTTTATATCCTTCAATCCCTACCTCTTTTTTTTCATTTACTTGAAGAATATAAAGACATTCAGTGTTAATATCGGCGTTAACGTAGACGAGTTGGCTAAAAACGGCTAAAGGTTTCCCCTCGCCTTTAAGTAAGGGTATTTGTGATTTTATCTTTAAGGCCCCGAAGCAATGGTTTTAAACCTTACGGAGCCGGAAATACGTTAATTACACCAGCGTTTTAATTACCTAGCTATTAATAGATTAAATAAAGTCCTAAAGTCTGTAGAGTATCAATATATAGGATAAATTTCCCTTAAAACCATTAAAAAGCTTTTCTATCATTGCCAAACGTATACTAAAGCCCCTCGAAGATTTAAGTTTACTTTGAAAAACGATAAGAACTTTGATTACAAGGTCTTTTTTTTATGTTATTAACTTCGTAATTTCTTTTCATGGAGTTTATTTTCTATAGTTCTTTTTGGCAAAGGATACGTGGGAAACGCTAAGGATATTGTGGATTAATACGTACCTGAGCCTACCTAACATCGTTATTCACCATACTGGCATCAACTTGACAGCGGCGAAGTTTTAGGAAAATGCTAAGATAATAGGTATTTAGTGTAAACATGTACTTATAAAGGTCTATTAGAGCATTAGAAAAATAGATAAGGCATATGCCTTACTTTGACGAACGTATAATATCTTTACGTTAGATATTAAAAGCTTTAAAAATCCAGGAGTACGTCTTTCAATGGCAGTAAAAGACCTAATCGATATTATAAACCCTAACGATCTATTGTTAACGATATTGATCTTTCAAGCGTACTCACGCCTAACATATAAATCTCCGCTATTAGCAAATACAAAAAGGTGTATTAACGCTTACAGCAAAGCCCAAAGGGAACTGCGAAGGAAATCGATACGCCGCCAGATTAATAATGCCTCTAACATTAGGAATGACCATTTAACAATCGACGTACTTACTTTATCGCTATAAAGTGAAATCATTATATGGCGGGGGTCGAGTAAATAAAAGGAACCGTATAAGATCTTAAGTATGGTAAATTATGAAGTAATTCTTGAAACTATTAACGGCTTTATATTATTCCGAATTACCCAGGTAAAGCTTTAAATTAGGATTACTAAAAATGAAGACCTTAAGATTAAACGACCGAGTAAATACGAGCCTTTTCTACTTGTTATCGATAAGTTAATAAAGCGTCATCAGCACAGAAGACCCCCGAAAAAGAGAAACATTAAAGAGGAGGAATATATACAAGAGCGTATTTATAATATTACTTAGGTAAGTAAAAAGAAAAAGGATAACGAATACTTGATACCAACGATTCGAGTACAAGGTATTATTAAAACTTTTGGAAGACCTTTTGAAAAAAGCGATAGGGTCGAGATTAATGGCCTACTAGCTCAAAGGGTTATATGATTCGTGTCGGAAGCTTATTTTAACCTTTAAAACCCGAATATCACGATTTTTAGGTCGAGGATTATCCACGAGGTTAATGGTAAGATAACGGGGCGGCCGTATGAAAAGTTACGTCTATTAGCTTAAGTATACGGCGATAAAGGAAAAATTTTTGGATCCTTACATAATCTTTAACGATTTAAAACATCAACTAACGTTTAATAGTTGCCTTAGTAACCAGCTTGTTGGTAAAAATTAAAGGTAAGTTTACGTTTAATAGCCATAATATAACGTAAGCTTATAAGTAATTAGTAACAGATTTATATCAGATTATACTATTAGAGTTATTATAAGAACTATATGCTATCTACCCTTTAAATATGGTAATGCAATGTATAAAGCTACTATATTAACTGGTTAAAATAAGCGTCTATTAATTTTTGATCTACCAATTACACTTTAAATTACAACTCGTTATAAAAACTTTAACAAGCGACCAGTATTTGTTGGTGACGTAAAAAAAGGATTCGGCTTGATAAATATATGAATTACCGATATCCTCTTTATTAAAACGGCTAGTTATGTAGCATCAGAATAACAAGCCATTGAGGACTCCAAGTTTCAAAATTATAAGCCGGTTACGACGTTGGTAGAGGGTAGCTAATTTGACTTTTATGGATCGTTAATCCATATATTTGGTAGTAATGCCGGCCTTAGGTTTTATTAAAACGGTTAGGATATTAACTTGGTTTCGATTGATAAGGTTAATGTGGTTAAGGTCTAACGGTACTTTAAATAACGTGCTCATAGCAGTTATATTACCACTCTATATTAGCTGAAGGCATCGTACGACCTATTTATCGCAGCATAAGTATAAGAGCTAATAGATGAAAACTTTGACCTGCTAAATAAAAGGCTCGAGTAACAAATGGGAAACTTGAACCGAGGGATTAATACGTTTTTAATCGACTTATCGAGGGCTAAGTTAATAATCTTTACAGATGAATTTTCAGTAAATAACACTAACCTATCTTTACAAATCGGCTCTTTTATAACCTTAGTTAAAGAAAATAGGCGGGAAACCCAGTCTAGTATTATTAGTAACCTAATTTACTAGATCTTTGTTAAGTTTAAAAGGATTATACCAAGCGTATTAGTTTCAGAAGTTTACGACATAATGATAGGTTTCAACGTAAGTATAACCCTATAAGAAACCCTTAATATTATTATTGGGTAGTTGAAGATTTCTCCTATCTAGGTAGTGATTTGTAACGACTCAATGAGCTTGTTTGAATGCCTTTCGAAACTCGAAACTACTAGCGAAAAACGTTTGATAATCAACGTAATAGCACTTCGCGAAACCTACGAAGGGAAATAAATTAAGGAATTCCGATGAATTAACTGTGAAGACAATCCTGTGAATGATATAACGAAGGCGTTGTCGAATAAGGTCGTTAAGAGGTTTATAGATAGTAATAGGTTAATTATACGTATTGAGGGCTACGTCGACAGGCCGCCCAGTAAGTCCAAGTTATGTAGCGGTGGTTAGAGATGTGATAGCGACCTGAAAAACTGCCAGGGAATTAAAGATGTTATTTTTTTAATTAGTACGGCTGAAGTAAAGGATTATTTGGGTTTATGGCAAAAAAAAACCTTTATAGGAGTCGATAAATGCAGACCTTGAAGACATAGAGCTATTGATGGTAATTAGGGTTAATTTGTATGTAAATGAGAATATTTTGATGTAAAGGTTAAATAGAATTCACAGGGGTTTGGCCAGTTAACGAGGTCACAGTTTAGCGTTTATTGGAAAAGATTGGTTAGCCATAATAACGCATACGTACAAACTAAAAAGCTGCCAATGTTGAAATAGAGTATTTACAATGTAGTAAGTCAAATTTACTTACATTAAAGTTAACTATACTAACTGAAAGTTATGTGTATTGTTTTGTACGGGCTTATTATATTGGGTGTAAATCGAGTATAGTATGCCACACTTTACACTGGGGCACGGGCCAAGAAATTAGCCATACAAATTACTATGCAGACCAGCTAGCGGTGTATCAAACCTAAAACAATACGTCTACCATCTGACTACTGCAATACTACTGTTACTTCGATCAATCGAATCGACAACGTTGCAACAACTAAAGCCCTACAAACAGTTTTATTATAATTGTTGAATTCGAAGAGATATATTATTTTTATATTGAATCGAATAACTCCATGCAAACGTTGTTATAGGCCGTTGTTATTAGTAATATCTTTTTTCGGAGATTGCGTAGCTTACGAATAGTATTATAGATAATTATTATATGGTAATTATTGCTACTTACAAGGGAAGCTTTTCGGTAAATAAATCCTCGCTACTACTAAAATATATTAAGTTAAGGTTTTATTCACACATTCTTAAAACTGCAAAAGGAATGTAGTCTTTGCCTGTTTTTAAGGCTTTTATTAACCAATAATTCAGTGATCACTTCCTAAACGAAATTATTTATTTGATTGAAACCTCTTAAGAGATAAGAGAAACTTTGCAGAAAAGTAATATAATTTTATAAAGAATATACCAAACTTAAATCTTATTAAAATAGAATAAGCCTTGTTTTAAAGATTTTCCTGTCTTGTTGAACATTAAAAAACCTAATAATACACACATGCTAATGATTAGACATGGGTAGCATGGGGAATCAGAATGCATACCAAGTATGACTTACGTTAGGGAAATGGCTACCTGATGTTATGGGAGAGATGTATGGAGGATAAAAGAGACTCGCGGGCACTAGTTGAACCTAAATAATAAACAACAATAAAAATCCACCTACCCTCAAATACCCCTCCGAATCCCTTACCTTCTCCTTGTTTCTATTTGGTGATCTGTACAGAAGTCGATTACCTTGTAAAATCCTGATTCGTAGCCAGAGAAACTGAAGAAATACATTGAAATAGAAAACACACGAACGGGAGTAAACGAAAACGAGAAATTGCGAGAACGAGGACGAGAACAAAGACAATGAGGATAAGAAAAAAGACGACTAACATAAGAACAAAGACGGAGAGAATGACAAAGACGACGAGGAATGACAACAAGGAGAATAAATTATAATATATACACACAGAGCTAAATATCATTTCCTTGTTGATTCGAGATGGGTAAAATCAATCAAATATCTAGCCAAAATAGCTACACTGAACCGAATACAGTTGGAAAAATAAAAGAAAGAAAGATTACAGATATTTATTTATTTGATTCGATATTTATAACTATCTAACGTTTATAATACCTTGCGAGACTTTCTATTTTCGGAAATTTAACGATATTAACTCGCCACAAATATTATTTTACTCGAATACAAGTTATCGATACTTACGAGATTAAAAATAAGTTTTACGAGGATGATTTTTTTTATGATTTACCATCAATGGGTATTGCCCACTATATGGCTAGTATTATGTGACCCATACTAATCTTAAGTTACATATATTGGTGGGAAGGTTCGCAACTTAAGTATTCCAACCCTATAACAACTACCCTAATCGAAGATTCCTATTGTTTCTAAATTATACTATATAATCCGTTCAATAAATTATTGTAACTGAATGCTGTGTCACGAATTAAAAAAAATATAAGGTTGAAAACCTAATCCTTTACACATGTGGCTAATTTTAAGCCATATGTTGTATATATGCATTTAATGCCATTGAGGTCTTATAATTAACCGCATTAGTTGTAACTACGTGCTACAAACTTAGTAAAAACTATAAATATAGACTATATTTGCATACATTTGTCCACGTGCTTCGTCTAAGAGGGCAAATACTACTAGGTGTTGCGGAAAAGAATGACGACCGAATATACCTGTAAAGAAAAATCTACCGCCCTATAAAAGATTTATTTAAAGAACGGAAACAAAAATAAAAAGGAACCGTTCGTTTGTACCAGGAATCGAACCTTAAGCCAGCGTTTCAATCAAGGCTTTAAGGTACCCTACAGTTTAGAAGCTTGTAAGGGCATGAAAACTGTAGCCTTAGCCGGTCTGTGCTTAACGGTTATTTCAGTCCCCGTTGGACACCTACTCCTATCGAGGATTGGATAACCCTAAAAATCAAAGGGCTTATAAAATATATATATTTTAGTCGAAAGCCTGTAGCAATAAAGGAGATATACTCCATAACTCGGTGAGAAGGTATACTTTACTACCCGAGCTACCTTTTTACTAAGGGCTGTAAACTCAAGAAGTGTAAAAGAATCGTAAAATAGGGTATACCATTAAGCGGGTGGTGTGTCGTAAAGAGTCATATTTGGACAGCCAAAAATGTATCCAAAGTAAAGTTAAAGGCCCTACTAAGCGACTAGAGTACCAGTGTATGTAGTAACGGTTCAAAAATAAATAAATAAATAAAGCCGTTAAGTAAGAGCGCTTATAATAAAGTTCTTTTTAAAAAAACTTTACAGTGTAAAAGGAATTAAACTTGTATTTTGGTACAAGTTCAAATCTGAAGGGCTACGTTAGCACAAGTAATAAGGGATATAATCGTTTATTGTAAGGGCTATTCTTTGGATGCACTGCTGCACAAGTTATGCGCTGGGTCGACGACAATCTCCATAGCCAAAAAGGGGTCACCGGAAAATATTCAAGTGGTGACAAAGCCGATTAAAGATATTGTGGTGGAATGGGATGCATGTGGAGTGATGGTGTTGAGAGCGGCTGGACCTAAAAATGTTTCTCGGAAGTGGCACTGTTGGAGTTTACAGTGTAGGCTCCTCATCTTTCTTAATAAAGTGGTCCGTACACTTATGCCAAGAAAGTTGATGTAAAGTCGAAGATGCACAAGGATATTTATAGGGTAGTTCGAAAAAAGTGTAATTAATTACGTTAAAGACGTAGAAACCGCGGCTGAAACCTAGTTATAATATGTAAATTTGGTGGAAAAACTTTGCCAAAATTACTTTCAAACGGTATCAAGAGAAAACGCGGCCGCGTGGTACTGTAACACACTTATAGGGAATACGTAGTAATGAAATAACTTGAAAAATACTTTTTAATACGTATTTTAAGTCTCGCCTTATAATAACGAGAATTGGTGTAGTCATGAAAGTAAAATCGTTTCAGAAACTCACTTACGAATTATTAGTTAAAGAAATAAGAAGGATAGACAAACTTGTCATGTGGTGCTTTCAAATACTATAAAATAAATTGAGAAACCAGCTTTTTACATACGTAACAAATGATAGATGAGAGAACGATACGACGTTATAAATAATGGTTATTAACCGCTTAATTTTCAAAAGTCTCATAGACAAAAACTGGATATATAAGTATAAGATAAACTACGAAATTATACGAAAAATAAAAATTTTAACAACTATTTTCACTAACCTATTCGACAGCCCTTTCTTCTTTTATAACGATGAATAATAATAAAAGTATATAATGATATTCAACGAAGAAAATGCCCACTAAAGTTTTATAGATTATAAAGCTAATACAAAAACAAATCGATAGGATAACAACTTAGGGTAATGGGGTAAAGACTTCCTACAATTTACAAAATACTCATAGGTATTGGAATTAATATTATTCTCATTCTTAATTTGTTCTTAGGCGACTATGATAGACTCGCGATAAACTTAGGATACCGGTGCCTTCTAGCGAAGAAGAAGTATAAGTAACAGATAATAAATTGAAAATAACGTATAAACATGATTTAATGATGGTAATATCCCCAAGTCGTATTATAGGTTTTATAATTACCCTTATCTTAGGTGATTATAAGCGAAAAAGTATTGAATACAATATTTTATACTGGTAATACAATTAATCCCTAAGAAGTTGAAAATGGAAGGTGAAATAAATACAAAGATATACATACCATCGTTTATAGCATTAGTAAATTAAATAAATGTCAGGATTTTTACTTTATATTCGACATTTTTATACCGTCTTTTCGAATTTGATAAACTTAAATATACCGGAAATCAATATAAAGATCATTTAAACCTAGCATAACAATTAAAATACTTATAAGTAACGCTAATATAATCGTAAGGACTACTTATATACTGATGAAAACAAAGAAAAAGTGAAGAAATCAAAAATATTATGCCTTCAATAACTGCTAAACGTCGTGGTTCCAGGATTATCAGACGTACAAATCCATATACTCGTACTGAGGATAAAGAAGAAAGACCCTTTACTTGTATAAAGCCAAATCCCCTTATCTTTGAGCCTCATAGTTTTATACTCTATATTATCCTAAGGCTTTATAATCGTAAAATATGCTCTTATTAAATTCAGTCGAAAGAAAAAAATTGCGCGAGGGCTTCGCTAAGTTTCGTACCGCGATACAAAAGAAACATAGAACAAATATCGCGGAAAAAAAAGAAGATACTATCCCTATACGAGTATTTTAAGGCTGTCTCAAACACGTTTTAATCCAACGGTTATATTGCAAGAAATTTACCCCAAAATTATTTTCGAGTAATTATTGTATCGTAATACTGTCCTTCTTAGGTGAATATCGAGAATGTGTAAACTCGATATTATGCGGCGTGCGGGAGTGGAAGAAAGATCAAGGGAAAAGCTTAAACTCACGGTATTAATATATACAATGAAGATAATAGTTGTAAAGAACCGTGCGATGTCACAAACGATAAGAACCCAACTTAGATATATCTAAATCAATACTTACAGCATTTATATAAATAGGTACCTAGTAAATAATGGGTTTCTCGTCAAGCTTATTACATTAGATACGTTAATTCGCCTAGAAGTTGTGATTCAGATATTTAACCCACTTATAATACTTATAATAGCGGATGAGAGTCGTATAATATGAATTACTTATATATCATTCCATTCTATTGTCGAAGGTATCTTTCCTTTGGTTTATACATTCGTTACAATCAATTACCCTTCGTATAATTTTTTGTTGAATTATATTTAGCTCGTTTACCATTCGGCTGTTAATAATTATGATGGGAATATCTTTACTTTTATAAAAGAGGGTATATATTTAGTCAGCGTGCCTATGGAACACTGTATGAAACCACTACCTCATCATATTCAATTAGCGTACGTGGATCAGATTTTATCGAATATTGGTATTCTCAAATAGTTTTAATATTCTCAAGTCATCGTAGGAGTCGAGTGTAAGTGAGGAGGACAGTTCGGAGTCGGATATCGAATAAGACGAAAAAAATAGCAAGAAAAAAAATCAAGTATTAGCGTGGAGGATTGAAAATGCCTGTAAAATTTAAACGAACTCCTCGACTTCACCGAATACACATAGTAAAAAAGACACTTAAAATAAGGTAGGTTTTATACCTGGGGGAGATCTTTTACGAAGGAAAGGATTAAGAAGAAATTAGTATCGTTGAGAAAGTTAGTTTTGGAAACGTTTTAATTATACCTGAAAAGAATGATGCGCATACGAACGAAAAAAAGACGTATACGAACGATAACGATATGGTAACATACGAAAATAAAGCGTGAAAAATAATTGTGGATACGAGACAGAACAAGCAGGCAGAGAAAAAATCGGAAACGATTATTATTCTCGATTATGTAAGAAGATCATTTACTGGAAAACACCTTAATATCATCAATTGTTTGTTGCGATTTCTTGATTTGTATACGTTAGTTTGGAGTTTAGAAATAAAAGAAGAAGCAGAATTTTTCAATTTCTTACGTCGCCATTATTGCTTATTAAATTGTCAATTTTAACTACAACAGAGGAATCAATTCTGGATTGGACGGTTAGAACAATAATATTATGGTGTTAAGGGCGTTAGGAGGTAAGAAAGATAGGTAAGTATTTTTGAATATTTCGGTATATAAATACCAACTATGGTGAAGAAAATTAGTGAAAATTAAAGGAAAATTGATAGAAATTTACTTAGGGTATGGTGAAACGGAACGAATACTAATGACTCAAAATAGTAAATTAGAAAGTAATATTTAACGCTTTCCTAGATAAATGGATTTAAGCGATACGTTACAGGATGTTATGGAAAAATGGTTTAAGTTTTTTTGAAATTGATATTGGCGATATAAGTATGATAAACGAAGCTGACGAATTCGCTAACGAGAAATACCTATAATTCGGTGAGACAAAAAGAGGAGGAGGACTGGAATTAGCCAAAAGACTGGTTTATAATTGGAGAGATACATTTGGATTCGATTTAAAAAATTGTACGAGTAACTAACCTCCTTATTCTTTCCATTGAATTCGAATTAAATAATAGGCCGTTTAGGATAAAATAGCTTAAATACTTACAAGACAAGGTTGCTTTTACACAGAGATTTCAATCTGAGATTGAGGTAGTAGAATTCTCCATGCCAGGTCATTTAAAATATGGGGCGTACTTACGTTGCCTACCAAAAAAAAAAGTTAAATATCAATTCGTTTGTAATAATATTCAAATGAATAGTTATATAATAAACTACAATAGCTAATACATTTACGGGATGAATTGTTTGACGCCTTTTTTTAAGGTGAATATGATGTATTATTTTGAGGTGATGCAGCGAACGGATACTAGGTTATAACTATTACGCCTTGATATAAATATTAAATAACTTTGATTATACCAAACATGTAATATTTAATGTGAAGGATGTTTTGAGAAATAACTAGAAGTAAATATGCCTATGACGTGTTAGGATACATTACGTTTGGTAAGTGACTATTGCCGAATAACGAGAATAATTTGAAAATTGGTGAGATCGATCACTTTGACAACGAAAATAGTGCGAAAGTTTGTAAAAACTCTATGAAAAACGATTGAGGGAATACGCGAATCAGTAAATCAGCACTGCTATTATTGATATGGTACAATTATACCTATAAAACTTCCTTCGATTTGTATATCGATGATTAAAATACCTTATAACATTGATTCGGAGTAATATTTAACTTTTTACATTTTTAATATTTTCTCAGTCTCGTATTCGGAAAAATTGATCTTACTCCTTATAATACTAAGTTCTTCGGAAGCTAGGTTCATTAGTTGGATTTCAAATTGTTACGAAGGTAACTTCGACCGTTTGAAATGCATCGGAAAAATTCGAAATATAAGCGAAACCCGAAAACTATTCTACTTTGTTAAAGATATGAAACGAATTTATTTACCTTATAACATATGTTACGAGGTATATACCTGGTAAAACTTAATAGTCGACGATTCTGAAAACATTTTGTATAAAAAAATACTCAAAAGAACTTTAAAGGGAAAAGTATCAAAACAGATGTTGTGTATACTTAAAAAAGTCGAATAGCAAAAATAATATATTGAGGTTTTTATTATAATATTCCTGACAATTTAGCAGAATGTTATAATAAAATTAAATAGTTTATTATAATTTCACTTTACAATAAATTTTTTAAATCAGGGAATCGAAGGCGTTATTTTTGTTAATTAGATGAGTTGTTAGCTGGCACTGAAATAATGGATAATGTTGGTAGGGCTTTAGAGGTTGCAGCGTTTAAAGATCTACCAACACTGATCAGTGCTTATTAGTGTAAGTACAGATTGGTCAAGTATAAGAAGAAGCTACTTTCCGGTTACGCTCTAAGTCAAACGACCGCTAGGGTAGAGGAAAGATTCTTACGAAGAGCCTCTATTAGTACTGCACCAGTCTCCAACGGCAGGAAAACAGAGAAGACTTTTTGGGTTGCGTCAGTCCCCAACGGCAATCTGTGAGTAAACGACGGTATAGCTACTTGAAAAACACCAAGAAATATTTATTGATCTTTCTTAATGACGTTGAGATTGACTGCCCGAAATCTCAAAGTTCGGCAAGTTGGCAAACGGCTAAGTCAGTACTACTGCGGGTGCTGCTACTGTAAAAACGACTAAGTCCCCATGCCAAATAACCTACTACCAACAACGACCTTCGACCTTACCCTTTACACCAAACCTTTTCCTTTATTTTACTCTTTTCACTCCCTACACCACTTCAATCGTTAAGTTCGCTTCTCTGAGCAAAAATATCAAGTCGTGTCAAGAAGGCCACATCGCACGACTTCACGCAAAGTTACCAGGTCGCCAAGTTCCCAGGCGACTTCACGTTAAAACACCAAGTTCCTACGCCTAAGATTACTAAGTCACTCGCCTTATACGCCCTATACACCTCACAAAGTTCTATATAGGCCAAAACATTAAGATATCTACCGTAAGCGCCTACTTTAAAGCCGTCATCGACCCCGAAAGGAAATAAGCAATTAAATCACTCGGAACTACTTTTACCAAGTTCTATGACAACGACTTTTGGTCGCTAAATGTCGATAAAGACTTAACGGGAAAATAAGTTACCAACTTCGTCGGCTATTACATTATCAAGTAAAACGGTGGCGAAAAACGTGACCACGGTAACCGTATTTTCCGCAAATACTGTGGGTTCTTCTACGACTAGACTATTAACATGTAAAAAAAGATCTAAAAAGTTGTTAAGTTCAAGCTAAAGGAAAAACTTAAACACCGAGGGATTTACGTACCAGAGAAATTTTTTATTAAGTTGGCGAAAACCCTGTTTAACTTGGTCTAACTTGAAGAATGCTCTCAAAACCTACGGCCTAAAGGAAAGGGCGTTAAGGAACCTTAACGCCCTTACACGCGATTTAGAAGACCTCCCCTTTACCCTTAACTAAGTTAAGCCTTTTTATGCGCGGGCGATAAACATATTAACCTGTTCGGCAGTCCATTATTACTACGTAACAACGCGGAATACGCCTTTATCGGTGGCAAAGCGCGTAAAGCAAGGGCCTCCAACACGGCTAGAGGTATTAATGTTAACGCTTTATACCAGTCAATTAAGCAAGATCGTTAGGCCTTTTAAAACCTTTAAATACGTATCGCCTCTTAGTAATTTAGTCGTTAAGCTTTTCAGGACCCTTCCCCGTTTACGTTCACCTACTCGCGAAAGCCTATTACAGGTCCTATTACAGGACTTTAACCCTCGGGACAGGCGACTAGTAATTACCTTTAATATTGTACCTTAAAAGTTTCAAGGTTTAAACTGCCAGGAAATACTAATTATAGCTAGGATAACTATTGCGACCTTCCCCTAAAACTTGTTAAGATAGTTAATATTAATTACAAGCTGTTTACGGACTTTGTTAAGATTGGAATTATGCAAAGAAGTATAACGGGAAGCCCTACAACCTTTTAGACTTTAAGATAATGCCTTTCTTCAAAATTTACAAATGGATAGAGGTTTTACCTTTAGGTTTTTACTTACTATTTTCTGAAATCCTTATAAGGCATGTAAGGGATTACTACCTAATCTTTTTTACTAGAGCCACAACGTTTCGCGATATTTATAATGGTATAAAGAGTTATTTTAAACATGACATTTATCTCTCGTAATACTATATATATTAAGTTACTACTTGGTAGATTATAATAATGGGAAAAGAAAAAAGAGGAGGAAACGCCAATAGATGTTTTTAATCAGATACTTAATAAGTTGATAATGTGCTAGAAAGTAATAGGGAAAGTCCACGTTAACGAAGCCATACTTTGCAAACAGGTATGGGTAATAGGTATGGATGTTAACGAATTCGAATACACCCTATAACGCCTAGATATTATCTGCGAAGGCTTTTTTAACCAGTTGCGTTCCTCGCTTACCACAGTAATAACACGTACACCAAACTCGCTTGGTATGTACTTCTAAACCGGCAACTTCCTTAACGTGGATGAAGAAGACTTTGCGATAATTAATTACATCAACCGTAAATACGGGCGTTTATAACGCCTAAGGTCTGGTCTACCGGTTTTAAACTGGAGGTAGTAACTACGTTGGCGCTAACAAGGCTAATCTTTAAGCGAACTTATTAACCGCTAGCACTATCGTTGTAATAATGGTAAGATATATTGTATTTATGGTAAGTTTGGCTACTGGTTAATTCGGTACCGTTTTACCGAACGTAATAATAAAAAGGTAGTATATTACGCATAATACTCCACTGTTTTTAAATAATATTACTTGAACCAAATTTTAAACTTTAAATATCGACGAATCAATTAATGTCGTTAACGCCCCTAAGCAGATTAAGTAGTACGAAGATGTTACTTTTAATGCGGCCTAGTAACTAGCCGACCACGATTTTTTGTACCGTTTAGGTGGTGAAAACCTTTACCTTTATTTTGATCAAGTCTTTAACCCCTTACACACCTGTAACTTTCGTAATCATTACGTGTATTACATGTTTTAAGGTATCATGCCAGACATAGGGACGATAAGGTATTTAACAAGAGGTTATTTGTAGTATATGGAATTACGGAGGGAAAGCATTACAGCTATTAAGATCAATCGTTGCGATGCTAATAAAGCTAAAGTTGGTTTTAGCTTAGGCGAATAACTATTGTTATTAGAGATAACGGTAGTTTGAACTGTTATAGGCATAATTAAGTTTTATATCTTTGAATTTCCTATCCCTTTTTTACTTTATTTAAAGGATATAAAAACCCTTGGAGTTAACTTTAACGTTAAAAATGATAAATTAGTTAAAAAAGGCTAAAGGTTATTACTTGACTTTAAGTGTGAGCACTTATGGTTTCATTTGCAAGGTCCGAAAGCAGTGGTATTAAATTTGATAAAGCCGAGAATTCGTTAATTATATCGGCGCTTCAACTATGCAGCCGTTGACAGGTTGAATAAAGTCCTAAAGTCTGTAGAGTATAAAAATGTGGAATACTTTACTCTAAAAGTCATTAAAAAACTTTGTTACTACTGCCAAACGTTTATCTAAACCTCCCAGAAATTTAAGTATACATTAAAAACGATAAGGATTTTAACTACAAGATCTTCATTAATATATTTTCCTTGGATAATAGGCTTATTCTTTATGTTGTTAATTTTGCAACTTCTTCTTACTGGGCTAAGTTTTTAAAATCCTTTTCAGAAAAGGATATATGAAAAGCTTTAAGGATATTATAAACTAATACGTACCTGGGCTCACCTAACTTAGTTATTTATAATACCGGTATAAATTTTGCCGCGGTGAAGTTTTAGGAAAATACTAATATAATAGGTATTCAGTGTACACAAGTACCTATAAAATCCTACTAGAGTATTGGAAAGATTAAAAAGGCATACTCTTTACTTCGTCAAGCGTACAATATTCTTACGTTGGAAATTGGAGGTTTTACGGATCCGGAGGCACGCCTTTAAATGGAAGTAAAAGGCCTAAACAACATTATGGGCCTTAATGGCTTAGTATTAACGTTGCTGGTCTTTAAAGCGTACCTATGCTTAATAAGTGAATATCCGCCTTCGGCAAGTACTTAGAAACGTGTTGCGCCCTATAATAAAGCTTTAAAGTAGTTACGAAGAAAATCGGCACGACGTTAGGTTAATAAGGCTTTTAACACTAGAAGCGGCCCTTTAATAATCGACGTATTTTCTTTGCCGTTGCAAAGTAAAGTTTTTGTGTAGCGGGAGCCGGGTAAATGAAAGGGCTCGTATAAGATATTAAGTATTGTAAACTCCGAAGTAATTATCGAAACTAATAACGGCACTATACTTTTTTAAACCCATTAAGTTAAGCCTTATATCAGTGCTAATAAAGATAAACACTTTAAAACTCTTTAAGCTAAGCGACCATGCTAATACGAACCGCCTTTAACAGTTATCGAAAAACCGATGAAACGTTGCCGGCGCGGACAACTTTAAAGAAAAATAACGTTAAAGAGGAGTAATATACACCGGGCCTTATATACAATACTGCTTGAGTAAGTAGGGAAGAAAAGGATAATGAAGACCTGGTATTAAAGCTTCAAGTATAAGGGATTATTAAAACCTTCGGCAGACTTTCTTTTTAAAAAAAAAATGAGGTTGAAATTGAAGGCTTGCTAACTCGTAGGGTTGTACAATTCGTACCGAAGACCGATTATAACCTTTAAGATCCAAATATTACGATCTTTAAGTCGAGGATTATTTACTAGATTGGAGGTAAGACTACGGGGCGTCCGTACGAAAAATTACGTTTAATTACTTAAGGATACAGTAATAAAGGCAAAAGCTAAATCCTTACATAGCTGCCAACGATTTGAAAGATTAGTTAGCACTTGGTAGTCGCTTTAGCAGTAAATTTATTAATTAAAACTAAAGGAAAGTTTACGTTTAATAGCGGTAATATAACGTAAGCTTACAAGTAATCAGCAACGGATTCATAACAAATCGTATTGTTAAAACTGTCATAAAAACTCCGTGTTATATATCCTTTAGTTTCGGTAATACGTTGCATTAAGTTACTGTACGGATTAGCTAAAGCAACCGTTTACTAGTTCTTAACCTATTAATGACACTTCAAATCACAGCTAACGATAAAGTCTTTAACATACGATTCATACTAACTGGTAACGTAAAAAAAAGACTTTAACGTGGTAGGCATGTAAACTAACAATACTTTTTTTTATCGAAACAGCTAATTGTATAACATTAAAATAACAAACAATTAAGGATTTTAAGTTTTAAAATTGTAAACCGGTAATGATATTGACGAAAGGTAGTCAATTCAACT
Organism: Anisogramma anomala; assembly: GCA_038502455.1. NCBI lineage: Eukaryota > Fungi > Ascomycota > Sordariomycetes > Diaporthales > Gnomoniaceae > Anisogramma > Anisogramma anomala. The sequence goes on along the minus strand of JASMMZ010000005.1, from coordinate 7,557,525 downwards.
TTAATAAATCGTTAATCTGTATGTTTGGTATTAATACCGGCTTTAGATTCCTCTAAAAAGGCTAGGGCGCTGTTTTTGCTACAATTAACAAGATTAACGAGGCTAAGGCTTAACGATACTTGAAATAGCGTGTTTGAAGTAACTATATTGCTATTTTATACCAACCGAAAGCCTTTTACGACCTTTCCACCATTATATAAGTATAAAAACCAATGGACAAGGACTTTAATAAGCTAAATAAGAAGCTCGAATAGCAAATGCGAAACTTGGACGGCAAAATTAATATAGTTCCAATCGACCTATTACGGGTTAAATTGATAATTTTTACGGACAGGTCTTTTCCAAATAATACCGACTTATCTTCACAAATCGGCTTTCTAATAACCCTCGTAAACGAAGACAAATAAGAAAACCAGTTCAATATTATCGGAAGTTTAATCTACTAAACCTTTGTAAATTATAAAAAGATTACACAAAACGTGTTAACATCGGAGTTTACGGAATAATAGTAGGCTTTAAGGTAGGCATAACTTTATCAAGAAGACTTTAACATTATTACGAGGTAACTAAAGATTCCTCCTATCCCTGTGGTAATTTATACCAACTCGAGAAACCTTTTCAAATGCCTTTTAAAGCTTGGAACCACCAGCTAAAAACGTTTAATAATCGTCTTAATGACACTCCGTAAAGCCAAATAAAGCAAAGAGATTAAGGAATTCCGATAGATCGATGGAAAGAATAATCCTGCTAATGCTATGACGAAGGCATCGCTAAACAAAGTCCTGGAAATGTTTGTAAACAGCAACAGGCTGATCATACGTATCGAGGGCTACGTTAACAGGTTTTTCGTAAAGCCTAAACCACGTGATAACTGACAGGAGTGTGATGGAATATTGAAAGACTACCAGGGGATTGATAATGGTAATTTATTTAAGTGGCACGATTGAAGTGAAGGCTTTTAAAATCCTATAGCGGAAGAACTTTTTGTAAGAGTTAATGAACTCGAACCTTAGGGAAAAGGAGCAATTAAGGTCAAATAGAGTCATTTTACATGTAAATAGATGCAATTTTATATAGAAATCAACTGAAATTGATAGGGGTCTAGCCAGTTAATGAAGGGGTAATTTAGTAGTAACTGGAAAATATTTGTTAGCCATACTAACGTGCGTGTACAAACTAAAAAGCCGCCAGTGTTGGAATAATATTACATGCAATGTAATAGGTCAACTTCACTAACAGTAAAGTAAACCGTACTATAAGTGTATTACTTTATACAGACTTACCGCATTATGTATAAGTTAAGTACAGTATGGTACACTTCACTTTAGGGAATGAGCCAAGCAATTGGCTATTCAAATTACTGTGCAGATCAGCTAACAGTCTGCTAAACCTAGAACAATACATCCACCATCTGACTACTGTAATACTACTGTTACTTTGACCAATCGAATCGACAATGTTGCAACGTTTAAAGTCCTACCAACAGATAAAATGATACTTTGAGCGAGAATTTTGGCCTTTTTTTCCTGGAAACTAATCGATACCAAGACGAGATGTACTATTGGGGAAAGGAAAGCATTAGCTGTTGTGAAATACTTAACAGAAATTCGATTACAGGTTATTAAAACGCCTTTACCAACAATAATTTCTATTACCTATAAGAATTTTATATTTTTATTGGAAAGTCCAATAATACCTACAGGGAGAATCTCGTAATAAGTGGATACGATTAGGATATTGAATACGAAAATCGTGTATCGCTTGAACTTAAATGAAATAATCAAAATCATTAACGGAATATTGAGATTATAGGACCAATAATTAAACTTTGGAAGCTATATATAGAAACATTATCGTAAATGGTTAGAGAATGATTATTCGTAACACTTCTAATAATAAAGGATACAGTTATAGGAATTTTAAAATTATAAAAACATTAAGCCTAGGAAGGATTTTGTGACTAGATGTAAAGATAACTACCGTATACATCGACGAAATGAATTGGTATAAAAATATCATGGGATACTTCATAGATGGTTAATGATCTAGGATTTACTGGTATAAATACAAAGAAAGGTAAAACGCGATTTATTATAACTTTGTATGCAGAAAAGCATGTTGGTTAGGCGGGAATTTGGTAAAGAATAAGGTATTCGCATAACTAAATATAAGGTTCCTTAGGAAGTAAATTGGGCTTACGATTTTTCTGGTTATTTTGCCGTAACCTAAATTTTTTTTTACAAATTTAAGGGGATATTATAGTGGCTAACGAGATATATAAATACTAGGGAATATATAAAAACGTGGAAACCATACGTATTAACCTGTACCTCTGGGCTAATTAATGCCGGTCTCGTACCTTTAGGGACTCTAAAGCTATAGGATATTTGGGGAATGGATTTGGTGGTTAAAAATAACCTGAAAAGAGCTTGCTGCAAAATACATCTATATTTCATAATCGACTATTTCTTACGGTTTTTGTTTATTCCGAGCTATAGGTAAACTTACAGGCGAGGAAATGTATCAGATTTGGAAGCTTATTGCTAATGTTTTCGGTTTCCCTGAGGAAAGTTACTCGGATAACCTTTTGAAGTCCGATAATTATAAGCTCTGTTTGGATAAAACCGGAACAAGAATGATAAATATACCTGTATATTTAACTGCGTTAATGGGTTTTAATTAGGGGGTTGGTAAAGTTGGTTAAGAATAATCCGGAGAAATAGGTTTACGAACACAAATACAGGCAATCCGAGAGATAGTCTAATGTTATCGCTAATATTATAAGTACTATTAACAATACTTTTGAAAAATATTGACTATATATACCGTTACACGTTATGTTTGATTATCTAGTAAAGTCCTTGGGAGCCGTTGTTACGGGGAAAACATTAAACTTGGATTTAGAACAGCTAATGACAATTTTAAATAAATCGTAAATAAATGAAAATGTAATTTGTCACGAATTTATCAGGCGACGCGACAATTCTGGTTAGTAGACAACTAACAGGTGGATAAAGCGATTAATTTAGTTGAAAACTGACCTTAATGGTGATAATAATAGTGGTAAGTTTCAAGTCGGTAATTGGGTATATGGAACTATACCGAAGACTCGTGATATTAAGTTAAAAAGGTTTATAGTTAATAAAAAACGATTTAAAAGTCATTCAGGCGCCTACTTTCAAGTCACGATGAATAGAACCATGGAAAATTAATAAAATCATATTATATATTTCCTTTTTGATTATTGACTTCACTACGTGAAAGAAGAGAAAAAAGTTTAACATTTATTCACTAAAACCGTACATTTAATTAATAGGAAACTAGGGAGATAAAAACGTCGCGGACAATAAGAAAGATCAAGTTCAAAATGTGGGATAAATGTATCTAAAACGTACTAAAATAGAATAAAGACATTAACCTTTATCAGAGTGAAGAAGGAAGTTGAGGCAAAAATGAGAGGCAAAGGGTTGAGGTTTGAGGTAAAACTTGAATAGAGGTTAGAAAGTTTGAAAAAAAAAAAGTTGGTGGTTAAAAGGTTAAGGGTTGGAAAGATCGGAGGCTAAAAAGAAGGGAAAATTAAAGGATTATTATAAAAGGTGTTCTTTGTTCCTTTGTTCCTTGGTTTCATATTACCCTACATCAACTCATATCAGCTTTTGATGTGGATCTAGACTTTTTTTTACTTCACTTTGTTTTATATGGGTTCGAGGACTCAGCTATACATTGATTGGGGGATAGATGGTAGCATGGAGGATTGGAATATTTACTAAATATGACTTAAGCTAGGGAAATAGCTACCTGAAGTAATAGGAGGGATGAATGAAGGATAAAGGAGACTCGCGAGCACTAGTTGAACCTAAATAACAAACAACAATACAAATTCAACTACCCCCAAATACCCCTCCGAATCCCTCATTTTCTCCTTATTTCTAACATCTCGTATCTATTAATGTTACTTACGCCTATAACGCCAATAAACTTGTAATGATCACACTAAATACCCGTGAGTAAATAGAAGGTGTTAGAGGGGTTATGTTAGCAGTAAGGTAGCAGAGGTAACAAAGGTGCAATATCAAGAAGATGTTTGTTCATGCTATAGGATGATCATTAGCCGTTAGGCTATTCGGATATGTAGACTGAATACTTAGATTGACAACTGAAGAGCTATGAAGGAAATACTATCTATGTGGTGATGACCGTATCCTTATATCCTATGGCCTTCATACCATCTTCAGTACTAGACCGCTGAAGTTGCTGGTCGCTTCCTGCGGTCTAATGTAGTATCGACTGGACCGCTCTTCGGTCCTTGCGGTCCCAACCCTAACCCTGGGTCCTTACATACGAGAGATCCCTGGCTTGATGTGTTGGACATCAGGCTTCTGACAGCGCAGCGGACCGCTGGCCTATTCCATGACCTGTAGTTGGTCCTTGGGTTATAACAAAACTCACCTGAATCTATAATAAATTCCCATATATTTGACAGGACATAAATCTTGTGAAGCTTGTAGTCGAATAATCATTAAGGTTCTTTTCATTGAAAATTAGTATAAAGTCAAACTTTACCGTAATCATTACCTAGTTTCATGCAAAAATAAAGTGTTACTCGACTAATAATTGAACGAATGAAATAAGTAAAGCCGTATAATATATATCTATAATATATCATCATTTGTTTTTATGTATATAATTATATATTCTTATAGTTAGTAGGTGGTTATACTGCAGGGTGTACTCTTTCAGAGTTTACGATAACGTATCGCGCTGCAATGTACACTTTTACAGAGTGCACGATAACGTGTAACGCTGCAAGATACACTTTTGCAGAGTGCATAATAACGTGCCACGCCCCATGAGGGACGTCAGTATAGTGCATAGTAAAGTGTCACGCTCTGGGTGAAAGTTTATAAGTTTTTTCTTGAGGCGTGCATTGTCCGAATACCTTTTCTCCCTTTTAATTATCCATTATTGTTGGTAGGCCTTTATCGTTGCAACGTAGTCGATTTTAATCACTGTGGTCGAAGTAACTGGTGCTGCATTGAAATTGGTTGATACGTTTTAAGTTCTAAGTTTGGCAGACCGCTAGCCGGTTTGCATACTAATTTGCATAGCTAAATGCTTTAGCCCGTACTCCACTTTGATGTGGGTACCTACTGCACCGTACTTGCAGTCAATCCCACAAACTGCAGTCAATTTGCAGTCAGTATATTCAACTAAACTGATAGTTTAGTTAACTTGACTTTACTGCATTTGACTACTATTCTAACAATTATCAACATTATTTTATTTTTAACTTTTCTCGTCAACGTATAAAAAACCTTATCGATACTGATCAATAGTTGACTCGATAGATTATAGATAGCTTAGGAAAGAGAAAACGAATCATAGTTAAATACTTTTACCAGGGTGTTCTAACTATCCTAACTGTTTGGTACCTGAACACTACGTTTTATAAGAAATATACGGGAGTGTAATAAGATTGTAAATCGAGAAGTGACTTTAAAAAGAATAATTTTAGTGCGAAATCATGGATTTGGTTGGTACCCTTTGATTATTAAAAGCTCTAGTACACTATCCGTTAATTCAGTTAGTATTTTAGACTTATTTGAGTACTTTTTGAAAAGAGTTTTATTACGTATTAGTTACTTAATCCATGAAGCTTCAGAACACCTGGTTGGAACTTATCCGGAACTAACTTTTAAAGCGTTTCAGTAAATATGGAAAGCGTTTAAAACAATATTTACAATGTTTTCGTCAACTTGGAAAGCGTTTAACATAATATCTAAACTTATTACATACACTTTTGGAACGCGTAAAATAACCTTTAAAGTGCCCTAAAAATTATATCAACCACTAATAGTGGCTTTCGAAAAACCCATATACATATATACCGAACACCTAAAATACCTTTCGAAACGCTCTACCATATTTTGCAAACGTCAAATTCAGTATTCGAAGCGTTTACTACACCATTTTAACCCTTATACTCCACTTCCCCACTTCAAACACCCGATTCTTTTCCTTTTACCTTACCTTGTTCGACTTCCTATATACTGTTTATGTAAATCGTAATTTACGACGTTTAAATTTATTTGTATAAACGTTCAATAATTAGTTTTGAGCGTTAATTAATCTGTGGTTACGCTGTATTAACATTTTATTTGAATTAATAAGCGTTGTAACTATATTCAAAATGTCTTCACATATTGTATTTAAATTTCATTTACGTATTATGCGCTTTTATTTACAGTCTTATTTTACGACCACTTTGAATATACTATCACAAGCATAAAAAACACCCTATTACTACGTTTTATTTGCTTCAACCCCTTGTATATAATAACTTCACTCTCATTATATAACCCCTGACAATCTTGGTAAACTACAGCGAGTATAAAGACCTTTTGTTCTAATATATAACGATTTGAAGAAACGTTGCAATGTGCTAACCTAAATATATAGAATGATTCTATTGAAGCTCCAGGAGATAATTTAAATCCTTGAGCGGTGAATGCGTATGTTATAAACGTGATTTTTCATTTTTAGGAAGAAAAGGTTTAAGAGCTTAGTATATTAGATGATTTCCAAAAAGATTTTTTCTTGATTGGATGCTAGAAATGTGCTTTAAGGTGTAAATTTCAATTTCCAAAGTATTATGGGTATAATCACGGAGCGGAAGAGTTAATACCTTAGGTGGTAGAAACGGCTGTATTATAGAAGCCCTATTTGCCATGGTTTAACGTAACGAAAGATCAGACTGGAAAAATAGAGAGGTATTATAAGTAGACTTTGTCGAAAGATACTGGTTACCGGAACATAAGAAACAGAATATTAAATAAATGTAGAAGAAGTTTTAAAATACTTTGCGTACGTAAAGTATAAGATGTTATGAAAGACTAACTATGCCCCACTAAAATCAGATGAAGTTTATGGAATCCATGGAAGAGGAGGAAGGACTACGAAAATTATCTGTTACTTAAGTTAAATACGGACCCTTTTTGAAATGCATTTTTAAAGAGAGATGTATATTAGACTAATCCTTAAATACATTTGACGCCCCTTACGGCCATATTATGAGCGATCTAAATGAGGAAGACGGCGTTTGCAAAGAAGATATTAACAACGATCAACGATTACACGAGTTTTATGACCTAAAACCTATAAATCACAATATATATCGCGACTTTGTATTACACCAGTTTCTAATTGATAGAAGTAACCCTATAAAGTTTACCATCTTTGCCAAATTTTGGGATAGAGTCGAAAATTACAATGTCGAAACTTACGATATACTTGATAATAAAATACGTATAATATTGAATACTTGAAAGAAATAAGATATTAAACTTTTCCAATTTTATGTAATTTAATCCGATATACTAATTAAGTAAGTTAGAAAGTGGTATATGTACTATTTAACGTAAATAGATACGTTGATAGAAGACTATAACTGTTTAAAGATGTATTTGAATACGTAAATTAATTACAAATTTTACGATAGGGATTGTACGGGTATTATTTGAATATCTATTCGAAATTAATGATAAAATTCCGATAAAAATTTTTAAGAAATGTTTACCACCTTATTGGCGAAGTTTGGAGAGTGTTAGGAGGCGTTAAAACCGTAATGTAAGGGTAAAAAACTATTTATTCAAATAGTTATAAGAGTATGCTATATAAATTCATACTTCAACTTTACGTTATTTAAATTGGAGAAGGACCTGGAAGCTTTTTTTGCAAGCTTTAGAACGTTATTTGATACTTCTATTCGCCGATAGGCAAGCTTTGGATTAAAGTTTGTGGCAGAAAATACTAAGGATGAGGGCTTGTAAATTACGAAAACTGATTTCGCCGAAACTATTTACCACGTTTTAAATCGATGATTCAAAGTGTATCTATGGTATAAGGATTATAAAAGCCTAAAATATGATTAAAGATTAGACAGGTGTTAAGGAGGAGCTTCGGAAACCGAGAATAAAGTAGATATTAGCGAGGGCATCTTTATAATTAAGTACAAAGTTTGCCACCTATATTACTACATCCATAAAAGAGTATAATAGGCTTTACAGGTTTTTAAAATTAATGTATTACTTTTAAAAAAATCGGATATTAGTTAATCAATTATTTGGTACATGAGTAAATTCGGGCTAAACATTAATTTTAGGCCGATTGCCTTCACAAACACTAAAAGGAAGTTAATTTTGTAACGTATACAGCTAACCATAAAAACAGTAAAAAAATATTTCGAAGTTGACCCGTACAAATATACTTTTGTGAAAGATGACTTGAAGAAAGAAAAGATTTACGTGACTATTTAAGATGAGGAAACGGATAAGCTGATATTTGTAGGCTTGAAAGATGTCTTATCTTTATATAACGTAAGTTTAAATGTTAAAATCGGCGTATTGATCGACTATATAGAGTTTTAGTTGAAGTTTTCTAACAGGTATAGTAATCTATTTCAAGATATTATACTAGATACCCACATAATAGAAATTTTGACCGTTGAAAAACGTTAATTCAACGTTTTCGCGATAAAGTTTTCCAAGTTTAAATTCGACCGGATAAGAAAATACCAGTAAATTCTATTCGGAAAAGGTAAAACATCATTACTTGGTATAGTAATGGTGAATAAACGATTCGTACCGGCTAATTTTTATATAATGAACTTTGAAATTCCATTTCTGCTTTTATTGGTTAATATAAATAAATTCGAGATTAAGGTATGGAATATGACGAATTAATTTGTTCGCGCTTCAAATAACGTATCCGTGTTGTTTTGTTTAACATTTAAATACCTATAGTTATTCTTAAAAGCATATATTATTAATTTAGTTTATTTAATACAAATAGAACTACGAATGTTATACCGACAATTTAGACATCCGATTACAAAACGTCTTTTGTGGATCCTTTATATAGAAAGTTATAAAGATATGGGAAAGAAGCCTTCGAAGCTATAAAAACTTTTTGCTACGAGTACCAACTATATTATAAGCTTTACGGTAATTCAAATTCCTCTTTGAAAACGACGTAGACTTCAATTACAAGGTTATTATAGATATTATATACCTTCACGAACAATTTGTTCTCCACGTTGTCGATGCCATGACATTATTTCAATTCGCAGAATTTACGTAAAATGTTGTCGTAACGAATTATTTAAATACCATAATTAATCATGAAACAAACGTTTATCTTAAGCCTCTGGAATAAATTAAATATGATTTAGATATAGCTTTCGACTCAACTAAATAGAAAACTAAAGTTAAAATAATTGGCAACAAATATAGATAGATATTTATCAAGGTGTTTTGGGGTATCGAAAAGTACGAATGGTATAAAAAACCGTTTATAAAGGTATATATGGTTGCATCAAAGGAATCAAAGGATATTAATATAAAGGAATTGATTTTGAAAATAGCCGTTAACGTCATAAATACTACTTTTAACCCGAATGGCCTGATTTTTTTTTTTTTTTTTTTTTTTTTTTTTTGGTATTTATTTCAAAGTACATCCGAATTACGCATTACTTCCAAGAACGGTATAAAAATCAAATGCGATGGCGAAGGTAATGATAACTCTACGTTTCTTATGCGTTAAAATAATGTTTTGAAAGTATTGTATATAAGAAACGACCCTCGGGAAATGAAAGTTTTGAAACTACTGTTATTATTTGAAATATTGGTTTTGAAAATGAAAAAGGATAAACTATTCCTTAAAGTATTAACGGTATTAAAGAATACGATATGCTTATGAATTCACTAAATAATACGAATTTATTTTGCTAAACGATGGTATATGAGTATAAAAAGAGAAAGGTGAACGATGAAGCCCCAAAAACGGAATCCGACGAGTAGCATTAACTAAATTACTCCTATAATAACCTAGGTGGCCCTCCTCCGAAATTTATGCACCCTTCAAATACCCCTTTGCAACCTCCACCACCTTACTAAGCCAAGTATCTTACTACAGCGAAACTGGTATTACGCCTCCGAGGGCGTCTACTTAGTTCTAAAAACAAAAAAACGTTCTAAAGCCTTTGTCATAAGCTTCTTCATTACTTAAAAAGAGACGGCGTACCATAAGTTAAGCATAAAACTCCGTCGTAAGGGCGTTATTACGATCCTAAGTGGCTTTTTCAAGGAGTTAACACATAATAAAATCTCTATATTCATCAAATAGTGCGTTTTTCGTTTTTAAAAGTTTGATGTAACAATTCACAACGACTATGAGAATTTATCTATCTGATGAATTAAGAAGGTAAAAAATAAAACCATGATACCTTAAAAGAAAAGCTATCTTATAGTTAAGGTGTACGATAACGTTGCAAAGAAAGATATTATAATATAATCGTCTATATTACAATGTGCTAGTTACTGTTTAATTTTGGCGCTAACTAATTCCCCAAGCACTCTATGGAATCTTTATCCTAAGTTTCATAATATTATGTAAATTTACACATAATTAAAAAAAATACTTTAAACGACGTATTTATGTATATATACTTGTGAATATCCGGAAATACTATCCACACGAAACGATTATACCTGTTTTGAAGTTATTTTATGACTTCGTTAAGATTGGTGTATACTGGTTAAATACCTACTAAAGATATTATAAGGAGCGTTTCGGAATGGATAACTTAATCTTCGACCCCTGTTTATTAGTTTTAATAATATATTCAACAGGATTCAAGTTTATTGGAATGTAAAACGACGGTACATTTATATCATATAATACGTCAATTTTCGCAACAAAAGAAATAAAGCGTTAGGAGGCCTATTGGAAGGCTAAGTTAAAATTTTACTTCATAAAATACCGCCTACTTAACTTGAACTGTGTCATGATCACGCTTTAAAAAGGGTAATTAGATAAAGTTACGCCTGTTAATCCAATTAATGTAAAACGAACTAATAAATACAAATGTTAGCATATACATGAAATATGGATTATATCGGTTATATAATTGAAAGAGGAGTTTAACCTTTTTATCGTCACGAAATATCAAACAAACCCGTTGGATAATACATATAAAGCGTTTAATAAGCGTCTCTAGTGGAAAATCAACAATCTAAAACACGGCCTTCGCTTTATATCAATCGATATACGCATAGTAAAACTTTTTATTTTCACTAACAAGTTTTTCGTAATTAATACTAATTATAGCTCTTAAATAGGATTGGTTTTTATTTTTAATAACGAGATACCAATTCGAAACGAATTTACTCTTTATAGTAAAGTTATCTATTGGAACTTCACGAAATGCAAACGGATTATTCGAAACGTTTTAACCTTTAAAATATATGATATGGTTAAAGGATTTGACACTGGTATTACTATAACGATGACGATTCGAATAATTATTTCGAACTTTGGTTTAGAAATCCTCCTTTTGGTAGTTTTCACCAACTATTTTTCTATCTATAAATATCTAGTTAAGCTTGGCACTATAAATAAGAAGCGTTTCATAATCGATATTATATTTTTGCGCAAGTCGTACAAGCGCCAAGAAATTGAAAAAACAAGATGGATCGATAAAAAGTCAAATCCGGCTGATACGATAGACCAAAACACCTCAAATAGTGTATTAAAAGCGCTTATATCTATAAATAAACTTTTTATTAGCGTTGCTCAAAAGTTTTTGTGACTTAACTTTAAACAAACGTATTTCATTTATTACTAGCTTTTTACATAGGTCATTTGCCGCACTTTTAACATATTGTCACTTTTTACATTAGTTATTTACAGCTTTACTAATACATTAACTGTTTTTATCTTTATCATTTGTTTGTTACGTTACGATTTTTTGATAAATATAATTTTATTTTTGTATAGCTATTTGTATTAACGCCGGAAAAACCGGAAAGTATGAAAGATGGCAATTAATTACTGTCAAATAGAGAGGGGGAGATGGGGGTTGCGTTATCTTCATCCTCGTCTATGTGCTCTCCACCCTCGCTGTCGCCGTCGTCGTTGTCGCTAACTCTACCGCACCATTGATGCTACCATCGGCATCGTCACCAAAAAGAGAGTCTCGCGATTTAAGTTACATACTCTGAGAGAAAAGGCGCGAGGAGAGTTCGCCCTCTTTACGTCGATACGCGATAACATCATCGAACTCGCCTACCTAATATATATACAGGCTCGCCCGCCAGGCGTTAATAACAATTTCCGTCTCTTTTGGCCGCCGGTCAACACCTGATACTAGTTAGCCTCGTTTTATTTTAAGTATTAAAAAGTAGTTGCTTTTAAACAATCCCTAAACCAGGTATTCCAAATTTGAATAATAAATAGTTAAACCTAAAATTACGTATTAAAAATTTGGGTAACTTACTGTAGAAATGGCGGGCGTATAATAGAGCTTCAGTTTACAACCCTAAAACCACCAGAATAGGGGCTTACACATTACCAATCTACTCGTAACGGAGGTGACGGGACAAGCGACCCCAACTTTGAAAGTAATCGTTAATAAACTTGCTCAAGGCAGCTAATATAACGCACAATACGCAAAGTGTATCTATTAGCGGCTCGGGAACGCAAACTCAGGTATGCTACTCTAGCATTTTACGTGTTAGAGAGGCTTCACGGCGTACCCACACAATCCGCGTCTTGAAACAGTAGGCTCGCTCTACCGCCTTCGTTTTATTGAAATAAACATTAATACAAAACGATTTTAAGGGGATAATTATTACGTATCCTATTGAAACTTAGAGATATTATGCTTTGGGTGGCGGGGAGGCATTACAGGTAATGAAGTTTTTACCCGTAGCGAAAAGATAAGGTTAATAAATTTAAAAAACCTTCGCTCTTTCCTCTAGGGGGTGGGGGAAGAAAGGCAAGAGGAAAAGGGAGGAGGAAAATAGAAGAGTAAAAAAGAAAGTAACGACTTGGTTGGTAACGGGTACCGCGTGGAAAATAAAATTCGGGATGAAAAACATACTGCTCATGATGAGAAAGCTAATACTAGGAGGGCGGCAGGTTGCAGCGGCAACGGCCTTGTTTTGGCGGCGCTAACGCATTGAACGTCGTTTTTAAACCATGTTTTTACGTGCTATCTATTTAAAAAACGGTTTAGACATAACATTAGTTAAGTAATTAATCCATACGAAAATTTCAAATAACTAATCAATGACGGATGGTTTAGGTATACAAACGCCGAATAGTTAATTAAAGTCTTACCTTGGGGATAGATGTACGTCGTTAAAAAAAAAGTTGTACTTGAATCGATAACGATATATCTTTTTATATGAACTTTAGAAAAACGATATATCTACAATAACGCCTCCACAATAACATATTTACAAGGATTACCAACCTTTCCGACTAACTTTTCAAAACCTATAATATTATGAATACCAAAACCTCCACTATTATTATTAAACGACTAATTGGACGCTCGAATAAATTACACTATTACTATTCATCGATTAATTTAGGGTTCAAAAAAATTTTACTATTACTATTAGATTGTAAATAAGAAACATATTAAAAAAGAAACTATAGTCTTTGTAGATATAGTTATACATCCCTATAGTTAATAAGTGGTTACGTTATAGGATACACTTTTACGAAGTACGCAATAACGTGTCACGTTACAAGGTACACTCTTAGAAAATGCACGATGACGTGTTACGCTACAAAATACACTTTTTCAAAGTGCATGATAACGTGCTACGACCTAAGAGGGACGTCATCAAAGTAAATGGTAAAGTGCTACGCTCTGGGTAAGTACTTATAAACTCTCACCTGAGGCGTCAACTCTCCAAATGACTCTTCTCCCTCTTAATCATCTATCATCAATACTATTATATCTTCTACTTCTTACGTTAACGTATAAAGAGACCTTACCAACAGTTTTATTTATATTTCTCTTTCAAAAAAATTATACATGTTTAATTTATACCTACTAATTACAACCAATGAAAGGTTTGATATTACTTATATATAGATTAATAATATATTCTTTTTAAGTACCATAAGTTTCATCACAATAAAGTAGCGCATAATTCAGTGTTTATGCTATTAGAAGCTTAAATCAATTAAAACGTTAACTAAAAGCATAAGATTAAATTTTAATTGGTTGTTAATTAGTATTTATGATGTAAACAATGAGCTCTATACGTATTTAGGTTTATGTTAATAGGGTTTAGATCCTGATTAGCCAAAAATCAACAAAACAAATAATTCAAAATCCGAATAATGCATGAAATGAAAGGATTAAAAAAATCTATATCGTAATGATTTATTAATATAGAGCATCCATCAATTTATTCATTAAAACAAAAATATAAATCCCGTAAAAGTAAGACTCTACTATGTCAATGAAACGTATTTAATTACAAATATTTAATTTGGATTGATTATACTAATATTGTGTAGATGAATTTGACGAAGGCTAAGTTGATAATGTTTATGAATGATTCCTTTACTGATAATGCCAACTTAACTTCCTAAATATGCTTTTTTATAATGATTGATAACGAAGATAAATCTGATATAGAATTTACTATTATTATCAAGTATAAATAAATAATTCTAATCGTATAAAAATTTGAGATTTATGGTATAATGGTAGGATTTGATATTGACATAATAACCGACTGTATCCTAAGAATCAGCAATAAACAACTAAAACTGCCTCATATTTTAATATTTATTGATACTAACTCTCGTAAAATTAACTAATACCTTTTAAATATTGGAAAGACCAGTGAAAAATCGTTTAATAGTAAACGTTATAGAGTTAAAAAAGGTATACAACATACTAAAAATCGAAGAATTTGATAAATCAATGGAAATATTAATAGGCCTTGTCAATGATAGATCTTTAGACATTGCAACGTTGTTGATTCGAATCGGTCGAAGTAACAGTAGTATTTTGTAGTGAAGTAGTGGATGCATTGTTATAGGTTTGGCAAACTACTAGCTGGTTTACACACTAATTTGTATAGCTAATTTTCTAGCCCATGCCCTAGTTTTAATTGGGTATATAATGTACTTGACTTTATAGTTAGTACAGTCAACTTACTTGATAGTATAGTTGACTGACTGCATTGCAATTACTACTATTCTAACACTAGCGGCTTTTTGTTTCTTATGCGTACGCAATGTATAGTCAATCATTCATTTCTGGTAGCCTTTAAAATATCTCATTAACTGGCCATACCCCTGTTAATTCCGTATCCAAATTAATCCTAATTAACACACGGTTCTGAGTTTCGACTTTATCAACGTCTATACGCAAGTTACTCGCTATAGATTTATATAGACCTTCAATTTAACTGTGCCAGTCAATTACGTCGCCGGGTTTAGTTTCTTAGTAGTTTGCCAGTTTGTTAGGGTACCTTTGTTTTCCTTCCTATTTATTGGCATGTGACCTAACCTTGTCAGGTGACCTTTTAACGTAGCTTTCGATGCGTACAGTCAATGTATTACTGTCTACAAACCAGTTTGGAGCTTTTTTGGTATCGATTTCGTTATGACATTGATTGGATTATGTTTTTCATTAATTTACCTGAATTCGTTGATCTCCCTAATTCAGTAGGCTCTACATAGTGCTATTACGTTTATTATAAAACTTTTTTTGCTAGTTATTCCTATTTTTTAAAGGTATTCTGACGAGTTTTTTGGTTCATAAAAAATAACAACCGGGATGGGTATAATCTTGAATTGCTTGGTGATAATATTAAAGATTTCCTATATAGTTATATCAACATTGAAGTTGGCTATCATTCCGTAAGCTTTGAAGTTAATATATTTTGTGTAGCACCTTTATATTGAACAAAATTTCAACGAATGAGTTTTCTTGTAATTTCAAATTGGTTTTCCTATAATTTATCATCATTAACGATCGTTATAAGGAATTCAATTTGTGACAACAGGTCTGCATTATTTATAGAATAGCTATCCATATAACACATTGATCTAGACTTTAATAATTTGAATGGAATCATACTAATATTACGGTCCAAGTTTTCATTTATTAATCGATCTTTCCATTTGATTGATTATATTTTTCATCTGTTGGGTTTTAAATTCATATCGTAATTGAAAGATCGTATAATATTTTCTGTTGGTATAGGGTTGCTATGTAACTGTTAATAATACGTTATTTTAGATACGTTTAAGATCTAGTTACGTTAAGTTTGTCAATTGTGGCTAGATTATCATTTTGACTATTTTGATGAAAGTTAAGGTAGATATCAGTATAGTTAATACTATGTTTGCAAATTAACGATCCGTTGAAATTTAGGTGTTTACTTTTTGCCAGGGTTGCAACTGGCTTATAGTTTTCGAATTCTGAGTCTTTAATTACCCGTTGTTCCGATTTTATAAAGCTAGTAATTCCAACAAAAAGTTTATTATTAGTTTATATACCTACTTGGTCGAAATTTTCATTTCATTTAACTAATACATACAAGTAATAAGTTAAATATTCTATGCCTAGTTTCGATTTAAATTACGATTAATAGGTCAGGAATTAATATACGTTTGCTTTAGCTAGTTTGTATGATGTCTTGACGTATTGTACAATGGTTTTCAGAGTGTACTTAATACTGAGTTTTTGTGACAGTTTTAATAAGACGAATTTTAATTGATTAGGTGTTTATTATATATATACTTAAATTATATTACAGCTGTTTAGGGTGAATTTCCTATTAGTCTTGGTTAGTAAATTCACTGCTAATACAACCACTCAACGTTATTTTACTCTCTGAATAGTTAGCGACTACCTAAATATTTAGTTTTTACTTTTATCATCGTATCCCCAAGCGATTAGACGTAATTTTTTGTATGGCTTTCCCGTAGTTTTTCTTTTAATTACGTAAATAATCTTCGACTTAAAGATCGTAATATTCTGGTTTTAGAACATGAAGTTATTTTTGAGTATAAATTATACAACTACTCAAGTAAGGACTTCATCAATTGAAACCCTATCATTCTTTATGAAAACTTATCCCAGGTTTTAATAATTCTTTGCATATAGAGCTTAATAGCCAAGTTTTAATTATATTTCTTTTTCTTGTTGACCTAAACAGTACTGTAGATCTGGCCTGGTGTGAATCTTTTATCTTTAGTATTTATTTTCTTTAATGGTTGTCCGTACTGTTACTGTTTTATTAATTTGTTGATTTCCAAAGAGGGATGATTGTGTTAATTAATTCTTTTGGTTTGAACATCTTTATTATTATCGTTACCGTTACCATTAATAAACTAAGTAAAAAGTTCAATTTGAGTAATTTGAAACGTTATTGGACTGTTATAGTTTTTAATAATTATTTTTAGATTGGTGCTATATAAGATTATAAATGAGCTATTATATTTTCCTCATTTTCGTTACACGAGGATTCTACTTTATAACGGTAAAGATAATACGTCGATCTTCGTATTGTTGTTTTTGGTATTAAAAGCATTATTGACTTAACGTTGTGCCTATTTCTTTCATAATTTATCCCGAATTTTAGTGCACGCTATTGCCCTCCTTCAAGTATTTGTTCATAGCGAAAATTTACTCGTAGAACGAGGATTGGTTTCAAAAATAAGCTATGTTAGAATTAAACCGTCAAGGCCTATAATATATTTTATTCCTTTTACGGCTGTTCAAAAGCGTGCCTTTTGGTTCGTAAAGTTTTCAATCTCTAACATAAATATATTATACGCTTTTCTAATTAGTATGTATGCATTTTTGATCATCCCAATACTTTCATAGGCTTCAATATGTATCTGTTTACACTGGATTCCCATTATCTTAATATCCGTTTGAAACTTCGCCGCCATAAAATTGGTATTAATATCGTGAACTACGACATTTGGAGGGTCCGAAAACGTATTAATATACAATACTTTCAAAGTTTTCTGCGTATTTTTCGCCGATAAAGTCTTAAGAAACTAAGTGCTATGAAAGGAGGTTACGGAGTCTATAACGTAAAAAATAGGCTTATGATCTTAGTAAATTACATTAATAAAAATCTCGTCATTGAAATCCTTATCGTCTTTGAATGTAAATTTAAACCTTCGCAGGGTTTGTATATAAATTTGGAAATGGTAGAAAATCTTTTCAATAGCCTTAAAAACGGAAAATTTCGTATTCTTCGTGTTACAGACTTGAGGACCTTATATAGCCTATTTACGGTTGGATAAATGAAATTCCAGTTAAATTAAAATATCTATAATTCTATTAAATTCAAAATTATTTCCTTTAGGCCTAGAAGATGAAAATAGAGGTGCCCGTACTTGTAGGCGGAAGGGAACCTCCGGCCGTTTTTAACTAGTTTGTAAAAATTAACATCGATATTAATACCGAGAATCTTTATATTTTTCGGACAAAGAAGGAATGGAGTGGGAGATTTGAAGATATGAAATGTAATTGGCCAAATAATTATTTATATAATCGTCGATATTGAGTAACGATAGTTGTTTGTTTAGATTGAAATTAACTTTAGCTTTGATAGCATTTTAACGATTAATATTTGTAATAGTAGTATTTTTCTGTCGTAGTACCAGATACTACAAGTAGACTTTTTTAAAATACCTTGTTTCCGTTGTATTCGGTATTATGTATTAAAATATGTGGTTTATGTAACTATTACAAAGATCAAAGGTGTATAAGGGCCAGGGGTTTCAGTCATTCAAATGGTATAGGCAGGCGTAATCAGCTAATTACTAAGCCGTTTGAAAAGAAATATCTTTGTATTACGTTACTTTTTTCAACGTATCGATATTTTTAACATCCTTTTTACCTTCTTAATACACGATATAATCCAATTAGTCCTGCCCGGAAGTAGTAAGGTATTAGATGCAATATATTACTCGTTGTTTATAGAATTTAGTCAGAGGGTAGCCAATGAACTAACAACCGAATTTATCATAAATCCGATATCTTGGATCACTATTACGATAATAATTTTTACATTTTATAGGTTCACTGAAGTTTTGCCACCGTTACTGATACCCATGTAGTTACAACTTTCAATTCGAAGATTTTGGGGCAGATTTTGAACGTTAGAAGCTTTCGTACTAGCGATTAATGTAGTAAATTATCATCTGGTTTCGGTGTTCCAGTCGCGGAAGTTATTGACTTAAGGGAATATACTAATAAAGTATGATGTGTGGGCTATTACAATCGTAAAAAAGGATCGTAATTGGCTAAAAGAAGCATGTACAGGTGATATCTAGGCGTAATAAGGCGTATTTAAATTCGTTAACACCCGTGATAGCCGCCCGTACCTGCTCTCGAAGTGTGGCTTGACTAACGTAAGCTTTTCTTATTATTTACGAATATCACATTAACTTATTAAACATTTGGTTAAGGATATCCATTATTATTTCCTCCTTTTTTTAACCAATATCTTCTTTTACCTCGTTGTAGTTCAATTCGTATGTTATTTCGCAAGATGAACGTTATACTTGAAGTAACTTTCTATATTATCATAAATCGTTCAGAAGATTTTGCGTTTGTTAGGAAAATGAAGGAAATTTAAAATAATTGTAAAGTAAAATGACTCTAAACGAGATTGGTTTAGTAATGAATTATCAACTCGATTAATGCATTTTAATTAATAAAAGCCCTCTTAAGCTACTATTTACTCGGTTAACGTTTTGAACGTATTCAGGCACTTTTTAAAGATATTCCTATTCAGTAACAGGCCACGTAAGCTAAAACCATTAAGTTTTGGACCCTTTTGCTATAACTTACCCGATTAAAACGTAGTATTTAAACCGTTTAAATATATTTTGAAAATAACCAAAAGCACTTTTAAAGCACTTTTATAATTACGTTACGTCATAAAAACAACATCCGAACCGCTACCAAGTACTTACCGCGCGCCCAAAGCATATTTCGAAGCGCTCCGACACATTTCGCGAACGCTAAATACAATATTTAAAGCTCTTATTACATTATTTCTATCGTTATAAACCATTTCAATCTTCACAAATACTCTTCTTTACCCATTTTACCCCATTAACCTTACCGTATTCGCCTTCCCTTATTCGTTTTAAATTACTACGTTCATTTAAATTAGTATTAACAACATTTGAGCTTACTAGCTACTTAGCTAATATAACGCTTGTAAAGGGTTAAAGAGATCATTTTAAAACGCTGACTAATTTATGGTTACACCCCATTTGCATTTCATTTAAAATAGTAAACATTAAAAACCTCATATAGGCTTCTTAAACAAATTTTATTTATATTTCATTTACATATTATAATTTTTTTTACCGTTATATTGTAAAACCCTTTCGAATACATAATCTTGATCATACAATTAACCCTATTTTTTTGCCTTTTTTACACTAGCCATTAACATACCACAACAATGCTCTTATAAAATAATATGTTACAAGCTTAGATAAAGCTAACGAATACATGGACTTTTTTTCTTTTAATATGCAACGCTCCGAAAGAACCTTTTATAGCTTATTGACCTAAATATGTGGGATTATATTATTAAAACGTTAGCGGAGAACTTAAACCCTTGGGCGAAAAATACATACGTTATTAACATGATTTTTCGTTATTGGGAAGAAGAGACTTAAAAGCTCTTTATATTCGAAGATTTCTGGGAACACTTTTTCAAATAGATGTTGGAAATATGGTATATAGTGTATATATTCATTTTCAAAGTATTACGAATTCAATTACGAAGCGGAAAATTCAATACCTTAGGTGGTAAAAACGGCCGTATTACAAAAACCTTATTTTTACGGCTTAACTCTATGAAATATCAGACTAGGAAAAGAAAGAGACGTCATAGGTATATTTTATAGAAAGATACTGGTTAATATAAATCAAAAAATCAGATTATTAAAGAAATACGAAAAAAAAAAAAAAACTTAAAACAATTTACGTACGTAAATGTTAAACCATTTTAAAAGGCTAACCATATCTCTTTAAGGATATAAGAAGCTTGAAAAATCGATGGAAAAGAAAGGAAAGCTACGAAGGTTATCCGCTACTCGAGTCGAACACAGATCCTTACTAAAATACACTTTTGAAGAGGGATACAGACCATATTACTCTCCGGGTATAACTAAAACTCCTCTCAGCCGTAATAAATAGGTCCCAAATAATGAAAATGGTACTTCCGGTGGAAATATAAACGACGTTAAATAATAATGCAAGTTTTACAAACTAATACCGACAAATTATGACCCCTACCGCAACTTCCCTCTACTTTAATATCCTATTAATAAAGTAATCCTATAAAGTTTTCTAATTTCGCCAGGTTAAAGAATAAAGAATAAACTTATAGTAACGAGCCTTATAACGTTCTCGATGATAAAATCCGAGTCGAATTAAAGACTTATTAAAGACTAAATATTAAACTATCAAAATTTTATGTAATTTTGCCCAGTATACTAATTGAGTAAGCTAAAAAGTAGTACATATACCATCTAACGCAGTTGGAAATATATACGGAATATTATATTCGCCCGAAAATATACTTCGTTATGAAAATTTCCTACGAATTTTAAAAGAAAAATTAGACGTGTATTACTTGGAAATCCGTTAGAAATTAACGTAGCAACGCTAATGAAACTCTACAAAAGTTATTTACCGCCCTATTAGCGAAGTTCCGGAAATGCCAAGCGGTTTTCAAATTTAAATATAAAAGCGATAAACTATTTATCTAAATAATTATAAATGTTTACTATGGTAACCTAAATTTGAACCTTATATTATTTAAATCTTAAAAGAGCTTGGAAGCTCTTCATATAAGTTTTAGAATATTACTTGAAACCTCTATACGCCGATAAGCACGACTAGGATCGGTATTTATAGCTGGAAAGCATAAAGACGAAGGCTCGTAAATCACTAAAACGGATTGATCCAAGTCATTTAACACGTTTTAAACTGCTGATTTAAAGTATACCCAACGTATAAGAAATATAAACGCCTCATATACGACTATAAATGAGAAAGATATTAAGGAGAGAGCCCTAGAAACCGAGGATAAAAGAGTTATCAGTGTAAATACCTTTGAACTAAGTACGAATTTTACCAGGAATCCTACTATACCTATGTAAAAATATACAAAGACCTACGAGTTTTTAAAAACGATATATTATATGTAATAAAGTCGGTTATTAGTTAACCAATTCTTTGGTATACGAGTACATTCTGGTTAAACGAATTTTTTTAGCCAGTTATATACACAAATACTAAATAGAAGCTGATTTTGTAACGTATACAGTCAACTGCAAAGGCGTCGAAAAGGATTTCGACCTTTAAACTTACTAATACACCTCTAAAGAAACAATGAAAAGAAAATAAGACTTATACAACGACGTAAGATAAGGAAACGAATTAACAAGTATTTGCAGAGCTATAAAATACCTCGTTTTTACATAATATAAGCCTAAATTATGAAATAAGGGTGTTAAACACTTATATTATGTTGTAATTTACATTATTCAATAGGTATAATGACCGATTTCAGGGTATTATATTGAAAATGGACGTAATAGAAATTTTAACCGCTGGAAAATAATGATTTAATACTTTCAAGACGAAGTTTTACAAGTTTTAACTAGACCGAACAAGAAAATACCGGGAATTTTAATTTCATAAAGGTGAAACATTTTTGTTCAGCATAGTTGTTATAAACATATGATTCGACCCAGTTAAATTTTATGTAGTGGATTTAAAACCGCCATTTCTACTTTTATTACTTCATATGAATAAATTCGGAATTAAGATTCGAAATACGACTAACCAATTCGTCCGCTATTTGAATAGTATATCCGTATCGTTTCGTCTCAAGTTTAAATACCTACAACTTCACCTAAATATACGTACAATTAAAACCGTTAAGCTAATATAGTTAAAACTACGAATATTACACCAACGATTTGAACATTCGGTTGCAAAGCGCCTTTTGTAGCTACTTTATTTAATAAGTTATATAGATATTGGAAAGAAACCTTCAAAGTTATCGAAAAGTTTTGTTACAAGTATTAGCTATATATTTACGTCTCGCAACGATTGAAATTCCGCCTCTGAAACAAAGAAAACTTTAATTATAAAGTTATTATGTATATAATATACCTTAACAGTTAGTCAATCTCATACTCCGTCAGCGTAACAATATTGTTTTAAATTGCGAGATTTATGTAAAGCGTTTTAGCTACGGATTACTACAACGAATTGGTTAACTACTGGATAAACATTTACCTTACACATTTGACTTATATTACTTACGATATGGGTATAGCTTTCAACTCGACTAAATAGTTAAATAAGGCTAAAATTACCGGAAGTATAAGTAAATACCGGTAAAGACGCTTTAATATATCGGGAAATAGGAAAGATATTATGGACCGCTTCAAAGCGAGTATACGGTATTGTCTAAAACATTAAAGTGTATTAATACTAATGAAACAATACTACAAAGGATATTGAACGCCGTAAACAACACTTTTGGCTCAAGTAACTTAATTCTAATACTCTTTGTTTTTAGAGCTTACCAAAGAGTTTACACAGATTTAGTATTATTACCAGTAACAGGATAAAGAGCGAATGTTTTAGCGAAAGCTATAACAACATTACATTTTTTTCGGACCAGGAATAATGTTTCAAAATCATTGGCTACAAGGAACGGCCCGCCTAAAACTGGTGTTTTGGACTAACCATTGTAATCTAAAGTCCTGGTTTAGAAAACGAAGGATAGATAAATTAATCCTTAAAGAATTAACGGGTTTCAAGTCTACAATGTGTTTGTAAATATACTAAATAGAACGATTTTATTTTGGTAGACGAAAATACGAAATTATAAAAAGGAAAAATTCGACGATAATAGCCCAAAAGCGTAACTCGATAAATAATATTCACCAAACTTCTTCTATAATAACGAATCCAAACCTCCTCCAAAATTCATACACCCCCCGAATACCTTTTTATAACCTTCTCCACTTTATAAAACCGGATATTCCGCATAAGAGGAACCTATACCACGCTGTTGACAGTATCCGTTTGTTTAAAAAACAAAAAAGTTCCAAAACCTTTATCTTAAACCACTTTATTACCTAAAAGGAAACGGCTGACCGTAAGTTAAGTATAAAACTCCCTAACGAGGGAATTATTATAGCCCTGGGTAGCTCTTTTAAACAATTAACTTATAAAAAACTCCGCTTTAATTTAATAAGACGTTTTTTACTTTATAAGGTTTAACTCAGAGATTTACAGCGTTTATAAGATTTTCCCCATCCGTTTAATCTATGGAGTAGAAGATTACACCGGAAAATTTTATAAAAAGAGCCAGCTTCTAATGAAAAAATACTATAACGTTAGCAAAGATAATATTATAGCCTAATCACCTACTTTACAACAAGTAAACTATCGTTTTATTTTGGCGTTTACCGCTTCCTCACGCACTTTCCACAACCTTTGTATTAATATTTTGAATATTATATAAGATTATACGTAGTTTAAAAAATATTTTAAACGATGCATTTGCACTTATATAACTATAAAACTCTGAAAACATTATTTATCCGAAACGATCACACGTGTCTTTAAACCGTTTTAGAGACTTACTAATGTTAAAGTGTAATAGTATAATATTTATCAACGGTATTATAAAAAGTGGCTCGTAATCGCTAACTCGACCTTTGATATATATCTATTGATTTTAACACTATATTTGAAAAGATTTACACTGATTGAAATATAGACAAATAATACACTTATAATATATAATACGTTGTATTTTGTTATAAAAAAGAGGAAACTTTAAAAGACCGATTGAAAAGTGAAACCCAAAGTATATCTAACGGAGAATAGTATATTTAATACTAAAGATATAATAATCACGTTTTCAAACTATATTCTAAACCTTATATAAAAATGGTGTTTCAATAAAGTTGTTCTTATCAACATGACTAATATAAAATGAGCTAAAGAATACGAGTATTAACGTATACGAAAAACTTGGGTTATATCGGTTATACAATTGAAAGCCGCGTTGAACTTTCTTATTATTACATGATTTTAGATGGACTCGTTAGATAATATATATATAAAACTTTTGATAAACAACCTACACAGTAAATAAGTAATTTTAAACGCGGCCTATATTTTATACTGTTCAATATACGTATAATAAAGCTTTTTGTTCTTACTAATTAATTCTTTTAGAATAATACCAATTATAATTTACAAATTAGGTTCATAATTGTTTTTTGTATCGAAATAACGACTGATAACGTATTTACCTTATATAAAAACATTATTTATGAAAGCTCATTAAAATATAAGTGGGTTACTCGAAGCGTTTTATCCCCTGAAATTTATAATATAATTAAAAGATTCTACTCCAGAATTACTATAAAAATAACGGTCCAGATAATTATTTTTAACCTTGGTTTAAATCTTCTCCTTTTGGTAATTTACATTAACTCCTTTTCCCTTCAAGAATACCTCGTTAAATTCGGTATCACAAATGAAAATTGCTTTATAATCGATATTATAGCCTTACCCAAATCGTACGAATGCTACAAAATTGGAAAAACAACATGAATTAATAGAAACTTCAACCCAGCAGATATAATAACTAGGGGCGTTCCGAATAAGTTATTAAAAGCGCTTATATTGATAAATACTCTCTTTATTATAGTTATTCAACAAGTTATACAACTTTACCTTAATTCGAAATTTTGCACCTTATACTTATGGTTTTCTCGTTAAATTGATCATTAACAACGCTTTTAATTTTTTATTACTTTTGAGATTTACTATTCGTGGTATTTTGAACATTTCATAACCTCCTAAATTTACCCTTCGTATCGTTTCGAATATATTATCACTCTTCATTTTCACCATTCATAAGTTAACGAAGACATTTTTTATCTTTATCTTTATTATTTGTTATTAACGTTACGATTTTTGTTGAAAAATCAATTTTATTACTTTATAACCAATTATACTGAAGCCGGACGAACCAGCAAACTTAAAAACAGGTAGCTAATAATTTCTAAATAGTAAGGGGGAGAAAATAGTTACATCTTCGTTATCATACTCGTCCTTATCTTCCTCGCCAAAATTTCTATTAGCATCACCGTTACTAATACCGTCGACGCCGCCGTTGGCGTCGCTATCGGAAGAAAGGTCCCGCACCTTAAACTACATATCCTTATGCAAGGAGCGTACGAGGTTTTTACCCTCTTTACGACAACGCGCGATAATATTATCAAAATCACCTGCGTAATACATACGTAGGCTCTCCTTCCAGGCGGTAATATAGGTTATTATCTCTTTAGGCTACCAGTTAGCGTTTATACTAATTAGAATCGGCTTATTTTGAGTATTACAACAGTAGTTATTTTTAAAAGCGTTTCAAATAAGATACTAAAATAGCAGGTAACAACTTGTCGCGATTGAAATCACGAATTAAATATATATATATCTTACTATAGAAACAGCGGATACATAGTAGGGCCTCGGGTTACAGCTTTAAAACTACTAGAACAGGGGCGTATTTTCTACTAATCCGTTTATAGCGGTAACGACAAACCGATCGACTCACATTTTAACGGTAATCACTAATAAATTTACCTGCGTCCAAAGACGCAATATACGGTACGTAAGATGTATTCATTCGCTGCCTAGAAACGTGAATCTAGCTACGCCGTTTTAGCGCCTTAAGTACCAAAAAGGTTTTACGACATACCCTCGCGAGCCGTAACTCGAGGCGGCAGGCGCGTTCGACCGCTTTCACCTAGTTTACAAAGATATTAGTATAACATAATTTAAATGGGAAACAAGTAATATGCATCGCTTTATAGCGTGACAATATTATATTTATGACGATAGGATATCGTTGTAGATAATAGAGTTTTTACTTGCGGCGAAAAAGTAAGGTTAATAAATTTAGGAGCCTTTTACTTCTCCTCTTCGAGGGTGAGGGGAAAAAGGAAAGGGGAAAGAGGAAGAGAAAAAAAAAAAGGGGGGGGGGGAGTAAGTAGTTTAGTCGATAATGGCGGCGGGCAAAAAGGAAAGAGGAAAAAGAGTGAAAACTTGGTTGGCGGCGGCGACGGGAGAGTCGAAGATAAAAGCTGGAATCGACAACATCTTGTTAAAACTGGTAAGATTAGGGTTAGGCTGGCTGGCGGCGGCGGTGGCGACCTTTTTACGTTTATGTTACCGCGTTAAACGACGCCATTAAAACCTGTTTTTACGGGTTATCTATTGAAAATCGCGGTTAAAACTTGATATTAATTAAATAACCAATTTATATAATCGGTTCGAATAGCTAATTAAAATGGTGGTTCAACAGTATATATATTAATTAGTGAATTAAAAACTTACTTTACAAGTAGACGTACGTCATGAAAAAAAAAATGTTGTACCTAAATCGATAACGATATATCTTTTTATATTAACTCTAAAACACGTAATACTGACGATTACACTTGCATAATTACACCCTTATAAGGATCAATAGCCTTAACAACTATCACCGCTACCAACTACCTAAACTAACTGAGCCTTAAACAAATTACGCAATAACTACTATCGTTACCAAAACTGCTAATTGAGACCTTAAACGAATTGCATTACAAACACTATCGATACCAAAACTGTTGATTGGAACCTTAAACGAATTGTACTATAAACACTGTTATGACTAAACAATTAATGAAGATTCGGACAAACTATACTGTTACTACTGGATTATGGATACAGAAAGTACCAAAAAAAGAAAAGATGGCCTGTATAGATATTACCATATAGTTAGTAAGCGGCCACGCTATAAAATACACTTTTGTAAAGTGTATAGTAATGTGTCACGTTACAAGATACATCCTTATAAAGTGTATAATAACGTGCCACTACCTAGAGAGAAGATTGGTAGAATGCATAGTAGAGTGCCACTGCCCAGAAGGGAGGTTGACAGAGTGCATAATAAAGTGCCACGCTCCGGGTAAGAGCTCATAAGCTCTCACTTAGAGCATGCACTCTTCGGATGTCTCTTCTTCCATCTATCTATCTACAATTATCAATATAAGAATATCTTCTACTTTACTTTTACGTTAACGTACCCGGTATAGATTTTACTGACAACCACATTGTTAATCAGCTTTACCACTACTTGAATTTTTTTTCGGCGACACCTTTTTAGCTATAAAGATCGTCATCCATCCGGCGTACCACTCATGTAACGTTGCATCTAAAAAAATAGCCCTTACAAATAACGATTCCATCTCTCGTTACTTATGCCACCATAGCCCGTCAAAATTACATTACGATACAAATATAATTTAGTTTCTTTTACATTTTAAGGCCTTAAAACCCTTTATTATAAACGTTCGCTTTGGAAGGGCCTTATGGTCGTTACCACCTATACCGGCGCCCCGTCCGTTTAATGGGGGTTTAGACTTTATTTGAATAACCTTAGCTATCCACGAAAGACTTTTCTCGGCATATCACCCACCTAGTAGTATACTTCCTTTTATGTTCTTTTATATTCCTTAGGTTTACGGCTCGCGGTAAAAAAATAGCTCGCTAAACGAGTTGTAAGATATATCTTCCTTATTACCACAGGTTTTCAACCAGGGTACATATGTTTGACGAGTCTTTCCACTCTTTCAAGACCGCTGTTAGAGTTTTAATACGAATAGACGTCGAACAGACACTATTACACCCGAATATTACAGCTAGGCTAAGGCTATAGTTTTTACGCCTATATAATGTTATAGCTTTCTAAACTATAGGGTACTTTGAGGCCTTATTTGACAGGTTAGCTCAGGGTTCAATTCTTGGCAAAAAAATCATTTGTGGTTTTGTTTTATAAGTAAAGACTATGAATAAAGGGCGGTAGACTTTACTATATTATAGGTATATTGGGTTGAAACCTTTTCGGAGCACCTAGTGATGCCCACTCATTTTTAGCTAGCACGTGGACAAATTTATACAAATGCGGTCTACATTTGTTAATTCGAGTAAGTTTATGGTATGTTGTGACAACTAATACGGTTGATAGAAGGCCTCATCTGTATTCAACATTTACGTATAACGTATTACTTGAAAATTGGTTTTAGTGTATAAAATTAGTTCTTCAACTTTGTATATTTGTTTGTTGTAGTAAGGGATCAAAAGCTTTTTGTTTATAGTAGTTTATTCAACCGATTACAAAGTAAAACTTAGAAACAGGAACTTTCGAACAAGGTGGTTGTTATAGGGTAGAAACACTCAAGTTGCGAGCCTTTCTGCCAGCATGTGTACTTAGTTTATAATAGCGAGTGTCGCACTATACTGGCTATATAGTGGGCACTGCTAGTGATAGTGAATTGCAATTTTTTAATAAAGGTTAGAAAATAGTTTTACAATTAATTTGTAAAGTTTTGAGGTTTCTCTTTGTTGATTTCAATGAAATAAATCTATTGAGTTAAAATGTTAATTTTGCAACAAAAAGTAGTGTATTTAATTAAATAGCTTTTATGAAATCGATTCAATGTATTTCAGTGGAAACTTTCAATTAATAGAAAAATATGTAACTTAATTCTTATGTTTTAACATCCTCTAAACGTATTCTCAACTGTTATACTTATAAAATAGACTAGGGTTATGTAAATATTTTTGGCATAAAACCGCGGAGGATCGTTTGGTCAAAGAAAATATATAATACATTCAAATGTTTTTCCAAGGTAATTTAAACTCCCCCTTCCATTTCCCAACACCCCTGTAAAACTCCGCCATGCCTCTGTAAAGCTGCGCCACACCAAATTATTATAAGCACTATACTCGCTTCATTAGCCACTACACTCGCCTACATTAACATAGCCTTTCACCCTGCCTCGAATAAACATCTGAGTTCAACTGAGGTAATGCAGTGGAGGCTTCCGTATGAAAATGACCCAAAGTCTTTGATCTAATCACTGTCCCGTCGCTATGATTGATATCCTTGAGAATGACACCTATTCAACAGGTGACAGCCCCAACCCCCGTTACTGCTATGCTGGTTGTTCTCCATTACAGATTCACTCTACTCATACATGGCTTCTCCTAGCTAGCTGACAGAACGAAGGCCTTGTCATCAGAGCCTAGCCTGACACTGCTGATCCAAGTGCCACCTCTTTTCTATGCCGTGCAGAAAACCAAGCATTGCAAGGTCGCTATCTGTTTAGTAGGCCTTGACCAGGTTGCCTGACGCTGGTTATGTCGGCCAACGCGGCCCATCTTTCCCACATACCTCGTCACTCTTTCCTCGCCATGTGATAAGAGCTGAGTCTGTCATACTTGGACTCGGCCCATGTAACCCGAATAGTATTTGTTCACGGTCGAAGAATGCGACGCTGTCATTGGACCCCGCACTCAAGGCGGACCACGCACTCAAGGCGAACCCATATGGGCACTGCCAACCTGCTTCCTTAAAAAGCCTTTGCCCTTCCGCTCGCGCTCAGGCAGAGGCGCTCCCTGAATAGACCGAGGCTCCTTGATGAGCGACGGATCAAGTCTGGCAGGGATTCTTGTCACAGTAGCATGGTAATCGCCATGGAACTTCGACGTTGGAACTGGCACAGACGCTGTCCTCCATATGTGGTCGGTTGTATCACCGAGAAACCCAGTGAGCTTGGGCTGTCTTGATGGCGCGTTGAAAGTCGAGGCGCCGTGGCTCGCACGAATGGTGGAGAGTCGTGACAATCCTGCTGACATGGTAGGTCTACCACGGGCTTTCTTGGCAACCAGAATCTCATCAAAGAGGCGGATGCTCGCGTTGCTCGCTGGATATCGCTCTCTTTCATGGACGAACTCGTTGAAGACTACACCGGTTAGCGACCTGAAGTTTCCAGGATGGTTTTTGGTCCTTACCTTGGGTATCTCTCATCATGACAGCGTACTCCTGCTGGTCATAGGGCAAGCTCTTCACGAATCCGCCCATATCGAATGCATAGAGCTGGCCATTCTCTTTCTGCAGCTTCGAGGGCCGCCCCAGGTACTTCCGATACGTATATAGCAGGCTAGCGAGGCAGCGCACGAACGCCGCGCGGACCCTGTCGGGATAAAATGCTACAGGACACACAAGACAGACATAGCCCAAGCAGCGGTTGTGGACAAGACAACCACAGCCACGGCACTTGAACAGACCGTCTCCCTCAGACCGTTCATCGCAAATTGCGCAGCCAGATTCGCGCTCGACAGGACTCCACTCCATGCAATGACCCTCGACCCAGACTGTTGTGTCCGTATTCTCAACAGGCTGCACAAGCATATTGGGCATCACAGTCGACGCCGCTATTGTCGACTGAGCATATGACGATGGGGCGTAGGCGGCGTTGTAAGAGGAATGAGAGTCCGACATGGAAGAGATCGACAGGTTTGGCGTGTGCCCATTGAGATACGGCAAACTAGGCCGATGCAAAGGCGGGTGCTGCTCGACACCGAACGAGGAGCTGCGTCGGGACTTGGTCTCGAATTGGCCGGAGCGCTTCTCTCGGAGGGTCTGCGACGCTGCGAAGCCCGAGTCGGTCCTGGACACCGGCGTCGTCGGCATTGGCGGGAAGTTCATCGAGACTGGCGAGACAGAAGACTGTGGGCTCGTCTTTCCGGAGCGCGCTGTGGTCGGTCTGCCCTGGAGGAGATCGGGCCTTGCGTGAGAGAAGGCGTTGAATATCGGTTTCTTGGTAGCTTCGGGCTGAGGCGGCTCGCCAAACGTAGACGAGTTTTGCGAAACCCATTTCCCAAGAGTGCTGGCAACAGGTCTGCAGCTGAACAGACCCTCGTTTTCGACCGAGAACGAGTCATACGGGAATGCCTCGATAGCGTACGGCGGCGCACCCGTGGCCACCCCAAATCTCAATGCATGTGGCGCAGCAATCTGCAACAAAGACAGTAGCTTCCTACGATGCTGCCGCGGCAGTCGCGTTGGCTGCGCGGTAGCATCGATTGTGTCCCGGTCCAAGTCCACAAGCACGTAATCATCCTCTGGAAGCTCAATGTTGTCGTACCGTCTCTCGATGCCGACAATGTACGGGCAAGGAGCATCGAGCGCCGAGAGGAGTCTGGCGGGGAGGACCGGAATGAAGACACTCGCCCACTCTAGGGGGTACATCAGGTTGGCCAGCGCGTGGCAAGCGAGATGCAGCATAGCGGTATAGGAGGAGACGAAGATGATGCGCGACTCGGACATGGCGTACTCAAACAGAGTCACCACGTTCTCGAGAGACAGGCATCTGAACAAGGCGTATATGTCGATGTTCCGTGACCCGGGAAGCTCGTTTGTGGCCTCTTTGCGGCAGTACAGACGAAGCTCCCTCAAGCCGAGCTCCACCTGGGTTTTGGAACTCAAGGGGCTGAGGGCTTCTTGGCAGAGATTGACGACGTATCGCTCTAGGGGCTGCCAGCGTCCCACCTTGGGCGAGCTTGGCGGAACCCTCAGTACTGCGCCGTCGCTCATGGGCACGATGATGGCCCGAAGCCACTCTTTCCAAAAAGTTATCTTGGTGACATCGCGGCCCAGAATGCCATACGCCCGTGGGGTCCACAGTCCGGTTTCGCCCGCCGTCAGTCCGTCGATTTTTGACGCTGCGCCGTGTCTGAGCGGTCGCAACATCTCCGTCATGAGTGTGATTTTCTCCTCCACAGCCATGATCTGGTCGTCAAGACTATCTCTTGCGGAAGAGCCCGAGGGGATACTGGGAAGTTTCGCCAAGAGCTGGGACAGGCACGCCCGCTCTCCCGCGAGACGCGAGCCCAGACTGGCGGCGAGCTCTCTCTCCTCATCCGACATGTGACTTTGCCTCCATGTCTCGCACTTCTTCTCGACCTGGTCCGCCACCTCGACACTGAGTGGGATCCAGATGATGACTGTTACGCCGTAGATCTTGGAGTTGTCGTCGGAAGTCATGGTAAAGCCATGCCAGGTGGGCCGGGGGCGGTCGTCGGAGGAAACAACCTGTATATCGTTGGGGAAAGCAAACATGGGCACATAGTCCGGGAACTTCCCACGTCGGGCCACCTCCTCGGGCGTGTTCTTTGGATACCGGTCCAGGAGCTGCGGCTCAAACCGCCTCTTCAGGGGATGCATGTCTGGGTCCAGGTTGAGGGGCTCCGGAGGGGGAATGACGGAGTTATAGTTGCTCAGGCACTTCGTGGTGCGGACCGAAGCTGTGGAATGTCGGTGACCGTCCTTGTTGGAAATTCCAGGATCTGAATAGCCTAACGTACCTGGTCGCGGCCTTGCGGAAGTGGTCTGCCTCTTAACGCTGTTCATGTCCCTAAAGCTGATTTTTCGCCGGATGCTACCCTTTAGGCTTCTCAGTGGGCTCATTCTTCCGCTGTCGGCACCCTCCTCGGCCTTGATTCTCTCCGCTCGCGGGTTGGCGACCATGGGAGCGCGCTGCTGTATTTTGGCGCCGGCCGTGTACGAGAGGTCGTCCAGGAAACTCTCACGCTCGTCGGCAAACTTCCTAAGAGCCTTGTCGAAGTCAAAGTCGGGCAAGCCAGTGAAACCCGTGCCGGTCGCTGAGAATGAGGCTGGGCCGCCGAGGCTCTCAGCGGTAGACATGGGGCCATCGCTGGCACCGTCAGCGCCACTGGTGCCGTTGGTGCCGTTCACGGCGGGTACGGGCCGTATCGTGGCGCTGCTTCTGTTACTTGTTGTATTGCCATCGTCTTCACCCACGGTCTGTATGGAAAATCGGGCTTCGTGGGTGGGAACCTTCGAAAGTCGGTGTACGGAGCTCCGACGAGAGTGGCGGGCGGCGTGGGATCTGGAGGGCGAGTCAAAGGGGGGCTCGTGCTCGTTGTCCTCAGTGATGGTGTCGTCAAGCTGCAGGGTGCTCAAAGGCCGTGTGTCGATCTCCTCGTTGTCATGGTATCTGATCTCTTCTATGCCCGCAATCCAGAAGTAGTCGGCAAGCGGGGTGGAGGAGGAGGCATCCATGACACCGGTCTGTTCTGTTGGAGCAATATGGCACAATTGAACTTCTTCATGGGGGCGTTGGTTGGCCCAGAGATGGCCGGCCTACTTCGCAAGCCTGTGGAAGCACACGAGCTGGTGCAACCTGCTTGTACCCGGAAAGAAGCGTGCTGGTCACAGGCAACAGGCCAGAGACGGCAGAGGTGGTACAGTCCTGAGGCCTGGGACCTTTGGTGTGTTGGTCTGGCGGCTTCGACCGAGGGATGAAGCGTGGCGTGTGAACAAGTGGTTGGATAGATCAGGTTGCTGATGCTGTAGAGTTCGAGGGAGGTTTGGTCACACTGTTGCGGTGTGGGATGGCGCGTTGTCTATCTAGCGTTTTCTTGTTCTGTTCTTGTTCTGTTCTTGGTCTGTTCTTGTTCTGTTCTTCTGCTCTTGTTCTGTTCTTGTTCTGTTGGGAAGGTGTGTGGACTCGGCAAAGCGGTCCAGACGACAGTAGACGGACTTCAGATGATCCGAGTCGGATGATGCTTTTGACAAATGAAGACAATTTGGTAACAAGCTCAAGCTCTGTCGGTGGACGTAAACGGCGTAGATCCTTGTCAGTACCGAGACACACAGACCTGGGCTGTGAAGAGCAGAGGACAAGGAGAATCGACCAGAGAGTCGAGGGAAAGGGAGGGAAGAAAAGCGTGCGTGCGTGCGTGCGTGCGTGCGGCGCGTTGCCGTTGAGCAGAGCGTCTTGGGTGGGAAACGGACAGCGGTCGAATGAGCGAGGTGTAACCAATCCAACGTGCACAGCTGGGCAAGTGCAGCAACAGCGCAATAGCTGAAGAGGAGGAAGTTCCGAGAGAGGGTGTCGTTGCGGTCGTTGCGGTCGAGAGGTGGAGATCCTGAACCTGAATCTCTGGTCCGATTCCGACTCCAGGACCCCCTGGGCCCCTTGTGAATCGCTGGGGGTGCGCCCGGCGCTGTCAAGTCAAGTAAGTACCCCACACACAGCAGCTTGGAATGGCAGCCTTCGAACCAATGAACCAATGAACCAGTGAACCAGTGAGCAAGTGAACCAGTGAACCAGTGAACAGTGAGACATGGCAAATGGTTGAGGCCGTAGCGTATACGGCTCTTATAGCGCAAACTTATTTTATTTTGCTCTGCATAGCAAGAGCCGCACCAGGCCAAGGTTGGTTGAATTGGCGATTAGGTTTCGCGCAGTGCAGTACATACGCAGTAGTACACAGTGTATTCTCACGTCTGCTAGCACTAGTACCAAGGTAGTCCCGAAATGCCTGACCCTGCCATCCACTACCAATACTTCTACATAAATAAGGACCAACTGACAGGTAGCTGCTGCTCCCGAAATAGGAGGACTGCTTCAGTTCCGACACGAGGAGCTTGCCCGCACACAGCATCTTCCTGCTCCGGGCCAGGTCCGGAGAACGGAAGCATAGGTTCGTTTGCTCACCATCACATTGGTACGTGGTAGACTCAGTCATTGGATAGCATTGGCTGCGCTCCAGAAAAGGCAAGTGCGCCAGCCCCGTCCCCACTGGCCTCCTCCCAGTGCGGTGCCACACTTGTCGATCCATTGCGATCGCCAACCCACTCCCCAAGCCCCCGGCTTCAATCCCGGCTTCAATCCCGGCTTCAACCCCGGCTTCTTGTACACTGTAGGCCCTCTTCGGCGACGCGGCAACAATGTCGCCCTTGTTTCATCCCACATGCACGCAATCTGCCTTGCAACCTCCGACACGGCGTCGGCTCGTCGCTGTTGGATGCAATGGGCCGGCTGCCTGCACGCTCTGCGGGTCGCTCGATAATCGCTTATATGTTACCTCCAGGGGTAGACCATTCTAGTTGTACCATGACCGTCAACCTTGCCGTCGCGCAATCTATTTCTGTCACCCTTTTGTTTTCCTCTCCTGATTGCCCACAATACAGCCGTCTCCACTTGTGGCTGAACTACTTTTAGTTCTCCATTATAGTACGTGCTTAACACAGTTGCTGTCAAACTTGCAGGAATGACGCTGCTGCGGCTGGTCCGCTGCACTCATCAAGTGATGCATCAGTTCTCGGCTCTCATCTTGCACTTCGAAAGACCCCACTATCAAAGGCTAATGCTAGTCAGACCACCTACCAGGCTCACTGGCACTCACGATTAGTGCCCTTGCGAACAGTATTTATCTGTTACACGTGCCTCTCCAAAATGTGGGGAGAGAGTTGCACTTTGGCAGCAGCCCGGGAGTTTACCAAAATATCTCGAAGCCTTCAAATTTGACAACAGAGAGGACTGAATTCCCTTGGCATCATTTGGAGTCTAGGCCCGGCCTTGAGATGCCATCTTTTAAATAGCAACAGCCACTAGCCGAGCTCGAATATTGCAGACACGAGGACCTAGCTGACGAGACCCCGCGACAGCAAAATGTTTGACAAGGCGAGCCGCCGCCTTTTTTTCAAACCAAGAAATTCTCCCGGGATCCCTTCCAGAACGCATGGCAATAAAGCTTCTCACCGTCGCACAGTTTCAGCTGTACTGTGTAAGCAAGCTGCCGAGAAGAGGCTGGCTATACCCACAATTTTTTCCCCGCTGCCGGCTGTCGTGTAACCAGAGGGGCTGCCGGCGTCATCGCCGTAGCAAAACCAACCATCATCGCAGGGTGTGTACGAGAAATGAGAGATGACGGGATGTGTCAAAAAGCATGAGCAGTAACTGTGTGTTTCAGGTCTCGTCGCTTAGTATGTCAGCCGTCCTATCCTATTTGCTTCATTACTCGCATGAAGCTTCAGGTACGACGTGTAATTGTTTTGTGTCATCCCTCTTATGCAGACCGTGTGTCCATGAAGACGGTTATCTAGATGTCCAACCTACGATACCGAGGGTCCAAATAGTGTGAATCTACACTGTTTTCCTTTCTTTTGTTTTAAAGCAAGAGTTCTTTTTCAAAGGGCGCCAAAGCGTATCAGCCCAATAAAATCTCTAATCCTCCTATCATTATCGCACTTGAAGATTTCCAAGTTTGGAGTAGTCTATACGGCGACGTTGCTAAGTAATCTGCTTTGGAAGCAAACCCGTTCCGTATAGGATTGAACAAGTCAATTGGTTACAAAAATTGCGGTATAAACCAACCTTATAGATGACAAGGACTTGAATCACGCCCTTAACAAACAGGATTTATGCTGGTAGGTTTTTAGACGTTGTAACGTATGTCAATTTGAATTGTGGTCGGACTAATAAGTGGTATTGTATTGGTTAAGTGATTGATATAGAATTTTAAGTTAAGTAAGTTGCTAGTCGGCTGACACCCTAATTTGTATGGGCCGAAGCTTAACCTGTACCCTACACAAAATGAAATACCACGTAATAAACCTACAGTTACTACAATTAATTGCTGTATTAATACCGGCGATTTTCATTTCTGTAACCCTAATGCGTTTTATAATATAAATGTTTGGTAACAACAGTTGTTTCCCCTCATTTTTATGTACCATTTACATAACAATTCTATTCCTATTACTTCCCATTTTGTGAACGAATCTTTTAGTATATATTGTCATTTATTCCAGTTTTTACTATTATTTACCTAGTAATTTTTAAATTTGACGGGTGGTGATAGGCCATGCCAATGATAGGCCTTTAAATGTTGCAATATTGTTGATTTGAATCGGTTGAAGTAATAGTAGTATTGCGTGGTCAAGTAGTAGATGTATTGTTCTAGGTTTAACAGACCGCAAGCTGGCCTGCATACTAATTTGTAGGATTAATTACTTAGTACGTGCCTTAGTCTGAATTGAGCATATACTGTACTTAACTAAATAATTAATAAAGTTAAACTACAAAATAATGTACTTAATTTGCAGTCAATATAGTTAACTTACATTAACTAATTGCATTAGAATCATCATTGCTTCAATACTAACGGTTTTTTGTTTTGTATGCGTACGTTAGTGTAGTCGACTATTTAATTCTGGTAACCTTTGAAGTGCCTTCTCATTAACCGGTCAGACCCCTGTTAATTCCGGTACGTTTCGCATCTAAATTGACTCTAATTACCTCATTTTGCCCCACGGTTTTGAATTCCGACTTTATTAACTCCTATATACAAGTCTTTTGTTATAGACTTGTATAAACTTCCAACTTAATCATACCAGTCAATCTCGCTGGCTTTAATTCTCTGACAGTTTTTCAATTTGCTAAGATACCCTTGTTTCCCCCTCTGCTCATCGGTATGTGACTTGGCTTAATCAGGTGGCCTTTTAACGTAGCTTTCGATGTGTATGGCTAACTTATTACTATTTATAAGAAAAATTAAAGCTTTGTTTGATTTTGATTTCGTTATCGTATCAGCTGGATTATTTTCAACATTAATTTACTTGAATTCATCGATTTCTTTATTTTTATGATCCTTACAGAGTATTATTACGTTAATTATAAAGCGTTTTTCGTTGGTTATTTATAGTTTCTGGAGGTATTCAAATAGGCTTTTTGAATCGGTATAAATAATCACTGGGATATATAGAAGCATCAGTTGTATAGTAACAATGTTCAAGGTTTTCCACATTATTATACCTATATCGATGTCATAACCCAGACAGCGGTTGGGTCAGGAAATGGGCCAGTATGCAACTGCACCACTGAGAAGCCTGAAGTCCAACACATCAGGCGGGGAACTTCTCTTATGTCAGCAACCCCGGACAGGGAAGGACCGATGGGACCGACAGCGACTCCAGCGGTCCAGTACTGAAGACGGTATGAAGGCACAGATATATAAGGACACGGTCATCACCACACAGATAGTATTTCCTTCATAGCTCTTCAGTTGTCAATCTAAGTATTCAGTCTACATATCCGAATAGCCTAACGGCTAATAATCATTCTACAGCACGAACAAACATCTTCTTGATATTGCACCTTTATTACCTCTGCTACCTTACTGCTAACATAAACCCCCTGACACCTTCTATTTACTCACGGGTATTTAGTGTGATCATTACAATCAAAGCCGGCTATTATATCGTAGACTTTCGAAGTTAGTACATTTCGAGTGATCCTTTTACACTTAATAAAGGTTTCATCAATTAGGTTTCAAGTAATCTTAAATTATTCTTTTGTAATTTTTTTATTGACGATCATCATAAGGAATTTAATTTATAACGAGAAGTTAGTGTTGTTTGTAAAGAAGTCATTCATAAAGATTATTTACTTAGTGTTTGTTAAGTCGATTAAGATTATATCAAGCTTCAGGTTTAAGTTTTTTATTTATTAGTTGAACATTTGATTTAGTCGATCGTAATATTTATTCGTTGGGTTTTAAGTTTATATTGTAATCAAAAAATCGTAGGAAGCCTTTGGTTGTTGTAAAGCTACGATATAGTTGTTACAAATATATTATTTTATATATCTTTAAACTTGATTTGCATTAGTTTTGTTTACTATGGCTAAATTAGCGTTTTGATCTTGTTTACAAAAGTTAAAGTAAATACTACCATTGTTAATACTATATTAATGGATGAATGATTGATTGAAATTTAAATAATTGTCTTTTGCTAGAGTCGTAACCGGTTTGTAGTTTTCAAACTTTGAGTTTTTCATCGCTTGTTTTTCTGATATTACAAATCTATTATTTCCGACAAAAAGGGTATTTTTAATTTGTATACCTGTTTAGTAAAAAAAAAATTTACGTGATAAATAAGTAAAGGTTGTAAGTTTAAGATTTTATGTTTGATTTTTATTTAAAGTACGATTGATATATTAGGAATCAATAGACGTATGTTTCAATTAGTACATGTATTAATGTAACAGATCGTATAACCGTTTCCAAATAGCATTTATTAAATGGTTTTTACAATAGTTTTAATAAGACGATCTTTTTTAAATTAATCGTTGATTATATATATGTTTAGGTAATATTACGATTATGAAAGATAAATTTCATATTTATTTTGGCTAGTAAATTCGTTATTAATACAATTACTGAATATTAGGTAATTTTTTAAATCGTTGAAGATTATGGAAGGATTCAAAATTTGGTTTTATTATAGTATCTTTAAGTGATTTAACGTGATTTTTTAGCTTTGTATGTAATCCTCGACTTGAAAATCTTAATATTTAGATTTAAAGGTTGAAATCGCGTTTAGACATAAATTGAAAGACTCCTTGAGTAAGGAGTTCATTAATCTCAACTATATCGCTTTTTTTTTAATATTTGCTTGAAGTTTTTATGATTCTTTATACACGGAGATTAAAAGCCTAGTCTTTAGTTTTTTTTTCCTGTTGATATAAATAGTATTATTAATCTGGTCCAGTATGTATTTTTTATTCTCGGTTGGGAGGGAGGGGAGGGCAGTCGCATCGTCGGCATCTTATTGGTTTGTTAATTACGGGAGGAGGGGAATTGTGTTAGCTTATTCGTTTTGTTTGAAGATTTCTATCGTTATTGTTATCTTTAGTTGCCATAATATAGGGTTTGAATTGAATTGTGCGAAATGTTATAGGACTGTTGGTAGTTTTAATATTTATTCTAGGATTAGTTATATTCAAGATTTTGAATAGACTACCGTATTTATTTGCCTTTCATCATACGAATACTTTGATCTATAACAGAAAATACAGTAAGTTCATCGTCGTGTAGTTATTTCTAGTATTAATTTCATTATTAACTTAACGTTGTACCGATCTTTTTATAGTTATTTCATAGCGTTGCCATATACTACAACTCTTTTTAAGTAATTGATAATAGCGGATATTCACTTATCAGACGAGGATATTCTTTAAAGACTAACAACTTTAGTATTAAGCCGGTAGAGCTCACAGTATTATTTAGGCCCTTTACCTCTATCTGAAGACGTGATTTTTCGTTAGTAAAGCTTTCGATCTCCCACGTAAAAATATTGTACGCCTTTTGAAGTAGTTCGTAACCTTTTAGATCTTTCTTATGCTCTAATACGCCTCAATAGGTATTTTTTTTATATAGAATTCCCATTATTTTTGCATTCGTTTGGAATTCTGTTATCGTAAAGTTGGTACCAGTATTATGGACAATAACATTTAGTGGGCATAAATATATGTTAATTCATAGTATCCTTAAAGTTTTCTATGTATATTTCGCCAATAGAGACTTAGGCATTTGATATTATAGAAAGAGTTTATAGAGTTTATAACGTAAAAAACAGATTTGTTATCTAAGTAGAAAATGTTAATAAAGATCATATAATTGAAATACTTGTCGTGTTTTCAATGTAAATTTTTTTTTCTGGTTTTTCATCATACTCCAGGTAATAGTGATAACGTTTTTAATAGACTGTTAAGCATAATATGTCATATTTTCATACTTTATGGATTTGACTATTTTGTATTACTTGTTGATAGCGGGGTAATTTAAACACCGGTTTAATCAACGTATTTTACATTCGTTAAATTTAGGACCGTTATCTTTAGCTTTTCAAGATGAAACTAAAGGTGCGTCTATTTGAAGGCGAGAGGGAATTTCCGGTCGTTTTTGACTAGTTTGTTAGCATTGACATAGACATTAATACCGAAGATTTCTATATCCTTTAAGTAAAGAAGAAACGGAGTGGGTTATTTTAGAATATGAAACTTAATAGGCATAATAATAGTTTAAATGATCGTCGATTTTAGTAACAATGATTATTTGCAAGGGCTGAAACTAATTTTGGTTTTGTTAATATTTAAACAATTTATTTTCCATGTTATTAGTATTTTTGTAATGTAGTGCCATATATTACGAATAGTTTCCTATTAAGTATTTTAATACCTTTATATTTAGTATTATACTTTGAAAGGTTTGGTTTGTATAACGATCGCAAATATCAAATGTGTGTTAGGGGTTAGGTGTTTGGTTAGTGTAAATGTAGGGGTTTTCGCCACTTAATTGATATAGTAAGGCGTATTCAGTTAATTACTAAGCCGTTTTAGGAATAATATCTTTATTCTACATGACTTATTTCAACGTATTATAATCGTTAATAGCTTTTTTACCTTGAAATTTGCGATGTATTTTGGGTAATTTTGTTCAAAAGTAGTAAATGATTGAATGTAATATATTTTTTGCTGTTCATAGAATTTATATGTAGCGTGGTGAATTAACTTATAACCGGATTTTCTTTCAATCTAACATCTTTCATTATTATTAAAACGATAATTCTTGCGGTTAACAGGTCCATTTAGGTTTTTCTTACGTTATTAACGCTGATTTGGCTTTGATTTTAGGGGCTTTAGACCAGATTTTAAGCGTCGAGGCTTTTTATACTTACGATTATTAAAGTATATTATCGTTAGGTTATCGTTATTCCAGTGGAGGAAATGGTTAATT
This sequence comes from Anisogramma anomala, assembly GCA_038502455.1. NCBI lineage: Eukaryota > Fungi > Ascomycota > Sordariomycetes > Diaporthales > Gnomoniaceae > Anisogramma > Anisogramma anomala. The sequence goes on along the minus strand of JASMMZ010000005.1, from coordinate 7,515,332 downwards.
TAGGGGTATATATTGATTAAGTTTGGCGTAAGAGTTATTACAGTGGTAAACGATAACCGTAACTAGCTAAAAAAATACTTTATATATGGTATTAAGATGTTGTAAGGCTTGTTGAAACCCTTTTACACCTATGAAAGTAGATTATACCTGTTTGCTAAATATAATTTTGCCAGTAATGGGTTTTCCCATTGTTTGTTGGTATAGTTTCAACTTATCAAGTATTTAGTTAAGAATTTTTGTTTGTGTTTGTACCTTTTTGTTTATTTCAGTCGCTTACCTCGTCATAGATTAGTTTGAGTGTTATTGCGTTAGATGGATATCGTATTTGAATTGGCTTTTTCTACTATCGTAAATTTACTGGAAACTTTTTGCTTTTATTAGGAAGGTTAGGTAGTAGTCTTTGACGTAATTTGTAAGGAATTTAGAGAATAGTAAGTGAAAATCTGAAGGGGTAACTTCATTTTTTTATAGCTATTAAAGAATATTATTGTTTTCGTAGTGAATAAATTGTAAGGATTTCCGTTATACTTTTTTACGTTAATCCAAATTTTCGAGAAGTCATTAAGGAGTTTCAAGTTTATATTAACTATCTTGACAGGTTATGGGGAAAAGGTATGATAATAGTTCTAATTGTTAATAGTGTTTTTTTGCCGTTAATTAAAAATTTTAAGCCTTAAAGTCGCGATAGTAGGGGAAGTTTCCAGTCGCATAGCCCGTGTAGTAAAGTCATATGGTAAAACCTGTAGTAGGTTCGCGAATATAGATATACCTATCGTGTGAAATTTCTTTTTAAGGGACTTAATGATTTTGGGAAACACCTTAAGTATTTCAAGTAGTTTAACTATTTTAAGGATAAACTTAAGAGTTATGAGGGACTTAACGATATTATTTTATTGAGTGATGCATGGCGACGAAGTCAATTCCTTTTGCCGCGTTAGCGGCTGCTGCTTCGCGTGTCCTACCCCCGTTAAGTACGTATTCTACGCTGTTGTGGGGAGGTTTTGAACTACTTGGCAAATTAACAAATTCTTTATTGTCGGCATATAAAGAATGTGTGTCACCAGTAAGATTGAAAGCTTAATTTAACTGGGTATTTAAGGGTAGTGGCCTCCTAGAACGTTTATAAGGGTGTTAACAATCTTCAACACCCTTCCCTTTTCCTTGTGGGTTTTAAAATTGAAAATATTAAGAGTAATCTTTAAGTTAGGCTAACTTAAAAAGGTTTTTTGTTGGAACTTTTGAAATTTTATCTAATATATAAATTTTACTCCTATTAACCTTTGACTTTAATTTGATTTTCAAAATCTGTTAAACTGTTTTTCATATGTTAATGGTCCAGTGGCTAAATAATTTACGAAATTCTTGAAAGGTGCGGTGGTAGCAGCCCAAGGATCTATCAATGTCTATATTTAGCATATATCAACTAATGTATTTGGTTAAATGCTTGGGGATAAAAAACTTTTCGCCGTTTATAAATTAGATGTTATTGTTGGTAGGGCTTTAAACATTATAACGTTGTCGATTCGGTTGGTTGAAGTAATAGTAGTATTGCGTAGTTAAGTGGTGGATATATTGTTCTAGGTTTGAAAGACCGCTAGCCGATCTATGTAGTAGTTTGTATAACCAATTTCTTGGCTCATGCTCTAGTGTGAAGTAGGCAGATACTGTACTTAACTTGAAGCCAATACAGTAGGCTTACAAATAATACACTGAACTTGAAGTTAGTATAGTCAAATTTACTGTAAATAAAGTTAACCTATTGCATTGCAATTACTACTATTCTAACACTGATAGCTTTTTGTTTTGTATACGTACGTTAGTACAGTCGACTAAACTTTTCCGGTTACTACCGAATTATTTTTTCGTAAACTGGCCGGACCCCTGTTAATTCTAGTTAGCTTATACACTCAAATTGACCCTAATTACCTTTAATTGCCCCATGGTTCCGAGTCCCGACTTTATCAATTCCTGTGTACAAGTCTCTTGCTATAAACTTGCACATACTGCCCACCACCACTATTAGCCTTTTTAACATACGTGGATTAAATCGTTTTCCACTTTAGTTAACTCACGTAAGTTAACTAGGCTATTACTACCCTTTCTATTCTTTTACTGCTGTTAGTATTATTCCGACTGTTATTATCTATTTCAACCAACGTAACTGAAGTTATTTTTTAATATTGTTTAACCAATGTAGGGTAATTAACCCATTAATTCCCTTAATTCAACTATAATACTAAAAGAAGTCGTTATCGTTATTTCTTTGACCGTCTTTTAATTTGCCAGTATATTCCTGTCCATTTGTACGTAACTTTGTTTTGCTAGGTAGCCTATTAACGTAGTCCTCAATAGGTATAGTTCGTCTATTGCTATTTACAAACCAATTAAGGGACTTGTTTGGCGATTCCTTCATCATAAAGTTAGTAGGATTGTTCTTCCTATTGATTTATCGGAACTTTTCGATTTCTCTGCCTTTGTAAGCTTCGAAGAGTACTATTACATCAATTTTCAGGCGTTTTTTAATGATGGTTTTGAGCTTGAAAAGGTATTCGAATAGACTCTTCGAGTTGGTATAAATTACTACAGAGATAGAGGGAACCTCCAGTTGCTTATTAATAATTTTAATAGTTTTCTATTGTACTATATTTACATTAAAGCTAGAAATTATGCCGTAGATCTTTAAAGCCAATATGTTTCATATAATCTTCTTACATTTGATAAATATTCAATATATTGGGTTACCAATAGTGCTAAATTAATCTTCCCGTCAATTTTCATTAATAAGGGTTATTTAAAAGCTGATTTATAAAGATAAATTAGTGTTGTTTACAAAGGAACCAATCGTATGGATTATTAACTTAGCTCTCGATAGGCTAATCGAGAATATATGAATTCCTCGGTTTAAGTTTAGCATCTATCAATCAAGCGTCTTATTCAGCCGGTTAAAGTCTTTATTTGTTAGTTTTTATGCTTATACCGTAAGCTATAGGTCGTAAAAGGCTTCAGGTTATCATAGGGTGGCGATATAGCTACTATGCGCGCATTGTTTTAAGTATTGTTAAACCTTAGATACGTTAGTCTTATCAATTGTAACCAAATTAACGTATTATCCCTTTTGGCGGAAACTAAATCTAATATGAGCACCAAGCATACGAATTGATGATCCGTTAAGGTTAAGTTGATTGCCCTTCACCAAAGTTATAACCGGCTTTCAATTCTAAAACTTCAAGTCCTTGATCGCTTGCTGTTCCGATGATATAAAACCGGTAATTTCGACGAAAAGGATATCGTTATTTTGCATACCTACTAAGCCGAAATCCTTTTTTTATGTTACTGGTAAATACAGATTGTATATCAAGAACTTTATACCTGACCGTGACTTAAAGTACGACTAATAGATTGAAACCCAATAAATATTTGCTTTACCTAGTCCCTATAATGGTTTAATATATCGTATTACCGTCTCCGAAGAGTAGGTAATACGTAGTTTTTATTGTAATTGTAGCAATAAGATCCATTGGTAATTAGTTGTTAATTACGTCTATACTTACGTTATATGTTAGTTATTAAGTGTAACATTACCTTTAATTTTAGCTTGTAAACTTATTATTAAAGCAATCACCAAGTGTTTACTATTTTTTAAAAATTGTTGACGATTGCGTAAAGATTTTATATCCATTTTATCGCTATATCTTTAAGCGATTGAACGTGAATTTTTGTATGGCTGCCCTGTAGTCTTAGCTTTAACCTCATATATAATCCTCGACTTCAAAATCGTAATATTTAGGTTTTAAAGGTTAAAGTCGGATTTAAGCACGAATTATATAACTTTTCGAGTTAAAAGGCCTTTAATTTCGATACTATTACTTTCCTTAAAAGGTCGACCGAAGGTTTCAATAATACCTTATACCCGAAATTTTAATATCAAGCTGTTGTCTTTTTTTTTTCTATTTATCTAAATAATATTGTAAATACAACCTGGTATATATTTCTCCTTTTCAATATTTCTCTTTTTCGGTAGTCGTCCGCGCCAATATCATTCTAACGTCTTATCGATAATAGGTAGAGGAGGTGTGTATTGACTTAATCGCCTAACTCTAAGGTCTTTATCATTCATCGCCCTAATATAGGGCTTAATTTGGGTAATGCGAAATGTTGTGGAGCAGTTAGTAATTTTAATAACTAATTGGAAGTTAGCGATATGTAAGGTTTTATGTAAGCTATTTCACATGAGGACTTTATTTTGTAACGGCAAAGCGAATATATCAATTATCATAGGGTCGTTTCTGGTGTTGAAGGCGTCATTAACTTGGCTTTGTGCTGATTCCTTCCACAATTCTTTTAGTGCTTTATCGGAAGTAATAGCTCTCCTGTAAGTATTTTAATAGTGAAGATTAACTCGTTAGGCGTAGGTACGCCATAAATACCACGAGTATAGACACTAAGCCGTTAGGGCCTACAGTGTTGTTTAGGCACTTCACCTTCATTTGAAAACGTGCCTTTTAATTCGTAAAGCCTCTAATCTCTAACCAAAAAATACTATTCGTTCGGCGAAGTAGTACGTATACCCTTTCAACATTTTTAATATTCCATATAAGCCTTTACAAACACCTTGTTATTAGGGCTTTAGACGTTGCAACGTTGTCGATTCGATTGGTCGAAATAATAGTAGTATTACATGATCAAGTAGTAGATGTATTGTTCTAGGTTTTGCAGACCGCTAGCCAGTCTGCGCACTAATTTGCATAGCCAATTGCTTAGCCCGTGCCCTAGTGTGAAGTAGGCGCATACTGTACTTGACTTGCAGCCAATACAGTAGGCCCACATAAAACAATACACTCAACTTGTAGTTAGTATATTCAACTTTACTGTTAGTAAAGTTGACCTACTATACTGCAGGTATCATTATTCCAACATACCTGTTTATACTGAATTCCCGTTATTTTAGTATTTACTTGAAACTTCGCCGCTGCAAAGTTAATACAAAGATCGTAAACGACGATATTAGGTAGGCTCAAGTACACATTAATCCACAACATCATTAACGTTTCCTACGTATCCTTTACTAATGTGGACTTCAAAAACTTGGTTCCTTAAAAAAAGGTACGGAATTAACGATATGAAAAATAAGCTTGTTATTTAGGTAAAACATATTAATGAAGACCTCATAGTTAAATTCCTTGGCATTTCTTATTGTAAACTTAAATTTTCGAAGTACTTAGGTATATGTTTGACAATAATAACAAACCTTTTCTTGACTTCCAAAGTAAAGTATTATATATTTTTATATACTATAAACTTTAGGATTTTATATAACATGTTAACGGCTAGGTAGTTAAAGCACCGGTATAGTTATTGTATATTCAACTCCATTAGATTCAACACCGTTACCTCTAGGCTTTAAAAATAAAACTACAGGTGCCCCCACTTAAAGGGGAAGGGAAACCTTCAATCATTCTTAACCAGTTTGTCAGCGTTGACGTTAACATTAACGCCGAAGGTTTTCATATCCTCTAAGCAAAGAAAAAATGGATAGGAGACTTAAGGATATAAAACGTAATTAATCCAATAATAGTCTAAACTACTGTTATCCCTAATAATGATAGTTATTCTCCTAGAACGAAGCTAAATTTGGCCTTATTAGTATTTTGACGATCGATCTCAGTTATAATAGTACTTTCCCTCCATAATACCACGTATTATAAATAGCTTCTTATTAAGTACCTTACTACTCCTATATTCGATATAATACTTTTAAACGTATTTTCCCCATAACGATCGCGATGGTTAAATGTATGTAAGGGGTTAGGGGGTTGGTTAGGGTAAAGGTAAGGGTTTTCGTTACTTAAGTAGTATAGAAAGGCGTAGTCGGCTAGTTTTTAGGCTACGTTAGGAAAATTATTTTTATGCTACTTAATTTGCTTAGTGGCATCATGGCCGTTAACTGTTTCTTTAACTTCGAAGTCTGCGACATAGTCCAAGTAGTTTCATCCGAAATCAGTAAAATACTAGATATGGTACATCACATATTTATTATTACGTTCGGAAAAAGGGTAACTAGTGAACCAATAGCCGGGTTTATTACAAATTTAATATCTCTTACTATTGTTACGACAATAGTTCTTACAGTTAACAGGTTCGCTTAAATCTTCCCCTCGTTAATGCTAGTATAGCTATAATTTTTAGTCTGAATCTATTAAACCATATTTTAAACGCTAAATACGTTTATAACTATACTTACGATCGATATAATTGACCATCACGCGATCCTTTTTATCCACATCGCGAAAATTATTAACTTAGAGGTATATATCAAACGAGTTTAGTATACGCGTTATTACAGTTACAAAATAGGAATGTAACTAGCTGAAAAAGCCTTCGTAAGTGGTATTTGAGCGTTGTAAAACGTATTAAAACTCGCTAACGCCCATAACAACTACCCATACCTACTCTCAAAGTGTAGCTTCGCTAGCTTAGACCTTCCATATCGCTTGCTAGAACAATATAAATTTGTTAAACATCTGATTTAGCATATCTATCGTTCTTTCCTCCTCTTTTTTTTTCGCTATTATTGTAGTTTACCTTGTGGTGGCTCAATTTGTATAATATTACGTAAAGTGGATATTGTATTTGAAATGACTTTCTATGTTATCCTATATTTTACGCAAGGTTGTTACTCATATTAAAAAGGTTAAGTAATAGTTTTTAGCGTACCCTGTAAAGATTTCAGGAAACAGTAAGTAAAAACCAAAAAAGAGACCTCTATTTACTTCCAAATATTCAAAAAGAGAATTATCTTCATGTCAAAAGGTTGTAAGGCTTTTTGTTATACTTCTTTATTTTATTTCAAATTTTAGGGAAGTTCATAAAACGATTATAATTAATATTAACTATCTTAATTAGTTATAAGGAAAGGTTACGATAGTTGTCCCAGTCTTCATTACTATTTCTTAATAATTTAAGCCTTAAAGCCTCTGATCCGCGGTATTAAGGGTAATTACCAGTCGAGTGGCCCAAAAGATAAAGTTCTGTATTAGGATTTATGGTAAGTTTTCGCGTATAAGTGTATATACCGTGATAATATTTTTAAGTGACTTAGCGATTTTAAGTAAAATTTTAAGGGTTACTAGTGGCTTAGTTGTAAAAAATGGTTTTAAAAGACTTAAAGATTTCACTCAATTAATCTTATAACGCCGACATTAAAATTTTTAGCCGCGTTGGTAACTACTACTTTACGTGTTTTGCCACCGCTAAAGAAGTATTCCACACTATTATATAAAGGTACTAAGTTGCCGAGAATGTTAACGGATTACTTGTCGTTAGCGCATAAGAAGGCTTAATTTAGCTGGAAATAAAAGAGAGGTTCCCTAAAACGCATATAAAGGTATCAAGGGTCTTCAACTCTCTTGCCTTTCTTTTGAGGGTTTTAAAGATTATAATCTTAAAGGGGGTCTTCTCATTAAACCAGTTTAAAAAGGATTTCTACCAATCCTAATAATGTCTTTTCTGGGATGTAGATACTACAACGAATAACCTCTTTCTTTAATTTGACCTTAATCGTGAGTTAAATCATCTTCTATATATAAAGTGCGTAGTAATTAAAGAATTTACCAAAATCTTAAAAGGCGTAAGCACTATGGCCGTAGTCGTCGCTAAGGTTTATGTCGAAAATGTATTATCCAACGTAATTAGTTAAATAAAACTTAGTTAAAGTTTCGTAAACACCTGTAATCCAAAGCTATTTATCATAGTGGTCAACAAAAACAGTTACGAAGGCTTTAATTACTTCCTTTTAGGCGGGGTTGTTAATAGTTTAAAAGTAAGCGTTTACGGTACTCATCTTAATGTTTTGGCTTGTATATAACTTGGTAGCATATCGTAAAGTAAATTTGACGATTTGAGATTTTGAGGGCTTGGTGTTTTGTGGCGTAAAGTCGTGTTAGAACTTTGTGACTTGGCGTTAAATCACGCGACGTGTTTGTTTTCATACGATTTGGTATTTTCGTTTAGAGTAGCGATTTTGACGATTAAATTAACGTAGGGGAAGAGAAAAAGAGTAAAGTAAGGGTAAATATTTGGTATAAAGGGTAAGCTCGAAGGTTGTTTGTTATTAGTAGAGGTCGAAATTTGATTTTTCATAGTTATTTAGCGTGGGATTTAGTTGTTTTTACAGTAATAGGACCCGTAGTAGTATTAACTTATCCATTTGCCAACTTGTAGATTTGAAACTTTTAGCGGTTAATCTCAATACTTTTCTTTAAGAAGGATCCGTGAAGATTTATTGGTATTTTTAATAGCGATATCGTTATTACCTTTAAACTGCCGTAAAAACCGACGCAACGTAGAAATCTTTTCTACTTACTGCCGTGAAAACCGACGCAACAGTAGAGGCTTTTCACAAAATTCTTTCCTCTACCTTTGTCTTTTACAAAGCGTAACCGAAAATTAGCATCTTCTTCTACTAAGCTTATCTATGCTTAACCTAATAAGCACTGATTAGTATTAGTAGGGCTTTAGACGTTGCAACCTTATCGATTCAATTGGTCGAAGTAATAGTAGTATTGCGTATTTAAGTGGTAGATGTATTGTTCTAGGTTTGGAAGACTGCTAGCCGGTCTACGCAGTAATTTGTATGACTAATTGCTTGGCTTTTTCTCTAGTGTGAAGTGGGCAGATACTGTACATAACTTGCAGCTAATATAGTAGGCCCACAGACAATACAAACTTTACTGTAAATAAAGTTAACCTACTGCACTACAATTACTACTATTTCAATAGTTATTGTTGTAGTGCTTAATAAATGTAATTCCGAGGTTTTTAATTGCCTCCTTTTAAACGAAGTTGGTATAGCGTTGACCTTAACGTTTGCGTTAGCTTTTTTGTATTTTTATTTTACTATAACCAGGCTATACCAACTACAAATTATCATAATGATAATAATGATAATAGTGATAATAATAATAATAATAATAATAATAATAATAATAATAATAATAATAATAATAATAATAATAATAATAATAATAATAATAATAATAATAATAATAATAATAATAAGAAAAATAAGAATAATAAGAATAATAAGAATAAGAATAATAAGAATAAGAATAAGAATAAAAAGAAGAAGAAGAAGAAGAAGAAGAATAAAAGAAGAAAAAGAAGAAGAAAAAAGAAGAAAAAGAAGAAGAAGAAGAATCTTTTACCATTTTAAGTTTATATTTAAAGTACAAACCCTATAATAAGATTATGAGCCACCTTAAACCTCAATATTACTTATTATTATACGTATTTTATACTAACTTTAGAATTAAGTTACTTAGAATGATGCGCTTTTTTTGATCGGCAAAATTATTTTTGTAAAGTAAGCGATTAGTCAGGTAAAAAGAGTGCTTTATATGAAAACCATTAATAATTTTGTTATCTATGAGTATACTAGCATTAGCAATCGTGAGAGAGCATGCTCACGGAGTGCATGATATGAAGTTACGACTAAGATGAGAGTATCTAAGTTATCATCTAAGGCGTGCACTCTCCAGATGCTTTTTCTGCCGCTTTCATCCTCCTACTCCTATATTTAAATACTAAACAATTTTCTTCCTACGTTGACTCAAAGACGTAACTCATACTAATTAGTAGCCGATTTGGTCTACTTCAAATGGCTTAAGAAAGAAGAGATGAACCTTAGTTTAATACCTATAGCGTGATATTATAATAGTTTTAACTGTTTCATACTCCTATATAATGATTTATAGAAACCACACGGGAGTAAAAAAAATATTGTAAAACCTTTGGTAGCTTTGAAAGGGAAAACTTTAGTAAGTTATTATCAATTCAGTTAGGGCTTTTTGATTATAAAAAGCCTCTTTACGTTATTATTAATTTGATTGGCGTTTTGGAAGTATCCGGGTACTTTGTATAGAGCGTTCAATTACGTATCGGCCATGAAAGCCATTAAATTTCGGACCCTTTCGCTAGGATTCATCCGGACAATCACTATACTATACAGGTATCGGAACCAATTATGCATATTTCGGAAGCAATCACAACAGTTTTTAAAGTGTTTACACTGCCATTCGAAGAGTCTAAAGCAAAATCCGACGCTTTTACACAATATTTTAACTCTTATATACAACTCTTTTGCCTTATTGTATACCACTTGTTTAAGTTTACTAGCTGATTAACTAGTATAATATTCATAAAAATTTAAACACCTAATTTGTAACGTTTGGTTACGTCTCATCTATTATTCATTTACAAATTACATACTTCTATTTTTATTATCTTATTTCGAAATCCCTTCAATCATATCATTTCTAATGTCTATAAAACGCCGTTCTTATAATATATTATAAATAACATCTCACATACATCACCCTGACCTCCGTCATAATAATACTATTAATAACGAGTTTAACTAAAGTTAACAAGTATATAAAAGGTCCAAATTCAATCATACCCTTTTATTCTCTATTATCTGAATCATTATTTAGGCCGTTAGCAAAAATTAATTTCTCATTTATATTGAAGAACTTCCCCAACCGGTTATAAATTCGTTTCGGGACTTCAAACAGCGTTTCAGTATCTTTTAATTGAGTTTCCTACATGAGTATTAGTTACGATGCTGTTGGAATAATATTGACCGCTATTTTTAGCACGTCAATTACAGTACAGTTAAGTTAACTATACTAACTGTAAGTTTAGTACAGTAGGTGCTCAATTCAAAGTGGAGAATGAGCCAAAGAAGTTGGCCATATAAATCAGTATGCAGACCGGCTAGCGGTTTGCCAAACTTCGAACTTACAACTTATTAACCAATTTCAATGAAGCACCAGTTACTTCGACTACAGTGATTCGAATCAAATACTTTCTATCGATAAAGACCCATCATAGTCAAGGCCTACCAATATTGATCAGTGTTTATTAGGTTAATTACAGATTGGCCAAGTAAAAGAAAAAGTTGCTTTCCAGTTATTACGGTTTGTTTCGGTAAAGTAAAGGAAATATTTTTACGTAGGTCCCTTATATATTTTATAGTAGTTCGCAGAAATAAGTAGGGAAAACTTATAAGTAGTATAGTTATTTATGGCAGTCTATCGTTTAACGATGATATCGTTATTGAAAATACTAAGAAATCTTTATTAATCTTTTTTAAAGGCGTTAAGATTAATCACCTAAAAGCTTTAAAGATTACCAAGTCGGAAAATTAATTAACAGCTTAGTTAATACTATTGCAGCTCTTATTATTACGGGCATTGTTTTTATAAATCGTAAGAACAATTAAATTTTATAACTTTTAACTTTAAATACCAAATTTTATAATAAATTTACGAACTAATTCTTTATTCTACCGTTTTCCCTTCATAAATCTTTAAATTTTCGTTACGATAGCTTTAAAATACGTTAAAATGAATACCGTTAACAACTTCAACCGAATTTTCTTTTTGAAAAACTCAACGTCGTCTTCACAAAATACAACGAATACCTCTGGTTCACAATATAACGAAGACATCCGGTTGACGAATTCCGAAGAAAACTCTTCAATCGAACACCTTACGAATGCAATAAGGCGTTATATCATCAATAAAAATACTACCAAGAACGTTTAAAGACCTCGAATACTTATTAACTTTTAAAAAATATTTCAAAAAAAGATTTAAAATATAAATAAAAGGTACATAAATAAGTTATAACAAGGTTCATGGCCAAATTATACGACTTGGGTAATAATTTCTCCGCGAAAAAAGAGAAGAAAGGTAATTTGTTATACATATTTTACAAAGACGCTATAGATAAAAACAATTAATAGACTATAGCCAAAAGTAAATATATCGTTTAAAAGACATTTTTAACGCCTTTACATACGTTTATAAGGCTTTACCTAAATTTAGTTAAGATTATTGAATTTTATTACGTAAGGTTTCCAACAAGTTATCATTATTAGCCGTAAGGAATGAATGAACCTACGCGTTGTAAACCCTCAGATATACCAGTTAATTAAATAGGAACCTCTACGTACCCCTTAATACTGAGAAATATCATGAAAGGTAGATATTATACTCGAAATGGCTTTTCATGCCATCATAAATCTTACGAAATGTAGTTGCCTGGGTTAGGAAATTTACATTATAGTTTCTAATGTACCTTATAAGGATTCCAAGAAACAGTAAGGAACAACTGAAATTGGGAACCTCGATCCATTTACAAGCTTTTCTATACCGTTCAATAGGTAAAAACCCCTATTGCCGATATAAAAAGAAAGACCTTAGCTTTACGAAACTTTTCATTTTTTAATATCGTTACGAAAAATAAGTTTTTAATAATATTATACCGTATATTTGGGTAATGCGATACTTAATAAGAGGCTATTGATAATACGTCGCATTACTAAATGATAAGAATACGGCTATAAAATTTAACTACGTAAATATTTGTAAAGTTAAGATCGACTTCAACCTTGAATTTTGGTATTAGGATCAACGAATATTACTATTATCGTTAATTTTGCTATATTCCGCATTTTAATTCCCCCCCTCCTATTTTTTGCCTTAAAAATATAATAAACCTTACCGTTAACGTTTACGTTTAAATTAATGAACTGATTTATATAAAGGGTAGTAAAAACTTTTTATTCAACTTTGATTAGCAGTGTTTTTACTTTTACCTTGAATGGTTAAATGTAATAATATTAAATTCGATGAAGTCAAAACTTTATTAATTATACTATAGGTTTAATAAACCGGCTATAAATAAGGTTTATAAAGTTTCAAGGACGTGTGGTTATAAAAATTTGGATTTATTCACATTGAATATAATTAAATAGCTTTACCATTACTGCTAAATATACTTTCAACCCACTTCAAAGTTTATGTTTATATTAAAATGAAATGGAAATTTAAACTTCAAAATTTTTGTAACCTCATTTTACCTGGACGAAAAGTTAATAATTTATGTTGTAAACTCTGCTACGGATTTTTACGGTGTTAAGTTGTTTGAACCCATTATAATAAAGAAAATGTAGGAAATATTATGTATTTCATAAATTAAAACGTATTTAGGACTACTAAACATGTTAATTTACAACGCCGGTATTAATTCTTTTGTGATAGAATTTTCTACTAATATTCAATTAATAGGGATTTATCATAAATAAGACCTTATTAAGTTTATTAAGGTATTAATAAGGTCGAATGGACTTGATTTCTTTTACTAAAGGCCTACGATATTTTGAACTTGAAGAATAGAAAGATTATTCGTTAAAAATACGGCTTTAAATTTGAATAAAAAGTTTTAAAGATATTATGAAACCTAACAACCTTGTACTAATTTTACTGGTATTTAAGGCCGACCCATATATGCCGACAAATTCGCGACTATCGCTGAATACCCAGAAACGTTCCATAGTACACAGTAAAGTCTTAAGGGAATTAATGAATAAATCAATACGCTGCCAGGTTAACAACGCCTTCAATATTAGAAAGTATCCTTAATAATAGATGTATTATCTTTACCCCTTTAAAGTGAAGTCTTAAAGTAGCGAAATCCACGAAAATGGGAAAAGTTGTATAAGATCATTAAGCTGTATAAAAAGCTTTTCAGTTTAACAATTTTTGACGTCAATAACCCTCGAGTCGAGCGAATTAGCTAATATAATATTTTAGAGCCGATTATTAATAAACTAATAGAACGTTGACGGCGTAGAATACTATTTAAGAGGAGGATATACATTAAAGAAAAGGATGGTAACGAGGACTACAGGCTAAGGAGGGCATATATAACGGCATGAGGGTTTTAAAATAAGACGTCTAATGGAAAAATTACCGTTAAGTTACTTGTTAAAGGTATTATTAACATACCGGGTAAAACTTTTTAAACAGAGATTAAATGGAAATTGACGGCTTTTTGAATAAGTAGTTATTTAATTTGTACTGTTAATATAATTTAAAGATTAAAACTGTATTGTTTTTAAGTTTGAATCATTTACGAAGATAAGTCTAAAACTAAAGGTCGGTTGTATAAAAAGTTACAGCTAATCGTTAGAGGATACGGTAATGAAAGTAAAAATTAAATCCTCATTTCATTATTTATAATTTGAAAATTGATTAACATTTAATTTTCGTAATTACTATTAGTTCAATTAGTACTAGGAGCGTGTAATAATCACACTAAATACCCGTGAGTAAATAGAAAGTGTCAGAGGGTTTATGTTAGTAGTAAGGTAGCAGAGGCAAAAAAGGTGCAATATCAAGAAGATGTATGTTCGTGCTGTAGAATGATCATTAGCCGTTAGGCTATTCAGATATTTAGACTGAATACTTAGATTGACAACTGAAGAGCTATGAAGGAAATACTATCTATGTGGTGCTAACCGTGTCCTTATATCCTATGGTCTTTATACCATCTTCAGTACTGGCTCACTGCTGCTCACTGAGGCTCACCGGTGCTCACTGAGGCTCAGTGAGCACTTGTGATCTAGATAACCCTAACTCTAGAGGGTTGCCTAGTCTGGTGCTGACAAAGAGATGTTTCCCGCCTGATGTGTTGGACTTTAGACTCTCGGTAGCTCAGCTGCATGCTGGCCTGTTTCCTGACTCGCCAACGTGCTTGGGTCATAATAGAGCGGTGAACTTATACTCAATAGATGAGACATAAAGTAAAGGTATACGTGATTTATTAGTGATTTTTAGCGGATTATACTATCAAAATTATTGAGAACATTATCAGATAAGTTTCTGGTCGATGCGGTAATACGTTATATTAAACCTCTATACAAATTGGTCGAAATACGCATTTATTGGTTTTTAATATATTTGGCGTAATTTGGAAACCGGTAAGCTATAAACACTTTAAAATTTAACTCATGTCTTATTAGAATAGTATTACATGCATTGCAGTAGATCAACTTTACTTACAGTAAAGTTGACTTTACTGAACTTCAAGTTGAGTATATTGCTTTGTATAGATTTACCGCATTGGGTGCAAGTTGAGTTCAGTACTCTGTACTTTACATTGGGGCATGGGCCAAGCAATTGGCCATACAAATTACAATGAAGAACGGCTAGCGGTCTGCCAAACCTAGAACAATACATCCACCATCTGACTACTACAATACTACTGTTAATTCAACCATGATTCGAATCGACAGCATTCCAACGTCTAAGGCCTACCAATACTGATCAGTGATTATCAGGTTAAGCACAGATAAGCTAAGTAGAAGAACAAGCTACTTACCGGTTACTCTTTAGGTTAACAACGGCGGCTAGGGTAGAGGAAAGATTCTTGCGAAAGGCCCCTATTAGTACTGCGCCAGTCCCTAATGGCAGGAAAATAGAAAAGACTTTTTAGGTTGCATCAGTCCACAACAGCAATCTGGAAGTAAGCAACGGTATCGTTACTTGAAAACACTAAGAAATCTTTATTAATCCTTTTTAAAGACGTTCATATTGACTGTCAAAAGTCTTAAAGTTTGGCAAGTTGGCAAACAGCTAAGTTAGTATTACCACGTGTGTTACTAATATAAGAAAAACAACCAAGTTTCTACACCAAATAACTTACAACCTCCGCTCTCTACCAACAACAAACGACCTTCAACCTTACCCTCTACACCAAACCTCTGTCAATACTTTACTCTTTTCACTTCCTACGTCACTTCAATCGTTAAGTTCGCTGTTATAAGCGAAAACACTAAGTTACGCTAACAAAGATACGTTACGTGACCTCACGCCAAAACACCAAGTTCCTACGCTCAAAAATCACCAAGTTCCTCGCCCTAAATGCCTACCACGTTTTACCCAAGCCAAAACGTCAAGATATCCACCGCTAACGATTATTTAAAGCCATTACTAACCCCATCAGAAAAAAGAGCAATTAAAGCGCTCGAAACTTGTTTTACTAAGTTTAATAACAACGATCTTTAAATGCTAAATATTAATGAAAAATTAACCGAAAGATACCTTACCAACTTCGTCGAATGTTTTATCGTTAAAGATAATGATATCCACGATATAAACCGTACTTTGAACAAATAATACGAGTTTTTTAAAGATTAAATAATAAACATGTGAAAAGTAATTTAAAAAGGGATTCAGTTAACATTTAAGTCCGAATTTGAGAAATGAAGGATCTTCGTTTAAGTATAAGGCGCTACGACTTTGACCCAAGCCCTCTTCAACCTAATACTATTTAAAAAATTCCTTTATAACCCACAACCTAAAAGAAAAGGTATTAAAAAACCTTACCAGCCCTATATACGATCCAGGAGACTACCAACTTACTTTTAGCTAAGTAAGGCCTTTTTATACATTGGAGATAAAAAACCTATTAATCTATTCGGTAGTTTAGTATCCCTATGTAATAACACAGAACATGCTTTGATCGGCTAAAGAACACATGAAGTAAGGTCTGTTAACGTGGCTAAAAGTGTTAACGTTATCGTTTTACATTATTTAATTAAATAAGATCGTTAAGCCTTTTCAACCCATTAAATAACTATCTTCCCTTATATATTTAATTGTTCAACCCCTAAAAACCCTTTCCCATTGTCATTCGTCTACGTTCGAAAGCCTACTACAGGTCTTACAACAACACTTTACCACTCGGATCAGGCGACTGGTAATTACCTTTAATACCATGCCTTAAAAGCTTTAAGGCTTAAACTGCCAAAAAAAAAACATTACTTAAAGCTGGAATAACTATCGCAACCTTTTCCCAAAACTTGTCAGAATGGTTAATATTAATTACAAGTCATTTACGGAATTTTATAAGATCTGAAATAACGTAGAAAAGTATAATGGAAAGCCTTAAAACCTCTTCGACTTTAAAACAATACCTTTTTTAAACATTTGTAAATGGATAGAGGTTTCACCTTTAGGGTTTTTACTCACTGTTTTTTGGAATCCTTATAGAGTAAGTTAAAAACTACTAACTAACCTTCCTTACTAAAGCCACGACGTTTCGCGAGACTTACGATGTCATAAAGTGTTA
This sequence comes from Anisogramma anomala, assembly GCA_038502455.1. NCBI lineage: Eukaryota > Fungi > Ascomycota > Sordariomycetes > Diaporthales > Gnomoniaceae > Anisogramma > Anisogramma anomala. The sequence goes on along the minus strand of JASMMZ010000005.1, from coordinate 7,498,352 downwards.
TTTCGAATACGACGTTCACCTTACGCAATACTATAAAAATTAGGCGACTACACGGTAAATTATAATAACAACAAAGAAAAAAAAAGGAGGAAACGCCAATAAATGTTTTAATTAAATTCTTAATAAGCTAATATTATACCAAAAGATAATGGGAAAAGCTCACATTAGCGAAGCCACACTTCATAAACAAATACTAGTAATAGTTACGAGCGTTAACGAATTCGAATACGCTTTATAACACTCAGATACCACCTGCGAAAGCTTTTAGCTAGTTATGTTTTTCGCTTGCCACCTTCATTATACATACCAAACTTTCTTAATATATACATCTAATCCAGTAACTTTATAAACGTAAAGAAAAAAGACCCTACGGTAATTAATTACATCAACCGTAAGTACGGGCGCCCATAACGCCTAAAATCTGGCCTATCGACTTCGGTCCTAAACTAAAAGCAATAACTACGTTGGCTTTAATAAGGCCAAACTTTAGGCGGACCTATTAACCGCTAGTACCATTGTTGTAATAGTGGTAAGAGATATTAAATTCATAGCAAATTTAGCTATTCGTTAACTCGACACCTCTCTACCGAACAATAACAAAAAGGCAGTATATTACAATTAATACCTTACTACTTTTAAATAAGACTACTTAAATTAAACCGAAAACTTTAAAGGCGACGAACTCATTAACTTCGACAACGCTTTTAAGTAAATTAGGTGGCATAAAGATACTGCTCCCAATACGGCGTAATAACTAGCCGACCACGCCTTTTTATACTTTTTGGGTGGTAAAAACCCCTATCTTTGCCCTAACTAAGCTCCTAACCCTTTATACACCTTTAAACTCTGTAATTATTACGCGAACCACAGGTTTCAGGGTATAATACCAGAAATAAGGGCAGCAAGGTATATAAAAAAAGGCTATTCGCAGTATATAATACTACGAAGGAAAAGTATTACAGTTACTATTATTAATCGTTACGATACTGATAAAGCCAAAGTTGGCTTTAGCCTAGATGAATAACCATCGTTACTAAAAACAACGGTAGTTCAAACTATTATAAGCGTAATTACGTTTTGTATCTTTAAGTTCCCTACCCCTTTTTTACTTTATTCAAAGGATATAAAAACCTTCGGCATTAACATTAACATTAACGTAAACGAACTAGTTAAAAACGAATAAAGGTTTCCACTCGCCCTTAAATAGGGGCACCTATAATTTTATCTTTAAGGCCTGGAAGTAATGGTATTGAACCTAACGAAGCTAAAGATATAGTAACCACACCGTCGTTTTAACTGTTCAGTTATTAATAGGCTATATAAAGTCCTAAAGTCCGTAGGGCATAACAATATGGAATAATTTGCCCTAAAAACTATTGAAAGGCATAAACACTACTCCCAAACGTATGCCTAAACTCTCCAGAAATTTAAATTTCTACTAAAAACGATAAGGATTTTAACTACGAAATTTTTGCCGATATGTTTTACTTGGATAATAAACCTGTCTTTTATATCGTTCATTCCGTAACCTCTTTTTACGAGGCTAAATTATTCAAGTCCCTTTCGGTAAAGGATACGTAGAAAACTTCAAGGTTACTATAAATTAACACGTACTTAGCTTCACCTAACATCGTCGTTCATGATATTAGTATAAAGTTTACCGCGGTAAAATTTCAAAAAGATGTTAAGATAATGGGTATTTAATGTAAAAAGGTACCTGTAAAAGCCCATTGGAGTATTAGAATGGTTAAAAGGGAATACTTCCTACTTTGCCGAACGTATAATATACTTACGTTAGAAATTGAAAGCTTTTCAAATCCGGAGGTACGTTTATAAATGGAAGCGAAAGACCTAAACGATATTATGGGCCCTAACGGCTTAATTCCAACGCTCCTAGTCTTTGGAGTGTACTTATGCCTGAAGAGTTAATATCCGCCCTCGGCAAATACTCAGAAACGTATTACGGCTTACAATAAAGCTTTAAGGAAATTACGAAAATAATCGGCACACCGCCAAATTAATAACGCCTTTAACACCAGGAACGGCCTTTTGACAATCTACGTATTTACTTTTCCGTTACAAAGTGAAGTTCTCGTGTAACTGGATCCGGGCAAATAGAAAAGCCTCTATAAAATATTAAATATTACAGACTCCGAAGTAATTGTTAAAATTGCTAACAGCCTTATACCTTTTCGAATTATTGAAGTTAAGCCTTACATCAGGATTACCAAAGATAAAGACTCTTAAGCCAAACGACTAAGTTAATACAAAACTCCTTTACCAGTTATCGAAAAGCCGATAAACGCTACCAGTATGGACGACTTTCGAAAAGAAATGTTAAAAAGGAGGAATATATACCGGGAAGTATCTACAATACTACTTAGGTAAATATGAAAAAAAAAAAAAAAGAATAAAGAAAACCTGGCATTAAAGCTCCAAATATAAGGGAGTATTAAAACTTCCGGAAAACCCTTTAAGGAAAGTAATAAGGTCGAAATTAACGGCCTACTAATTTTAAAGGTTATATAATTCGTACTGAAACCCTATTTTAACCTTTAAACCCCAAATTTTACGATCTTCAAGTTGAATATTGTTTATGAAGTTAAAGGGAAAATTACGGGGCAGCCGTATGAAAAATCAAGTTTAATAGCTTAAGGATAGAATAATAAAGGTAAAAGCTGGTTCATTATATAATGATCAATAATTGAGAAAATTAACTAACGTTTAGTAATCGTTTTCGCAACAAATTTACTAGTTAAAGTTAAAGGTAAGTTTACACTTAATAACCGTAATATAACCTAAACCTATACGTAATTAACAACGAATCTATAACGGATTGCATGACTAAAATTGTTACATGAACTCTGTATAATATACCCTTTAGGCATAGTAATACATTATATCAAGATTTTATCTTAATTAACTAAAATAAACGGTAACTAATTCCTAACCTATTAGTCGTATTTAAAATTACAATTAACGAGAAAGTCGTTAATATATGATCCGTGTTTGCTAATAACGTCAAGGAGAGATTTTAGTGTGGTAGGTATACAAATTAACGATACACTTTTTATCGAAATGGTTAACTTTATAATATTAAAATAATAAACGATTAAAATCTTTAAGTTTTGGAATTACGATCTGATAACGACGTTAACGGAAAATGCTAACTTAACTTCAATAAATCGTTAATCCATAAACTTAGTGTTGATGCTAGCTTTAACTTTCGCTAAAAAAGTTAGAGCGCTGTTTTAACTATAATTAACAAACCTGACGAGGCCAGAGCTTCACAGTATTTAAAATAACGTACTCGAGGCAACTATATTACTACTGTATGTCAACCGGAAGCCTTTTACGACCTATTTATTACGATATAAATACAAAAGCCAATATATAAGAACTTTGACCGGCTAAATGAGAGATTCAAGTGGTAAATACGAAACCTGAATCGCAGAATCAATATAATCCCAATCGACCTCTTAAGGGTGAAGCTGATAATCTTTACGGACGGGTCCTTTATAAATAACACTGAATTTTCTTTATAAATCGGCTTCCTAATAACCCTCATCGACAAAAATAAACAGGAAGACTAGTTTAGTATTATCGGCAGCCTAATTTACTAAACCTCCGTTAAATGTAAAAGGATTACACGAAACGTACTAATATAGGAGGTCTAGGACATAATAACAGTATTTAATATAAATATAATACTATAAAAAACCTTTAATATTATCACTAGGTAACGAAAGATTACCCTTATCTTGGTGGTAGGTTGTACCGACTCAAGAAGCCTTTTTAAATATCTTTCAAAACTCAGAACCACTAGTGAAAAACGCTTGATAATCGACGTAATGGTACTTAATAAAGCTTACGAAAAAAGGTAAATTAAGAAGTTTCAATAAATCGATGGCAAAGACAATCCTGCTAATTCTATAACAAAGTAATCGCTAAGTAAGGCCCTGGAAAGGTTTTTAAATATCAATAGGCTAACTATACGCATCGAAGGCTACGTTAACAAGCCGCTCGGAAATCTCAAATCACGTAACAGTGGACAGGTATATACTGGCAAACTTTAAAATTGCCAAGGGATTGATAATAGTGGTCTATTTAAGTGGAACGGTTAAGTTCGAAGCCTGTAAAAGCCTATGGCAAAAAAACTTTTTATGGGAGTTGATAAATTCGGATCTCAGAACAGTGGAACAATTAAAGTTGAATGGGGTCAATTTTCATATAATTAGGTACAATTTAGTATATAAGTCAACTGGAATTGATAGGGGTCTGGCTAATTGACGAGGAGGTAATTTAGTAGTAACTGGAAAAGATTAGTTGGCCATACTGGCGTACGCGCACAAACTAAAAAGCCGACAGTGTTGGAATAGTATTACATGTAATGCAATAGGTTAACTTTACTTATAGTAAAGTTGACTATACTAAAATGAAAATTAAGTGTATTGCTTTGTGGAGACTTACCGTATTGGATGCAAGTCGAGTACAATTCGCTGCACTTCACACTAAGGAACGTGCCAAACAATTTACCATACAAATTATAGTGCAGACCGGCTAGCGGTCTGCCAAACCTAAAACAATACATCCACCATCTAACTACTGAAATACTACTATTACTTCGACCAAGATTCGAATCGACAACGTTTTAACATCTAAGGCCTACCAACATATCTATTAATTATAAAATATAAAGATTTCGGTATCGTAGGTATATAAACTAACAATACCTTTTTCCTCTTAAATACTAGGTTTATAATGGCAACATAATGTGTTATAAAGAAATTAAGCCTTTAAAAGTATAAGTGAATAGAAATTTTAATCAAAGGTATATAATTTAACTTCAATAAGTCGTTAATCTAGATTTATAATAGTAAAGCTAAAAATAGCGCTTACATCAGCTTATATTAAACAGAGGAAGTTACGAACGTATTAATTATCGATTGTACCGACGACGTAAAATGGTTAATATCTTTAAAGTAAAAGACGCATACGACTTATATTATTACATTTTATTGATCCAAGTTATTAAACACCCTATTTATTACGGTATAAATATTAGATTCAGAAAATAAAGACTTTCACAACTTGAATAAAAGGATTGAGTAGTAATTGAAATATTTTTTTTTAAAAAAAGTATCAATATAGTTTCGATGAACTTAGAGACAGCGAAATTAATAGTTTTAACAAACGGGTCATTTATTAATAATATGAACCTTATATAATGAATCGGTGCTGAAAAATATTTGTTAACGAAAGAAGGTTTAAATGATAATTTACAATTACTGGAAATCTTATATACTAAATATTGATTGAATATGAGTGTATAATACAAAACGTATTAACTTTAACAGTTTACGGTATAATAGTAAGATTTAATATCGATATTGTTGGTAGGCCTTAGACGTTACAACGTTGTCGATTCGATTGGTCTTCGAAGTAACAGTAGTATTGCGTAGTCAGATGGTGGATGTATTGTTCTAGGTTTGGCAGATCGTTAGCCGGTTTACACTGTAATTTGTATTGCCAAGTTTTTGGCCCGTACCCTAGAGTGAAGTGCAGCGTACTGCACTCAACTTACACCCAATGCGGTAATTCCGCACAAAGCAATACACTTGCAGTACGGTTAACTTTACTGTAAGTAGGGTTTACCTACTATACTGCATGCAATACCATTGCAATACTGTTTCAACAGATATAGTAATTAATAATACGTTAAAGATTATTATCGAATAGCTGGAATTACCTCTAATATTAGTAATGATAGATATAAATTTCCGAATGTTTTACGAATACTTATCTAAATTGGGTTCTATTAATGAAGAACATTTATTAATAAATTTAATAACTTTAAAGAAGGTATAAAAAACCAGGAAAATCGATAAGTTTCGGTAAATTAATAATGAAGATAACTCTGCCAACGCTATAAATAAAGTTACTCCTAATCACGCTTTAAAAAAGTTTATAGACAATAATAAGTTAACTGTACGTATCTAAGGTCACGTAAACCATCCGGTACGTAACTTGGAAAATAGGGATTTCTTAAAAAACTTAAAGATTATTAAGGTATTAATATTAATAGTAAAGATAGTAATGGTATTTTTAGTAAGTTAAAGTACTTGTTAAAGCTACGAAAGTGGTAAAATGCATAATACCTATAAGTTCAGGGCAAAAAAACTGTGTACGGGAGTTCAGGAACGGACGGCTCAGGAAAGTGAAATGAAGTGCCGTAATTGGTATTAAGTTAGTGTAAATCAACTAGAATTGACAATGTTCTAGTAGGTGGATTAAATAGGGAATTTAAAGATTACCGTAACTAAGTGGTTAGCTACGCTAATACGTAGGCATAAAACAAAAAGTTGCTAGTATTGCAATAATATTAATTGCTATTTTTCACAAGTTAATTGAAGTATAGTCAAGTTGATTATACTCATTGTAAGTTAATTGTATTGTTTATGGGACTAACTGTAAGTTTAGTGTAGTAGTTTTCCACTTCAAATTTAGGTACGAGCCAAACTAGTTAGTTATAAAAAGTAATGTATAGACCGGTTAGTGGTCTGCCAAACTTTAAACTTTCAGCTTATTAACCAATTTTAATACATTATCAGTTACTTCGACTACAGTGATTCGAATCAACTACTTTGCAAAGATAACGATCTATTATATATAAGGCCTATGAATATTAATGAGTATTTATAAGGCTAAGTATAAATTGGCAAAAAAAAAAACAAACCCTGTTTTCCTGTTATTATATTTTGTTTAGGCAAGGTAAAGGAATGAATTTTACGTAGTGCCTCTATACGTTATATAGTTGTTTGTGGTAGCAAATAGAGAAGATTTATAAGCTGTATAGTTATTCGCGACAATTTATAAATAAACGACGATGTCGTTACTAAAAACACTAAGAACTTTATTATTAGTCTTTTGAAAAGCGTCAAAATCAACCACTTAAAAAGTTTTAAATACTACCAAATTAATAAGCTGATAAACGGTTAAGTTAGTACTATTGAAGCTACTACCATTTTAGGCATCATTATTACAAATCGTAAAAATGATTAAGTTTTACGACTTTTGATTTTCAATGTCAACTTTAATAGCAAATATACGACCTACCCTTTTATAGTACTATTTTCCCCTTATAAATTTTATTTTCGTTGCGATACCTTTAAAATAAGACGAGATTGACACTGTCTACTACCCGGACTGAAAAAATTCATCAAAAACTTCAACATCGTCTTTACAAAATATTATGACGAAAACCTCTAATTTCTAAACGCCGACGGAAACTCCTTAATCGAATACCTTGGCAACGAAATCGGGCGTTACATTTTTAATATAAATACCACCAAAAACGTTTAAGAACCTTAAATATTTGATAACTTTTGAAAATAGTTTAGGAAATGAACTTTCAATACATAGAAAAAGGCAGATAAATAAGTTAAAATAAGGGAGAAGGGTAAACTATACAACCGAAGTGTTAATTTCCACGCGAAGAAAAGAGAAGGAATGTGACTTGATATACATACTTTACAAATACGCTATAAATAAAAACCCTTAATAAACTAAGGTTAAAGGTAAAGGTATCGTTTAAAAGATATTTTAACGCTTTTATACACGTTTATAAGGCCCTACTAAAATTTAGTTATATTTTCTAAACCTCATTAAGTTAAGTTCCCAATAAGTTATTATTATTGTCTGTAAGGAATTACCTAACTTACGTAACGTAAGCTTTCAAATATCTTAGTTAATTAGATAGGAACCTTTATGTACCTCTTAATACTGAGAGAAATATTACAAAATTCCATGCGGTGAAAATCTTTAACTCCCTTTTCCCGAGGCTTCTTGATATATACAGTTTGAACGGTCAAATTAAGGAAGAAATAAATTTACTCGCGAACTTATAATAGGTATGATTACTGACTTTTCCTCTTTACATTCGGCTAAGGGTAATTATTATATCTATTGATGACATTTTCTCAAGTATTAGTCGAAGAATATAAAGGTTTTTACGAATAGTATATTACCCTTCCCCCTTGACACATCCCTATAATGAATACGCATTACATGGTAATTACTAAGTTTTTAAGATTTAAAAAAGAAAGGGAAAATAAAACGGTAAGCCTTATAACCCTTTCAACGTTAATTTACACGTGTTTTGTAGTATTCAGCGCCATATAAGGGTTAAATTGCCAGGTTTTCACTTGTTATTTCCCAGTATCCTTCTCGGTTAAATCTATAATTACTATTTTTTCCATTTGATGAATTATAGTTTTTTCGCGAAATGAACAATAACCTCAAGGGCTATTTCGAATATAATATTGATTTTATCCTATATTATACCGATTGGAATATTATTCAATGGTTTTATATATTAAACTACAAAAAAATATTGAAAAATATAATAAACCTTCTTGATTAGATATTAAATAGGCTAATACTTTACTAATAAGAAATAGGAAACACCCAAGTTAACAAAGATATATTCCGTTAATAACTCCGCTAAATCATTTCGAATAATAATTTTTAATACATTTTATAGTATCTGAACGCCACCTGTAAAGTGTTTTTTAACTAGGTACGCTCCTTATTATTGACAATAACGACTCAGGTTTTACACTCGACTAATATATACCTTTAAGTTTTAAAATTTTGTAACGATGAAGAAAACCCCTTTCATGCGTATTAAATCAACCGTAAATACAGAAGGCCCGTTTAATACGGTTAACGGAATACCCGGACCTAGTGTCATAATTAAAATTTGTACTAAAAAGTGTATTTTTATCTTTTAGGGTTTTCAACTTGGTTACATACATGAAGTTTAAACTTAAAAGTTTATAAAAATTTAATTTACGGTAGGTAAGGTTATTAGTTAATACGTTGTATTTTTAGTAAACGTAAATTAAAATAGGTAAAATATTATATATAACTCCTTTGTTGGTAGAGCTTTAGATGTTGCAACGTTGTCGATTCGATTGGTCGAAGGAACAGTAGTATTACGTAGTTAAGTGGTAGATGTATTATTCTTGGTTTGGCAGACCACTATCTAGTCTACACAGTAATTTGTATAGCGAATTGCTTAACACGTGCCCTAATATAAAGTAGGCTCATACTGTACTTGACTTACAGCCAATATAGTAGGCTCATATAAAACAATATACTCAACTTACAATCAGTACAGTCAACTTTACTATAAGTAAAGTTAACCTATTAAATTGAAATTACTACTACTCCAACACTGGTAGCTTTTTATCTTGTATGTTCACACCAATATAATTAACCAATCCTTTCCGGTAACTTCTAAATTACATCTTCGTTTACTAGCTAAACCCTTGTCAATTCCAATTGACTTTTATACCAAATTAAACCCATTTACACTTAAATTAACCCCATTTGCCTTCAATTGCCTCACGGCTCCAAAGTCTAACTTTATCTATTCCCATAAAAATTTCTTCCCCTATAAGCTTTTATAAACTTTCAATTAAGTTGTGCCGATTAAAAAGGTCATTATTGTGAATTACCTCACAGTTTTTCAGTTTTCCAACGTATCTCTACCTACTAAAAAGTAACTTAACCTTGCCAGGTAACCTATTAACGTATCCCTCCATATGTATAATCAACTTATTACTATCTACAAACCTTTTAAAGGCCTTATTTGACGATTATTTAGTTATAAAGTCAATAAAGCTATCTTTCCCATCGATCCATAGAAACTCTCTAATCTCCATACCTTTATAGGCTTCGCGAAGTACTATCACATCAATCATCAAACGTTTTTCACTAGTGATTCCGATCTTTAAACGGCATTCTAACAGGTTCTTTGAGTCGATACAAATCACCACTGAGATAGGAGGAATCCTCAACTGCCTGGTAATAACGTTCAAGGTTTCCCACAATGCTATGCCTATATCAAAGTCAGATATTATACCATAAACCTCTAAAACCAATACGCTTCGTATAATTCTTTTATATTTTTACAACATTTCAATGAATCAGGTTACTAATAGTTCTAAATTAATTCTCCCGCCTGTTTTTATTAACGCGAGTCATTAGAGAACCAATCTATGAAACCAAGTTGGTATTGTCTATAAAGGTACTATGCATAAAAATTATCTAACTTAACACTTATCAGGTTAATAGAAAACATATTAATTCCTTGATCCAAGTTCCTCATATATTATTTGAACTTTTTTATTTAACCGGTCAAAATCTTCATCTATCAAATCTTATACCTATACCGAAATAAATAGATTTTAGGAGGCGTTCAGTTAGTATAGAGTTACAATATAGCTGCTAAGAACACATTATTTCAAATACCGTTAAGACTTGGCCACATTAATTTTGTTGATTATAATTAAGTTAACGCCTTAACCTTTCTCGTGGAAGCCAAGGTTAATATTAATATCAAACATGTAGATTAACAATCCATTAAAGTTCAATTGGTTACCTTTCACTAATGTTGAAACCGGCTTGTAATTATAAAATTTAAAGTCTTTAATCGCTTACTATTTTAGTGCCATAAAGCTAGCCGTTCCAACGAAAAGGGTAACGTCAGTTTATATTTCCATAATATCGAAATCCTTCTCTTACGATATTACCAGGTACGAATCGTACATTATAAACGTTATTCCTAGCCATAAAGTAAAGTGCAACTAATAAGTTAAAACTTCATAGACGTTTGCTTTAGCTAATTGGTACAACGGCTTAATATATAGTATTACAGTCTTAAGAAGGTAGGTAACACGTAATTTTATCATAGTTCTAATAGAACTATCCGCTGTAAATCGGTCACTATTTAAGTCCATATTGACGTTATATCTCGACCGTTAAGTGTAAATTTACCTTTAATTTCAACTAGTTTAGTTTCTGCTAAAGCGACCACAAAAAGCTTACTAATTTTCCCAATCGTTAAAATTTATGTAAAGATTTAATCTTTGCCTTTATTACCATATCCTAAAGCGATTAGGCGTAACTTTTTGTACGGAAGTCCCATAGTTTTCCCTTTAACCTCGTATATAATCCTCGATTGAAAAATAGTAATATATAGATCTTAGAGGTTAAATTCGGTTTTAGACACGAATTATACAACTCTTCAAATTAAAAGACTATTGATCTTAACCTCGTTACTTTCCTTAAAGGGTCTTTTGAAGGTTTTTATAATTCCTTAAACCTGAAGTTTTTATACCAAGTTTTTTTCGTCTTTGTCTTTCCTATTTAGCTAAATAGTGTTATAAATACGATCCGATGTATATTCCTTCTTTTCAACATTTATCCTTTTCGGTAGTCGTCTATACCGACAGCGTTTCATTGGCTTATTAATAACGAGTGGAAAAGGATCGTATTAACTTGGTCATTTAACTTGAAAGTTTTGACTTAATCGCTTAACTTTAAAATATTTATGGTTAGTCGCTCTAATATGAAGTTTAACCTCGGTAATGCGAAAAGTTTTAGAACTATGAGAAGTTTTAACAATTACTGTAGAATTAACGATACGTAATATTTTATATGAGAATTTCCATTTGCTTAACTCGCGTTACACAAAGACTTCGGTTTATAATAGCAAAGAAAATACGTTGATTATCATAGGTCTATTTTTAGTATTAAGGGCGTCATTAAATTGGCGTTGTACCGGTTCCTTCCACAATTCCTTCAATACCTTTCCGTAGGCCACAACTTGCTTTTAAGTACTTACTAATGGCGGAGATTTACTCGTCAGACGTAGGTATGCTCCAAAGACTAATACCGTTAACACTAAGTTGTTAGGACCTATAATATCGTTTAGGCCATTTACTGCTATCTAAAGGCATGTTGTAATAATCACAATAAATACCCAGGAGTAAATAGAAGGTGTCAGAGGGTTTGTATTAGTAGTAAGGTAGCAGAGGTAACAAAGGTGCAATATCAAGAAGATGTTTGTTCGTGCTGTAGAATGATTACTAGCCGTTAGGCTATTCAGGTGTGTAGATTGAATACTTAGATTGACAACTGAAGAGCTATGAAGGAAAAGCTATCTATAGTGCTGACCGTGTCCTTATATCCCATTGCCTTCATACTATATTCAGTACTGGATCGTTTGGATCACCGCACTGATCCCACTGATCTAGTGCTGCCTTACCTTAGATCGGTGGCTGATCCTTACTGATCCTATGTAGCCTCACCTTGGATCAGTAACTGATCCATACTGATCCATCACGTGACTTTTCTTAGTCATCTTGCTTACATAATAGATGTTCTCCGCCTAATGTGTTGGACTACAGGCTCTCCATGGCTCAGCTGCATGCTGGCCTATTTCCTAACCCAACCGTTGTCTGAGTTATAACACATGTTTTTTAGTCTGTATAACTTTTAATCTTTAGCGTAAGGATATTATACGCTGGGAAATGTAGTTCGTGTACCCTTTTAACCTTTCAAATGATTTAGTGGGCCTTTATAGGTACCTGTTTGCATTAAATCCCCATTATTTTGGAATTTTCCTAGAACTCCGCCGCCACAAAGTTGGTGTTATCATCGTAGACAACGATGTTAGGTAGGTTTAAATACGTATTAATCCAAAAAATCCTTAACATTTCCTACGTATCCTTGATTAATAAAAACCTGAAAAACTTGGCCTTGTAAAAAGAGGTTTATTTAAACTCGTTAACACCTGTAACAGCTACTTGTACCTATTCGCGAAGTTTGTCTTCACTAGCGTAAGTCTTCCCTATAATTTACTACCACAACATAAACTTATTAAACATCTGGTTCAGCATATCCACTAGTATTTCCTCATCTTTCTTCTTTTCCATTATCGTTAATACTAAGAGAAATATTACTAAATTCCCTGCGATAGAAACTCTTGATTCTCCTTTCTATAAGCTTTTTAATATATTTAGTTTCAATGGCTAAATTAGGGATGAAATAGTTTTACGCGCGAGCTTACTATGAGTACGACTATTAGCCTTTTTCAAAACTCGATTAAAGGTAATTATCCTGCCTAATAATAACAACTTCCTTAATACTAGTCGAAAAATCTAAAGGGTACTTACAACTAGTATATTAACTCTTCCCTTCAATACGTTCCTTTAGTAAATATGGATTACTCGGTAATTACCACGTTCATTAAGATTTAAAAGGGAAAGAGAAAATATGATGATAAGTAGTATAACCTTTTTAACATTAAATTACGCTCGTTTTTGAACATTACCGCTAAATAGGGGTTAAATTGGCAGATTTTTACTCATCATTTCCTAATATCATTATCGGTTGAAATGAGGATTACTACTTTCGGTATTTAATAATTTTTCTTTCCCACGAAGTTTACAACAACTTTAAGAGTTGCATCGAATACAATATTCTTTTTACCTACTATTATATTGAAAAGAATATTATTAAGTCGTTTTATATTTTAAATCACAAAAAGATCACGAAAAGTAGAATGAAACTTTTTAATTATATGTTTAATAAGCTAATACTTCATCAATAAGTAATAGAGAAGGTAAAAGCTGGCAAAAATATATTTCGTGAGTAAATCCGCCTAATTATCATTAATTATACAAAGTTTAAATAGGCTTTATAATATCTTAACACTACTTATGAAAGTTTTTTTAAAGCTAATTTTGTTCCTTGTTAGCTACCATAACGGGTCGGGTTTCAAGCTTAACTTATATATACCCCCAAGTTTTAACATTTAGTAACGACGAAAAAAAACCCCTTTTACACTTATTACATCGATCGTAAATACGGAAGGCTCAGTCAATATGGTTTACGAAATGTTAGGACCTAAAGATGTGATTAAACCACGTACGAAAAAGGGTATTTTTAAAGGGTTTTCAACTAGTTACATAAATTTGATCTCAATTTAAACGTTGAAAGATATTAGATTTACGGTAAGTCATATTATTAGTCAATACGTTATATTATTATTAAACGTAAACTGAAATAGGTAATATATCATATATAACTTCATTTCACTTTTAGTTTGAATTTCGTGGGATGAGTTTTTAATTTTAACGGAAAGAGGTTAAAAAGGAGAAAATTAAGCTTCAAGTTATCTCTCCGTATAAAGATATCAATACTGGTTTAAAAGTAACGAAAGAATTCGTCGACTATACCTTTTTATACAGTTAATAGGTGAAATTCCTTATAGCCAATATAACTATAAAAACTCTAGCCCTATATACTTTTCAACCATTTTAAATCTTTACGTAAAACAAATCTTTTAGGGTATTATACTAGATGTTATGGTTACGCGATACTTAATAAATTTCTATTCGTAATACGCCGCGTCACGAAGGGATAAGAATACGGTTATAAAGTTTAATTATATCAATATTGGTAAATTTAAGGTCGATTTTAGCCTTAAAACCCTAACTTTATTAGAATCGACGACTATTATTATTATAGTTAATCTTGCTAATTTTTACATTTTCAAATCCCTTCTTTATTTTATTCTTTACCCTATAGATAAAGAAAACCTCGGCGTTAACGTTAACATTTAAATAAGAAACTAGTTTAGGTTAAGGGTAATGAAAAAATTCTCTTAGCTTTAAATATAAGTACTTTTTAGTTTTATCTTTAAGTGCCAAAAGTGATAATAATATTAAATTTTACGAAGTCGGAACTTCGTTGATTATATGGTAGATTTAATTACCTGGTGATTATTAGGCTTTATAAGGTTTTCAGGGAAACTAGTTATAAATATGTGGATTTACTAACGTTAAAGGTAATTAAATAGCTTCACCACTATTGTTGAATACATGTAATTATCACACTAAATACCCGTGAGTAAATAGAAGGCGTTAGGGGGTTTATGTTAGCAGTAAGGTAGTAGAGGTAACAAAGGTGCAATATCAAAAAGATGTTTGTTCGTGCTATAGAATGATTACTAGCTGTTAGGCTATTCAAGTGTATAGACTGAATACTTAGATTGACAAATGAAGAGCTATGAAGGAAATACTATCTATGTGGTGATGACCGTGTCCTTATATATCTGTGCCTTTATACCGTCTTCAGTACTGGACCGCTGAAGTCGATGTCGCTTCCTTCGGTCCCAATGTTGTCGACTGGATCGCGAGCGGTCCTGTCGGTCCAAACTCTAACCCTGGGTGCTTACATAAGAGATATCCCTGGCTTGATGTGTTGGACATCAGGCTTCTGATAGCGCAGCAGACCGCTGGCCTATTCCATGACCTGCAGTTGGTTCTTGGGTTATAACAACAAGGGGGCCCCTTTTTTTTTTATTTAGGAACGCGACGTAATAACCACTGCGCATGTGTAAGGGGCCCCCTATTACTATAACACACCCTGGGATACCTATGCGCAACTACATACGCGTTTTACTTACGCCCCTCGCACGGGCTTTCACCCTATATTTTTTGCTTAATAGGGCCTTCCTCTTTTCGGAGGATCTACATAATTATATCTTTGGCGCGAGCAGGCGCCGGGTAGGGACTGAGATAGCCGTTTTTCACAGCCCAACCAGGGCTACAATTTACACGCCTCCGGGTCTCAAGACTATGGGGCACTCTAAGGCCTTGATTGAAGGGATGGCAAAGGGTTACGGCGGCTCATACGAGCCCCATTGGCCTTATGTTACGATCCCTCCCGCCAGTATCTACAGGTATATTTCGTAGCAGCTGGTGCGATACCTTTTGGTAGACACCGCCCGGTAATAGTACAATATATATATAAAAAGTGGTAGATATTAAATAGTATCTTTTAAGAAGTTCAGCGTCTTTGACAGAGATATATACTATGTACCCAAGCAACACCGTATCGATGACTCATTTGGTAATTACTTTGCAAACCACTCAACTTCTCACAACCTTCAATATGGTAAACGGTATTTTATGATATTTGTTTTTGAAATTAATAATATTTGTCGATATAAAGATATCAGCTTGACGAAACTTTGGCCAATGATTGAAAAATAGAACGCAGGCGTTCAAAAGATCCACAATCCAGGTTTTGATGGTTTCCTCAAACATGTTAGGCTTACTATGGAATATATATCTAAAGGTTAAATTTGTTCACTAAATTTTATAATAAACCTTACCAATGGTTTCATAACTTCTGAAATCGTTTGATATTCCTTTTACCAAACATTTTTCTCAACATAATCGGGGTAGTTTCTATATAACTATACTTTAGCAACAAGATTTAAACTTACATCTGTCTCTAGGTAAAGAGTAAAATTATAAATTGATAACTTATCACGCAAAATTACGTACAAGAAATAATAACCTACAATATCCATGATAATATCCTCATAGACGGGTTGAACCATGACAACTTCCAAAATATCAATATAATATACAACATCATTAAGGCCGGCAGCCTAATAAGCTACTAATTTGTGTAGATATCATATTTTTTTTCTTATAGCTTGCGAAAACAATTCTAATTTCTTAATAAAACTTTAAATACTGAAAAAAAATCCATTATAAACCTTGAAAATATATCCGCAACATATGCAAATACATTTATTTAAAAGGGTAAAGATTTCTGTTAAGGAGCCTACCTTACTTGTTTAGGCAAAGTAGAAAAAAGTGAAGTTAAGTTTAACTTGAATAAAAATAATCAATATCATTTACCTCCAATCGAACATTATAAATACTGCAGCTATCGCGTTGTACGTACCGATAATTATCGTTATTATGGCGGCGACCTTTACGTTCGCCACGGAGATTATCATCGCGATGTTTTCAGTTGCTATTCTCGCCTTTATCGCAAGATTCGAGTCTCTCACAAGTTTTGCGATTACAACGGTAATTACCCCTATCAAAATTATTATTATATCTTTTTATATATTGTTACGAATCTAAATTCTTATGTTGTATTTTTCTCATAATCGATACAAATCGTTTTTCTTACGACTATTCCTAACGGTAAACTTGTTATAAAGGTATCAGCGGTCGAGGATGGTAATTCAACTAGGTTTAAATTTAATTATTTCGAGCATGTATTATTACAAGGTCGATTTACATTCAAACAGCTTTCATACTATTTAATATTAATGTTAATCAAAGTTAAAATGTCGATCATAACTTGACATTAAGTTATGTTGCGTTGGTCAAATATACTCAGTACTTATATTTTCCCCAATTCAATTTAAATATACCTACAAATTCTGTATTCGTTGTTTATACGATCTTGTACAGTAAGAGTTTATTCTCTAAACGTTTTTTAATACGATCAAGGTCCATATAAAACCGTTACAATAAAACATTCATAATAACTATAAGTCTTATGGTATCCATCTTTATGCAATTATTATAAAGAATTTTAATATTCCATTAGAAGATAGCGAAACTAGCAATAAGTTATCAAACGTTAAGATGATTTAACTTTCTACATTAGAATTAAGCTTTGTAAAGCTTGTAAAAAAATGACCAAAACTTCAAATATTGATAAAAATAATATTTCGGCTACCTGTAATGATATCTATATCGAAATCATCAAAATACCCAATATTATACATACCTATTTCCTTATAAATCAAGCGACGAAAATTATTAAAAGGCAAAACCTACGTAATAAGGATACCTCGATTATTATGACTATGTTAATACTAAAAGTAACGGTTGCCATGGTTGTCAAAGTTATGAAGACAGTTAAAGCTACTGTAAAAGCGTTTAAAACTACGATAAAGAACAATGAATGCTGTAGTAAAGTACTTGAAAGTTACGGCAATAATGCTAAAAGATTTGGTAAAATTCTTAAAGATACGATAAAACTTAGGGTTACGTTAAAATTTTTTTTTTATTTCTCTTATGAGGAAGGGGTTTAAAATGATTTACCATCATGATTTAATTATCCCCAATTTATTATTACACAGATATATGAATAACTTTGAATCCATTTTTAAAATCAATATTTATTTCAACTGTTTATTGTTACAAACAAACCAACTATTTCAACTTTAGTTGAAAATCTATAGCGACTGAAGTAAACAGGAAAGCTTAAGTAGGTGAGGAAAAATCTGTAACTGGCAAGGAAATACATATTAGTATTAAAAGCTTATGTTACGATACATGCAACCCGGAGTTGAAGAATTAGGAGGCGGTGGCGTATGAAGATCCAAGCTGTAAACAAACAATTTACGTCTACTCATAAGAATTTGAAACGTAACTTTAGGCTTACAAAATAAATAATAAGATAAATATTAGGGGAAAATATGAATGATTAGAGGTGAATATAACTGATGTTAAGGGGAAAGTGAGTCGAAGATCATATAATTGAAGAAAAAAAAACTGAAAAATTAATAGTTAGGATATTTATTTTGTTATAAACAGGGCTATACTAATCATTATCAAACTAGTGATTTACTTATTTTCAAACTTTGAAAATCAATAAGATGGAAATACGTAGTATTTTTACACATTTTCATTACGGTCACCAATTGTTGGTACGTTTGAAATATGGTAACGTATTACTTAAACTTCATAGGATTTAACGATAAAGGAGGCTAAAAATAGAACTATTGAAGATTAGTAGAGTTAATCATATAAGATATAACAAACACGGATGCGTACCTTCCAAATATAATATAGTAGTTATTACTCTTTACCATCTACATATATACTTATACCCTTCTATAGGTATAACAATGTAAAGAATTAATGCAGAAATGGAACTTCTAAACAAGCAAAAATAAAACGCGGTACGTCTGCATATATGACATCAAACCCCTAAAGGGTGTTTCTGGAGGGACTCCTGTCCAACCGGAGGCTCATACATTACGTTCCCAAAACCAAGGTTCTCCAACTAAGAAAAACCAAAGAAAAACTCTTTCTTTTCTCATCAGTCCAGACTAATTACTTCATGGTATAACGATGGAAATAAACACCAATTGCTTACACAGTTTCCAAAAATACAAAGGATCAATTAGAAATTTATAGTCTTTTTAACACCAAGTTTAATAATATGTACTACCAAAAGGTTTACTTTTCATAAATATTATATTACCTGAAAGTATACGTAATTTGTTATTAACTAAAGAATAATCATTTTACTGAAGTTGCCTCTCGAACTTCATAAGAAGTACAAATAAGAAACTGCTATACAATACATCAAACCGTTATATGAACTAGTTAAAACATGTACCTAATCATTCCTCACATATAAATTGCACTTCAAATTGAAAATAAACATAAAATCTTAAACTTACAACTCGTACTTGTCAATCTCGCAAAAGGGTAATGAAAATTTCAGTACAAATGAAATATAAACTAAAGATATACTCTTTGTAAAAATATAGCAAAATGCAATTTAAAAGTTGAAGTTCTGGGATTACAAGACAATCAAAACCTTAGTTAAAAGCAATCACCTGTATTTCAACGGATTATCAATCTTTATATATATTATTGACGATAAGAATTCCATATACTTTAGCTTTGATTAAGAGGGGCAGGAAATTAGGTTGGCCAAAACCAATAAGACTAACGTTATCAAAACTTAGGAATATCTTAAGCAACGCGATTATAACAACTATATTACGATTCTATTTCAATCGGGCGTTATCTACGATTCATCGATTACAATATAAACTTAAAACCCAAGTAACAAGGATTGCAATTATTCCAATAAACATGTAAAATAGAACACCAACAATATAAACCAAACAATTGACATAGTTACTATCAGTCTATCAGCTACTAAACTAATGATCTTCATAAACATCTCCTTGACTAATAATTTCAACTAATTGTCGAAAATCCGGTTCTTTATAATAATTGGCTATCAAAAAATATCAGATTAATTAGTTTTCTATTAATAGGAATCAAATTTACTGAATGTCTATCAAATACAAGAAGACTGTACGAAATATTCTTATTTCCAAAATTTATAACGCAATGATAGGCTTTAATATGTATATTGTTGTTTGGGCTTTAGATGTTGCAACGTTTTCGTTTCGATTGATCGAAGTAATAGTAGTATTTCGTGGTTAAATAGTGGATGTATTGTTCTAGATTTAACAGACCACTGGCCGGTCTATACAGTAATTTGTATGGCCAATTGCTTGGCCTATACCCTAGTGTGCAGTGGAGCCATTCTGTATTTGACTTTCAGTCAATACAATAGACCCACAAAATAATACACTCAACTTGTAGTCAGTATAGTCAAATTTACTGTAAGTAAAGTTGACTTACTGCAGTGAAATTACTACTATTCCAACAGGTATTCCTATATGAAAAACCCTTACCAGAGTACCAAATAGTGAAAAATTTCACTAGTTCTAGTTGTTATTTATATGGATTTACAATGTCTATTCAAAAACCTTACCAAATTGAAAATAAAATATTCATAAAAGTTTAATAATTCATATGAAAACATTTGCAAAGATTATAAAAGCAGAAAAATTAAGAAATTCTAATAAGTTCATTGTAGGGATAATTCAACTGATAACATGATAAAAGCCATGTTGAACAAACTCCTTGAATGGTTCATAAATAACAATGAACTAATGATTCATATCGATAGCTACGTTAACCGGCTATCTATTAAGGTTAAAACACGTGAATATGGATAGGGGCGGAAGCAAGTGAACTCTAACAAATTGGAAGATTACCATATTAATAATACAAATTTTACTGACTGTCATAGTTGTATTTGTTTAGAGAAGAAGTATAAATGTGATAAATAACTTGTCTTCGGGAATTCAAGTAACAAGGTATTAGGAATACCATAAAAATGATAAAAAAATAGAGAAAAGAATTCCTTACTGGTTAATTATATTACAAAAAGTACCAATACTACATAAAAAAAAAATCCAACGTAATAAAATATTCAATTACAATGGGTTCAAGTTAATTATTACATGCTCATTTAATATATGGATTGTGATACGCTTTAACCCATAATAATCAAGGTGTAAACTAGTTAGCGGTCTGCCCAACGAAGATTTTACATCCACTATATAACCTTTAAAATACGACCTGTTACTTCGACTACGATTCTAATCTTCAACTAGTTGCAACTTCTAGAGACCTATGAACAATAAATACTTATTATAATTTCCGAACTATTCTTTTTTCGATAAAATATTCTCATAAATATAGAAATAGTTTGTGAACTCATTTTGAAATATAATGATCATCGTTTTTCATTCATGAAATTTGGAAGTAACTGGAATTGATTTCTCATTAATATTAAAAAGACCATGTCGTATATTACTTGAGATGTTTTTTTTTTTGCAATAAAATATAAATCGTTAACTATTATAAATATTTTTTTAATTCAATTTACAATTTCATTATGATTTCATCTAACGCTTATAAGATTTTATGAAAATTTTTATCCCTCCACAGTTCATACTTCTAATATATGTTTTTTGGAATGAAACCAGCTTCAATATTCGCTTGCCATAAATATTCATTCGTTTCTTTTTAAACAATTATATGGCATTTATTTTTTGGAAAAAAAATTGAAAAGAGAAGAAGAAGCTATCAAAGGTAACTTTTGTAAATTAGGTATTTATAGTGAAATTACTTCAATTATAAATTATAATAGTATATAAAAATTAGATACATCATACTATCAAGTAAAACCAATAACCACTATTTCAAATTGTCATGGAAAAGGAAATAAGCACCTGATTTTAATGAATAATATGTATTAATAACATTATATATAAAAATGAATAGAAAACGTTTAATACTCTTCTTTAGTTAAAAAGAAACCATTATCTATTAGTTATTTTCTTTATACTAAACTTGTCGGTTAAGTCTTTATATTATAGTATTAGGATGGCAGGATAGTATTTAAAGATAGTAGTAGAAATATACAAATGGAAGAAGAAGCATCTGGAGAGTCCAAGCCTCTGATAAGAACTTAGATACCTTCATCTAAGCCGTAACCTCCTATCATGAACTCCACTAGCGTGCTCCCTCACGCTTGATAACTATATTATACCCATAATACTAATACCATTTTGATTACAAACTTAAATCAATAACTATAACAATATTGAAACTTGATTAGCAGAAATTATATTTCGCATAGAGTTATATATGAATTGGTTAGCCATTTTATAATTGTCCGTACTATTTGTTTCCTTTTATCAAGTTTTTTCTGATAAAGATTTTGGTAATATCTGTTAATATTTTCGAATTAAGTTTAAATTTGAAAATAAGAGAATTATGAACAAAAACTTCAATTTTAAATTCAATTGTATAATGTTCAATTATAGTAACAGTTAACTTTCGAAGTTAGTTTTGGTTGTAATTGTATCATCATTATCATTTTATCCAAAAACGAATAGTCTTCACGTAATTTAAAAGTTATATTATTGATATAACCTTTTATTCTGCGATGTTACTCCCAAAAAATCAATATTTAACGCAATACTATCACTTGTTGTTCAATTACATCTATTAAAAATATTTTTAAAATTAATTGAATTGTTACATGTTGATGTGTAGGCTAGTGGTTACCAGGAATCTAGCACTAGTGGTTACCATGCTCCTACGATGCTCCGGAACCGCTTGAAAACATGCCTTTATAACTATTATGTTACTGGGCCGCCCGTTTTTCATAGCTTCGTAATAGCTTATTAGGAGGGGTTTCTTTTTATTTCTTTATTCAAGATTTTAAATAATATCTGACCACCTTAAATAAGAACTCTGATTTCGTTCCTTTATATATAATTTTCGTTTTTTTCCCCCAACAGTATCTTAACTCTTTACCGGAGGTTATAACTTAGAGGCGCGTCTTGAAACTTTTCGAACCTAAATTCCTAGACTTTGGAGTAATTTTTCGACGTACGTATAGGAAAATAATTCTGAAACGTTTTAATAATGTAACTCAACTATTTCACTGCCTAAATGAAAGGATGTACTAAGACCTTACGTACGAAGCTCGTTAAACAAAATAAAGCTGTTTATAAGTATGCCTTGCGTATAGAATAGTATAATACCGATATATTAGCCACATTAATAAATATAATTCAACAATTGAAAGTTATCGATACGAATACGTCTTTGGAATAACCCCCCCACCCATTATAAAGAGGTCTTACTTCTGTGTTACTTACGAAATACGTAATTATTTCATCACTTTTTACTGAAAATCGCGTCAACTTATTTAAAAATAACGATGACCTGAATCTTTCCGACTTTAATTACTATATTAGCATCTTATTCAACAACATTAGGCGTTGATGAACCAAACACAAGCCCCTCAACTAGTCAGTTGAGTTTTCCGTCATTAAGTTACGCTTTCCGATATAGAAAATCTAATGTTATATAAATTACATAATAATCGAAAATTTATCAGTATAAAGAAAAATCACTTTTGTTAGAATCGTAGTAATTGTAGTGCAGTAAGTCAACTTTACTTACAGTAAAGTTGACTATACTGACTGCAAGTTGGATATATTGTTTTTTGCGTCTGCTTTATTGACTGCAAGTTATGTGAAGTATGCGCCCACTTCATACTAGGGCACGAGCCAAGCGATTGACCATACAAAATTACTATGCAGACTGGCTAACGGTCTCCCAAACCTTAAACAGTACATTTACTACTTAACTACGAAATAATATTGTTACTTCAACTTATATAATCGATAACATTGTAACGTATAAAGCCTTACCAATACTGATCAGTCCTTATTATATTAAGAACAAGTAGGTTATTTAAAAGAAAGAGCTATTATCTGGTTACGCTTTATAAAAGACCAAGATAAAGGAAAAATTCTTACGAAAGACCTTTGTGAATTGCATCGGTTTTCATGGTAGTAAGTAAAAAAAACTTCTAAGTTACGTCGGTTTTCACGGAATCTTAAAGGTAGCGATGATATTTCATTATCGAAAACAATATGAAATCTTCACGAATCTTTTTTTTTAAAAAAAAAACGTTGGAATTAACCGTCTAAAGGTCTTAAAAATCATCAAGTTATCAAACAACTAAGTAAATACTACTGCAGGTATTACTACTACAAGCACTACTATTATAAAAACGACGAAGTCCCACGTCATTTAACTATTGATAATAAACGACCTTCGACCTTTCCTTTGTTACAAAACTTTATCCTTAACATTAAGTTTTCCCTCTACTTCATGTTTTTCTCCCTCCCTTACGCTACTTAAATCGTTGAGATCGCAACAACAAACGAAATCGTTAAGTTTCTTATAATCTTCTTTACAGCTAAGTTTCCCCTACCCCTTAATTCGTTTTTTAAAATCGTCAAGTCTCGCAAGAGAAATCTTCTTACGTTAGGTAAGTTTAAAAGCGCAAGTTTATTGCAGGTTTTATTACAAAACTTTAACCTTTAAGTTAGGCGACTAGTAATTTCCTTTAATATTGTGATTTCGAAGGTTATAGACTTTGATTGATATAAAACATCATTAACAACTAGGATGATTATTGCGACCTTTCTCCTAAAGTTGTTGAGATAATGAATATTAATTGTAAGCTTTCTACATATTTCGCGAAATTTTGAAATTACGTAGAGAAGTATGATAAGAAGCCTTATAATTTTCTCGATTTGAAAATATTACCCTTCTTGAATATTTGTAAGTAAATGGAGGTCTTTCCTTATAGTTTTAACTTATTTTTTCTTGAAATCATTATATGTTACGCCAGGTATTATTACGTAACTTTCTTAATGAGAGTAAAAATCTTTCGCGAAATTTATAACTTTATAAAGAGCTATTTTAAATACGATGTTTACCTTGCATAATATTATACAAACTAGATTAAAACGAGGTAGATAATAACAATAACTAAAAAAAGTGGAAATTTCGATGAATGTTTTTAATTTATTGTTTGATAAGCTAATGTTATCCTTGTAAGCAATAAAGAAAACCTACATTAGTGCGGCTAAATTTTACGAGTAAGTACAGGAAGTAGTTACGGGCGTAAATTAATTAGAATATAACTTTTAACATTCAGATGCCACTTATGAGGGTTTTTTTTTTTCAGTTATTTGCGGATTTTTCTAGCGATCGTAATGGTACATACGCCGAATTGCTGCTGTATATACCTTTAAATTGATGATTTTCGTAACGTTAATAAAGAAGATTACGCGATAATATATTATATTAATCGTAAGTACGGGCGGCTTTCATATATGAATTCTGGTCTAAGATTATCGGTCTAGAAGCCACAACTATATTGGTGCTCATAACAAAAAAAAGACTTAAGCGAACCTATCTACTATTAGAATTAATATAGTGATAGTAGTAAGAGGTGTTAGATTTGTAATAAGTTTGGTTGTTGTGGTTAATTCATTATTTTTCGGAAGAGCGTTACAAATAAAAGTCGATGTATTACAACTAATATCCTATTATTTTCGGGTAAGATTACTTGGATTACATTGTAGATTACGAGGGTAAATATTTTGTTAATGATGATGATATCTTTAAGAAATTCATGTAACATGAATATGTTGCTTTCGACGCGAACTAGTGACTAGTCGATTACGCTTTTTTATACCATTTGAATTGTGAAGAACTTTAGTTTTTTCCTGATTAAAATTATAGCCTATTATATATATTTAACCTCTACGAGCGTTACGCGGACCACATGTTTTGAGGTGTTATATGAGATATATGGGTAGTAAAATACTTAATAGTAGGTTATTTGGAATATGTAGTATTAAGAAAAGAAAATATTATTGTTACGAAAATGAATCGTTAGAATGTTAGCAAATCTAAATTTAGCTTTGGTCCGGGTAAATAATTATTGTTATTAGAGACAACGATTATTTAAATTTGTATTGGACCAATTATGTTGTATATCGTTAATTTCACGGCCCTATGTCTTTTTTATATGAAATATATGAAGATTATTAGTGTTAACGTCAATGTTAATGTTGATAAATTGGTTAAGAATAGTTGGAGCTTTTTTATCTCTCCTTGAAGTGGGGGCATTTTTGGTTTCACCTTCAATGTCTAGAGCTAACGGTATCAAACCTGACAAAGTTAGAAATATGTTAACTACATCAGAGTTATGATTACCTGACCTTCAACAAATTGTATAAAGTCTTTGAGTCCACATATTATAAAATATAGAATCCTTGTTTTTAAATATTATGAAAAAGCTTTGTTACTACTGCCAAACGTATACCTAAGCCCTCCCAAAGTTGAAATTTATATTGAAAAACAATGAGTATTTTCGTTCTAAGTTTTCCATCGACGTATTTTATTTCAAAAGCTTATTCTTTACGTTATCAACCCTGTAACTTCTTTTTACGAAATCTAATTCTTTAAGTCCTTTAAAGTAAAAAAAAAATCGGGGAACGTTCAATATATTTTAAATTAATGAGTATTTATATCTCTCTAACGTCGTCTTTTACGTTGCTGGTATGAATCTTACGGCGTTGGAGCTTTAGGTGGATTTTGGGATAATGGAAATTTAGTGTAAATAGGTGTGTTTTAAGGCCTATTAGAGTATTAGAAAGGTCGAGAGGGTACATGCATTATTTTGAAAAGCGTACGATATCCTTACGTTGGAGACTAGAAGTTTTACGGATTATGAGGCACGTTTTCAGATAGTAATGAAAGGCCTGAATGATATTGTAGGCTTCAACGACCCGGTGTTGATGCTATTGGTTTTTGGAGTATATCCTTATTTGATGATGCGATTATTGCCCTTGGCATTACTTTCGAAAAGTATTACTATAAAGACTTTTATTTTGATAAACCTAATGAAGACTCCTTATTCGAGTACCTTACCAACGCAATCGGTTCCTATATTCTTGATTTAGACTCCACTGGAACCATTCGAGATTCATAGGCGTATAACGACTTTTAAAGATATTTTAGAGAATAGAATCTGGATATATGGAACATGGTAAACAGGCACGTTAAGGTTAGGTTAAAGACTAAACTCGTTAACTTAGGGCTAAACTTCCCCATTAGGAAAGGGAAAGAGCGTAACTTAACCAACTTCCTTTACTAATACGCTACCGATAAAGATTTTTAATAGATATTGAAGTTAAGGGTAAAGGTATTACTAGCGATGATATTCATTAACGCCTTCACACGCGTTTGTGATGACCTACCCAAGTCTAAATAAGTTTTTTAGACCCCTTTATACAAAATCAATGTTCCAATGCTATTAGACGTAAGGAATTGATTGACCAACGAGCTGTAAGCCCTTAAGTCCATCAAGTAATTAATTAGAAACCTCAATATACCCCTTAATACTAAGAGGATTATTACTAAGTATTCAGCAGTAAAAAACTTTAAGTCAATTTCCTCTAAGCTTCTTAATACGTCCAGTTTTATCAGTCAAATTAAGGAAAGATTAGCTTTATACGAGAGCCTATTATAGGCAAGACTATTTGCTTTTTCCATCTAAATTCGGCTAAAAGGTAATTATCATGCCCACCAATACTAACCACAGTATCAGTCGAGGGATTTAAAGGGCTTTTACAATCAGTATATTATCTTTTCACCTCAATACGTCCCTATAGTGGATATGAATTACGCGGTAATCACCACGTTTATTAAGATTTGTAGAGAAAAGAAGAAGTATAAATGTAGGTTATCCAACCTCCTAAACGCTAATTTACGTTTGTTCTTTAACATTTTCCTTTAAATAAGGGTTGAATTGCTAGGTTTTTATTCATTGTTTCCCAGTTTCCATACCGGCTCAACCATGGATAATTACCTCTGATACCTAACGAATTATTACTTCTTTAGAGAAATTTACAATAGTTTTAAGTGCTCATCCGAGTACTATATTAAATTTACCTAGGATTATACCGAGTAGAATATTATAAAGTGATTTTACGTGTTAAATTACAAAGAATGACGAAAAGTAAAATGAACCTCCTTAATTAAATGCTTAATAGGCTGGTATTTTGCTAACAAATAATGGAAAACACAGGAGTTAGCGAAGGCACCTTATGTTAACAGGTTCGTTAAGTTGTTACGGGCGATAAGAAGTTCGAATACGCCCTTTAAATTCCTAAAGTTACCTCTAAAGGATTCTTTTTTAGCTAATTTTGCTTCTCATTGGCGACTGTAAAAACTCGAGTCTCCAACTCGACTAGTATGTACCCTGAAGCTCCTAAATTCAGTAACGATGAAGACGATCCCTTTTACACGTATTACATCGACTGTAAGTATGGAAGGCTCAACTAGTACGGTAAACAGAAAACATGGGTTTAGGGATGCAATTAAATAATTTACCGAATAGTTTTTTCCTTTTTATTAAGGGTTTGATATTACATAGGAAAATTTATTTTAAATACTGAAAAATGTGAAATTTATGGCAAGTAAGGTTGTTTGTCAATACGCTATATTGTTGCCAAACGCGAATTGAAGCAGGTGATATACAATATATAATTTCCATTTATATTTAAAAAGGATTATTTATCACTTATTACATAGTTTGAAAATAATAAAGACAAAGAGGAGGGAAAAAATCCTAAGGTTATCGGTTGGTATAAATATACTAATACAGGCCTAGAAAAACCGTAATATCGTGCCGACTACGTTTTCCTGTACCTCCTAATATGTCAAGTCCCTTATCGCTGATATAAAAATAAAAACCCTAGCCTTATACGCCTCTTTAATATTTAAAATCGTTACGCCGAACAGGTCTTTTAAGAAATTATGCCGGATATGGAGGTATCAGAGTACTTAATAGGAGGTTATTTGTAATACATTGTGTTACGAAAGAATACTAATATTATTACAAAACTTGACTACACGGATGTTGGTAAAGTTAAGGTTAGCTTTTGCCTTGGAAAAAAGCTATTGTTATTGGGATCGAAGACGATTAAGACTATTATTAACCCTATTGTTTCCTATATTTTGTAATCGCTTACCCCTTTCTTTCTTTTCTTCAATATATAACAATCCTCGGCCATAACGTTGATGTTTAAATCAATAAATTGGTTTTAGTGAAGGTTGATAAGAGATTTTCACCTTACCTAAAATAGGGGTACCTTTGGTTTTATGTTTAAGTGTTAGAGGTAATGGTGTTAAACCTAACAGAATCGGAATTTTATTAACTATATAGTAGGTTTAATTAACCAGCAACTAAAAAACTTTATAAGGGTTCAAAAGTGATTGATTATGAAAATGTAGACCTGTTAACGCTAAAGGAAATTGAATGGAATGATAACTACTATTAAATACATTTTTAAACCCTTTAAAGGTTTAAGTTTATATTAAAAGAGAATTAAAATTTTAACTGTAAGGTTTTCTTAAACGTGTTTTAGTTGAACGGAAAGCCAGTGATTTACTTCGTAAACGCCGTTATGACTTTCTAAGGTATTAACATTTTAAAAATAATTACGACAAAAGAAATGTAAAAGACACGATGTACTTGATGAAATAATACGTACTTTGAGTTACCAAACGAATTAGTATACAATACTAGTACCAACTTTATGACGATAAAGTTTTAAGTTAATGTTAAGTTGATAGTAATTTAGTATAAATAGGTTCCTGTTATGGTTCAATAGGGTATTGGCAAGGTAGAAAGGGCTGACGCCCTTTTATGAAAGGCTTACGATATCTTTACACTAGAAATTGAAAGCTTTACTAGTTAAAAAATACGGCTTTAAATAGAGGTAAAGGGCCTTAACAATCCTATTAGCCCTAACGACCTTATATTAGCTTCTCTGGTATTAGGGGCTTACCTACGTATAACGACTAAGTCGTTATCATCACTAAATACCTAAAAGAGTATTGTAATATATAACAAATCTTTAAAGGAATAAAAAAATAAATTGGTACGCCGTTAGGTTAACGAAGCCCTTAACATTGAAAAGTAACTATTAATAATAAACGTACTATTGCTCCACCTTTAAAGTAAAGTCGTTACGTGGTGAAATCCAAGTAAATAGGATAAAACGTATAAAATCATAAGTATTACTAACTCCAATGCAGTAGTTGAAATTATTAATAGCCTTATTACTTTGCAAACTATATAGGTTAAGCCGTAAAAAAGATTCCTTAAGTTCGATAAAAATTCTAACGTCAATAACCTACAAGTTGATTGGATTATCCAATATAAACCCTGAGCCGATCGTTGATAAGCTAATTGAATGTCGACGGCGTGAAAGATTGCCTAAAAGGAGGATATATACTAAAGAAGAGGACAATTACGAGAATTATAAGCCTAGTAGGGTATATATAATGGTGTAGGTATTTTATAAGGAAAAGTTTAACGAAAAAGTTGTCTTTAACCTACGTTTCGAAGGTATTATTAATATACCAGATAAGCTTTTTTTACGGGGGGGTATATAATTTGTGCTGTCAACGTAATTTGAAGGATAATTTGTCATTATGTTTCATCTAGAATAGGTGCCGAGGTTTAAGGTGAAACTATGGACCGACCGTACGAAAGATTACAGCTAATCACTAAAGGATACGTTAATTAAAGTAAGCACGAATTCCTTACTTCATTATTTATAATATAAAAAATTAGTTGACGTTCAATCGTCGATATTGCTACCAGTTTAACTATTAATACAAAAGATTAGTTAATACTTAATAGCCGAGACATTACATAGATATACACATAATTTGTGAAAAATGTCCCA
>JASMMZ010000005.1:7445684-7460293 GCA_038502455.1 Anisogramma anomala | reverse complement strand
GTAGTAGTAGTAGTAGTAGTAGTAGTAGTAGTAGTAGTAGTAGTAGTAGTAGTAGTAGTAGTAGTAGTAGTAGTAGTAGTAGTAGTAGTAGTAGTGGTGGTGGTGGTGGTAGTAGTAGAAGTAGTAGTAGTAGTAGTAGTAGTAGTAGTAGTAGTAGTAATATTATTATTATTATTAATTAGTAAATAATACTGTATAGCAAAAGAAGAAACTGGTAACAAAACTATAATGAAATATATATTAATAGTGTATATCGACTTTTGAAATGTTTACATTAATTGTAATTCTCCTATAAACCTTTAGTAATGATTTTGAATTTATTTATATCATAGGTAATCTTTATGATAGATTTTAATCCATTTGCCTTTAAACCGAAGATAAAGTTTGGTTAAGGTAGCTATTATACCTTTGGTATTAAAGTGGTGGCTTTTATCATTAGCATTAGCGAAAAATTTCTGTATTACGTTATTTAATAACACAAAACATTTAAAACCAGTTACGTTTCGTTTGTATAATAGATGGTTGATGAGATAAAAAGAGTACCCGGGTTTCAAAATTCAAACAGCGTCTTCGCCGTTATTATTGTTTCTTTTTAATTCGTAAAATATTAGTTTTCATATTACATTTGCATAATAGTTCGTTAATATGAGTAGTTTAAATTTATTCAACATTCAAGCTTTTGCTTTATACATTATAATATTTGGATCATTCGCAAGAGTTGAATAATTATCGAAGATTTAATTGAGAACCGAGTATTTTTTTTCGTATAGTTTTACTTTTTAGTGTTGGAGGTTTCAATAAAGTATCTAAAATATAATTACAATAACCTGGAAAATGAATAATATCCGAGTAATATGCATTCACGTGAATTAATATATTAATTAAACTTTTATTAATACTATTTTTCAATATTATATTTAATATAATTTGATTTACTATACCTTTAATCAATTCATGGTATGTAAAAAACAATAAATAGGTATGAATTTCTAACGAACGTAATACGTAAGCGTTTGTAAACCCAAATAAAGTAAGCGATTTTGTACTTAAAAGGTTCGTAATGTAACTTTGCCTTAATAAGGAATCGATTAAGAAACATAATCGGTTGAATTGCTATAGCTGAAATACGTTAGCTAGGATTCCAAATATATCTTTTTTTCAATTGAAAACATATGAAGTTCAATCCCTTCTCTAAGCTTCTATCGATTTATAAAAAAAAAACTTAATTAAATAGAAATGATACAAGTATAAACGCCTACAAAATATTTTTAAATTTTGTTCAATAATCGTTACTATTTATTGCGAAGATAAATTTTCGTGGATTAGGTATAATTTGAGCGGTTTTATTTGTTTTCGGTGTCAAATTTACCTGGTTTTCGATTCTATGAAAATAGGTCGACTTCAAGTTTTTAGAATATGTTCAATGATTAAAACAAATTCGGAATTATCGTTCGTAAAAGCCCGTCATATCTGAATACGTTTTTAAAGCCTTTAAGTGTCTTAAAAATGATAATCTACGAAAACCTGAAGTGCGTTTGTTAGTTGGTGCTAGGCGGGAGGTGTTGATGTAAAATACGAAACCCTTAATAAATTGAAAGTTAATATATGACTTTTTTTGGTAATAGTAATAATTTTTCTTGTAAAAATCAATCAAATATTTGTTTTAATTGGTTAACATTATTTTTTTATGGTATACGAAAAAATAACAACATCGTTAATAAAGGTTTTGTAAAAATGACGAAATTATCCCAGTGTATGATGTATATATCTTTATGCATAAAAAAGCGAATTCCGAAATTCTATGGGAATAACTCTAAAAAGTTTCGGTCCATAGTGGTTTAGCATAATAAAAAAGTTCTCAAATCTATGGTAAATAAGTAATTAAAACATTAGTAATATTTATTACTGTAATTAAACGGTTTTAATATAGTGACTTAATAATTAAGCTTTAAACTAGCAAAGGGTAATTATTTAAAATATTCTACTTCTTAAAAGGTTTGGAATCAACTATAACGCGTTCTTTCTCAACGTTATAAATTATACGTTAAATAATGAAGACGGGTAAAGCGAATGGAGAAATCTTATCCAAGTATTTCATACGATTTTAGTTGTATCAATTATCAAATTATTAGTTTAAAAGTTGCTCGTCCTGTTTCAAAGAAGATTAGAAATAATGATTGAGTTTGGTATATTCTTAACCCTTAACTAATGTTACTTTTATTTTTTGTTCCTCTGAAACGTTTCTTGGACCGGTATTCTTTTATATGTGAAAGTAATACTTGTATTTTTTTTTAGAAAAAAAAATACTTATATTTTGTTACCTGCATCAATATATATGCTTCTCGCCGTTTAAATCATTGGCATATGATTTGAAGTTTTAATGTCGAATAAGTTAGGTATAATTCGTAGTAATTTGTTTTTCAACTCAGGTTTCAGCCGAATAATCTCTTAATATTTAAAAGAAGAAAACTACGCTATTATATAAATTGCAGCATTTATTAACAGAGTCCTTTTATTCTGGTTCATGGTTATTCAACTTAATTTTGTAAAGCTAGATGAATAAGCTAACATTTGCGCTATAGGATACTCCAGCTCGAATTTGGCTCCTACAGCTAATATAAGCAAGTTGTTGTTTAGTACGTTAAATGACGAATTTAGGTTTACCCAATAGCCTTTTGAAGTTATCTTTATAGGTTGTAATACCAATAAAGAGATTATTACTACTTTATTAACCTCAGGGAAATATTATTATACGTCGTTTGAAATTTTTGAAAAATAAGTTGAAGTTTTGTATTTAGCTATGATTTGTAATCTACCTTTTTTAAAATTATTTATCACTTTTTCAGTTAAATTGTACAGTTATATAATATAAGGCGTGGTAACGCTAATAATTATGTTTAAGGAAACTGAATACTAAAAGGTAAATAAAAATAAGCTATTTTTGAATAGTCTGATATAATACACTAATACTTAGATAGTTTGTTTAGGTTATACTGGTGTAAGAAAACGATTTTTTTTTTACGAACCATCAGCTTGGCGATTGTTTTGTATATAATAAATGTAACATCGAATTTTCTGTCATAGAATAAGATAATACTTCGCGATATCAAAACATTAGCCCTATGAGGTTTTAAATAATTATTGGTAGGGAAGGTATTAATATCCATTTTTTCTATAACTAAGGTTTTTGACGTTCTACGAAATAATTTATGCGAGTTGTCAATCTTATAATCAGGAGCGTAAAGGATTTATTTAACATTTGTTTTTAGTGGAATCAGGGGTTTTATAACGTTTTCAATTATTTCTGGTTTTGTATTAAGACCTTTAACATATAAATTTTGATAAATGATTTTCGAGAAACCATAATTTTACGAGATTTTTGCCTCTACCAATATCGAAATATATGGTAACATTTTCACTTTCATTCGAAATATATTTACGACCGCATATGAAAGTCAGTAAGTATCTATACTTAGATATTTATAAGGTATTCTTTTTATCAACACGAGTTATAATAGCGATGAATTCTTTAAAATTATTAATAACTTCGTTTAAAGTGAGTTCATCGGCTTGATATAAATGCCTACGTATAATGCGAGTGCTAATGATGCTGCAAGTTAAATAGCTTATTAGGTAAATAAATAATTGATTACGTGAGTTGAAAAACTTTCGATAATAACCGCAAGTTTCTTGGTTTAACCGGGGTATTTCGATCACATTACTTACGAAACCTTTTCTAAAATAAGTGGAAAAAGAGTATTAGGAGGCTTCTGATGACTAAAAGGATTGATTATCGTTAATGTTTGAATGTATATTGTAAATACGACGGTTTCGGTTACGGTGGCAATCATAACTCTCTTGACGGCGTTTACGACTATTTCGGCAGTATTTACATGTACTTTGACGGCGTTTACGATAGCTACGACGTTTGTAATCTTTTGTTTTCCGTAAGTCCGTTCAAATCGTTTTCGTTAACAAAAACGATTTTTACCACGTTAGTAATTTTATTTAACGTTTTGGTAACGTTTATATAAACAATTACACCCTCGAATTCAAACATCATAACGATTATTAAAATATCATGTTTCTTCATACCTTTTACAAGTAATTTCGTAGTTATTACGAAAATCGTAACGTTTTTTTAACATCGCTTTTGAAAATAACCCGATAATAAAAAGTCTAATACTCTACTGATAGGGATTTAGATGTTGAAATATTATCGATTCGATTGGTCGAAGTAATAGTAGTATTGCGTGGTTAGATGGTGGATGTATTGTTCTAGGTTTGGCAGACTGCTAGCCGGTCTGCACTGTAATTTGTATGGCCAACTGCTTGGCCCGTGCCCTAGAGTAAAGTGCAGAGTACTGCACTCGACTTACACCCAATGCGGTAAGTCTCCACAAAGCAATACACTTGCATTACGGTCAACTTCACTGTAAGTAAAATTGACCTACTGCACTACATGTAATACTATTCCAACATACTCCATTATTACAAGTAACGTAATCTTATTTTACTTAATATTGGCTATATATTCATATATTTGCTACCCTAGATGAGTAGAAAACAATTAATACTAAATATTTATATCTAATAAAAACCAGATATCGATTATAACTTCTTTCTTATTCTCGTTATACCTGTTTGATATTTCGACAGCTTTCGCGTACCGTATCTTCGTTTGAATATATTTTCTTAATTTGTATAAGTTATCCAGAAATTTATGAATACTAAAAGTAAATTTTCGATAGTTAATAATAACTCGAGCAGCATTCTCAAAAAATTTAGCTACGAGGGTATTTATAATTTCATGAAAGTCTTTGAGGTATAACTTGCACCTATTAAATAAAATAAGCTTTAAATTTCACACAAAAATAATTGATCTTGAAAATAAAATTATAATATTTTCAATAATTGATTCTTAATGTTAGTTTCGGTGTTAATAAATACATATCACAGTTATTAAAAAAACCAAACGTTCGTAAAGATAACGTTCTTACCTATAGTTAAAATACTGAAATACAAAAGATCGAGATATTATAGGTTAAAAACCCCTACCGCTTCTCTCTTTAAATGCCTTCCTCCCGCTAATTATCATAAAAAAGGCTATAAAACCTCATGTTTATTGGCTTTTTCGCGTTCTTGTAACTTGTGTTTATATATTTCGAGGATAATCGCGTTTTGAGGAAGTTCAAGCTCGCAAAGGCAGTCGGATTTATTACGACAGTCGGACTTATAACAGCGATCGTCAATTTACTTGCGTGCTTAAGGGTTATTTTCGCGAAGAAAATTATTATCTTCGCGAAAAATAATGTTCTTCTTACGAGTACAAAAACTTAGATGGGTAGATTAAAGCGATGGACTGGAAGATTAGAGTATATAAGGAGAATTTCGTTGTATAATAACTCAGGCAATAGTAACTCCCCTAACAACTCCTACCTTAACGTGACCTACCTCAACATGATTTTTCACTTAATTTCCTCCTTTACTAATATTATTATTCAAACCATCAAGGCGTTTATTTATTACCGTAAAACGCTGATTAATTCATCAATTAATAATATCGTGGATACTAGCTATAATGGGTTTACCATTACCATTACTACTGTTGTTGCCGCGACTACCACTATTGCCGCTGCTACCATTACCCAAAAAAGCAACGTTTCTAATAAAACCAAGCATGAAAATTCCAGAAAATATAGGTAATAACGTGTTAAATCGAGTTGAGGTTAGAAAGGAATAGGGAAGTGGGATTCTACATAGTTGTTACGTTTGAGGAGAGGTTAGATTAGCAAGTAAGGCTTCCAATTTCTGGCTTCGAATTCGTTGCAACGGTATATAGGTAAATAACTCGTTTACCAACAACGTTTACAGTTGTTTATTCATTATAAAAACCAATAGAAAAGAGAATGTAACGTCTTATGGCTTAGGGAATTAGTGATGTTTTTTGGCAGTGAGCTATTATAAGTTATAAAAAAAATCGCGTATTACGAACTCTAGCGGTAACAAAGCCTTTTAGTAACAAAAGCCTGGTGGCAATCAAGCCTAGTG
This sequence comes from Anisogramma anomala, assembly GCA_038502455.1. NCBI lineage: Eukaryota > Fungi > Ascomycota > Sordariomycetes > Diaporthales > Gnomoniaceae > Anisogramma > Anisogramma anomala. Next base: position 7,454,242 of record JASMMZ010000005.1, on the reverse strand, counting down.
TCAATTTAATCGATGTTTACAGCTGCAATTTATTGGAACTAGTTGGTGGTAATATGATCTGCAATGTATTAAAAGATAAAAAAGCTAAGTCGAAGTCTAAAGCTGCAAACTTTGCAGAAAGTATGTATTAACAACATCAAAAAAGGCAGGTGGAGCTTGGTACCTCACCTAGGTCCAACAAGCCGTTTAGAAATATGCCCTTATATTTATTATATAACCGTGCTACCCCTTTTCTATACTTTTGTAGCAGCTCCTAAATATAGATTTCTCTTTTTTTAATCAAGAATTATAGACGGTTTACGACTGACTGAAATGAAATCTCTGACTGAGTCTATAGATTAATCAATGCTTCATAAAAAGCCTCAATTTATATTGTAAACTGTTGTATAAATAATATAATTTTATCAAAAATTATATATGAAAAATTGATAATTTGTCCTTTGTTTTGAAGCGATGGAGATTCTCTTTTCTCAAAGATAAATAATACTGTTGATACGTGTGTAGGCCGGTAACGTAAAGTTAAAACAGTGTAGTATTTTGAGGATAGAATAGGAAGAGATTAAAGCTAGAACGAAGCTCAGCGGAGCTGAGAAATATAGCTACACAGGCAGGTGCTTATGCCTTCCTTACCTTTCCATGTATATACCTCCCAAGTAATGTACAAAAAGTCCCCAAAACCAAAAAAAATGCAATGCCCTTATTAGGTAATATATATAATATGAAAAAAAGTCGAAATGTAAAATGCAAGACGTAAGGCATAAAACATAAGACGTGAAAAGCGAGACGTGAAAAGCGGGATGTGAGGCGTGAGATTCGAGACGTGAGAAGCGAGACGTAAAGCGTAAAGCGCGAGACGTGAGACCGTAGGGCGTAAGACGCGAAACGCGAGACGCGAGATGCGAAAAGCGAGACGCGAAAAACAAGCCTCACTTTTATGGACATTTTTTGTATACTTTAATTAATTCTTTGTAATATTTCATGTTCTTCACATCTTTTCATTTATCATCCTTCAAAGTATAACCATTTTAACGAACTGAATATTAAATTCGATTTCCTACGCGATGGCAACAACCCAAATGTTTATTTACAATCTTTTCAATTTTCCATTCGTTATTCTCTAAACTTTTTTCGTATCGAACTAGTACTGGTAACAAAGATATACGATCGAATGGCTCATTCTCAGGCTTATTACGAGGAAAAGGGTATTCAAAGCTAACGGTAGAATGGACTTGTAAGCTAGTAGAAAAATCAAGCGTATATGCTAAATCTCTTATATGTTTAACCACTATATAAAGACCCAGCCTAAACAACATCCGCTTTCTTTAGCAATGAAAAGGTTTATAGGTTTTCTTATACGTATCTATACGCTATCTCCGACATTAAATTCCATTTAACGATAGATTCATCGTGACGACGCTTTACCTCGGAAATTATGACGTCCATAATAAACTATGTATCATTACGCAAATATTCTCTTATAAAACGGATTTCTACTAACTATTAGGGCAAGTAAATATTCAGGTAATCTACCAGAACACGCAATTTGAAGTCTAAGAAGAATTCGTAAAGGCTAACTTCAATGACCTGAAAATAAGCGTTATTAATATTTTATTAAAAAGCAGGTATATATTTGGTCCATAGTTATTTCAAATACTCGACTACGTGATATTGAAATGCAATCTCAATCACCTAGGTTTTTGTTTTTACTTAGCTATCTATCTAGAGGTGATATACTTTTATTATTTCCAACTTGATATCAAAGCCTTTCCATAAGGTTTGCCAAAATAAAAATGAAAACTTTATGTTGCGGTCCTAAATGATTTTCCTCAGATAAATCTAGTCTCAAAATAACAAATAACGACATAAAATAACTGCTCAATATACGGCTATATATATAGTATAGCTTTAAAGGATAAAAATACGCTTGGAAGTTTTGAAAACAACAAGTATAATTACGTTAAACTTTTTATAGCCAGGTAATACCCACGGTATAACTGATAATAATACACTTGGAAAAGTAGTAACAAAGTCTATACATAAATTATACATAAGCCGTTCAAAAAACTGCATTAGGTGAAGGCTACCTTCTTACTTCTGATTGTCGTTTCGTAATTAAACATAAGAAAACAATAGCGATCGTACTCTTTCACCATTTTTCTCTTAAAACGAAAATATAATACATCAAGAGCAATTATAATACTTTTTGACCCAAGGTGATGTTTATTATCATAAGTATCATGAAAGAACTTTTAAATGAGGAGGCTAAGAATTACCAGGCGTTTGCGTTCTGCTTCATCCCTATTATAAAACAAGCGGTCTACCAAGAAAAAAGGCTAGCTAATTTTAACACTATTTACTACTTCCTCGTTTTTATCACCTTTTATAAGGTTAGTTATAATAACTCGCCAAGTTATCTTTTTATAAACCATTCAGAATCTAAGGCATACTTCATTAAGCAATACCACCTTAACGATTAATAAGGTAACGTTAACTTTGTCCAATACTACGAGAAATTTATCGATAATTTGGTCGAATATAGGCACCTTATTTAACGATGGTTTTTTTTCGTTAACTGACGTTAAAAAACGCGAAAACGCGTCCGAAACTAAGTTAAACCAGTTTGAAAAAATATTCAGGTTTTATATGTTGAAGTAAAGTACTTCATTGATAAGGCGTTTATTTACTTTATATGTAAAAGGTATACCAAGAGAAATTAAGTTTATGAGTTCTATAAAGAACTCGAAATCGGTAAAAATAATAATAAGATACGAGTTATCTACCAAATTAATCCTAAAACGTTTATATACCTAAACGAGACATTTCACCTTATACTTTAGTAATATATAATTGAGCTTTACCTTAATAACATATTTGTTCAGGAATATAACCGGTTTAATGGCAGTAACAGATATATTATCTCCTCGTTTTCATATATAGTTAGGTTTCAATTGTATTAATATAACGCCGAAACCTTTGTTAAAACTTCCGTCAACTTACAAAAATAGTGACCAAATAGGGTTAACGTAATACAGGTCTAACCTATTACAAAAATACTCCTATTAAACGGCAAATGACTTATTTCATTAGTTTGTAAAAACTATCCTCGTAATTTAAATATGGTGTATTCTTTTTTCTCGATTATTATTCTACACTCGGTAAGCTCTACAACACACAGCTAGCAAATACTTCTTCAATTTTTATAATAGTCCCGACAGTTAGGCGAAATAGGGTATTATAAAACGTAAAAACCTCGTTACGCCTAATTAAATTTCAAAAACCTAAAGGGTTATAGGGAAAGAGATCTTCCGGAAGACCTGACTAAGTTTAGTGAAAGTAGAGAAACCAAAGCTATTTACGAAAGAAAAAATAATGCCACAGATTGAAAACTTTAATAGAATTTATTTGAAAAAAGAAGGAACTTGAACTTTAGTAACCAAAGTCAAAATTTGGGTGAGGTAGTTTTTATATTCTTTCAAATTATTGGAAAAATAACAATATTATCTATAAATGCTTCGCAAAATACGCGATAAGGTCTAAGAATACAATCTACGAATTTCAAAGTAAGGGTTAACAAGTTTTCAAATTTTATAAGGGCAACTTTGTTATATTCGGAGCCCCGATAACTTATAAAAGTACTACGATCCCTAAATTTTAGATACTCGAAAAGTAAAAAAATGAATTTATTAATGTCTATTACCTAAATGTACCTAACGTTTTTTTTAAAAAATTGATAAAATTTGCTTATAAAGGAAAATAATAACTGTTAAATACCGCGTATTTATTAAAAGATTTAAAATCAAGTACAATACGGATATTTCAACATCTTATAATTTTTTCTATATAATAAAAACTGGTAGGGTCAATAGAGATATATAGTCAACATATTTCATACAACCTTCAACGTATATGTTATTAAACTATTAGTAGAAAAAGGCTTTTTTTTGACATGAGATTAGGTAGTGGTTATGGTTTAGCTCTGATTTTTGCTACCTTTTAATTAAAGAGACCTTGATTATTTAATTAAACGTTAAATTAATACGTCATTAGGCCTATTATATATCAGCAAACTTATTGCAAAAATTTGCCAGTTTATATATTTTAAAAACTTCAATTTAATTAATGTATACGTTATATTAAGTTTTAAGTATTAGTATATTGTTGTAAGTCTCATTATCTAATTAATATGGGAACTTTTTAATGCCAGGTTTGTCGTATTTCTCCACAAGATTTAGTTTTCGCGCGTTCTTCATGGATTATCTTTGGTCCTAAATAAAGAAAGCGACTACTTTCAAAATGATATGTTAAACTAGGGGTTAAGAAGAATCTCTTAAAGGGGGTAACGATAGGTTTTCTTTGCTATTTTAGTCGTATAAAATCCAATTTAAATTTGAATTCTATTAATAGCGTTTCTGGTGAACCCATATCACTAATAATAAAAAATACCATGTAATATTTACCAAATGTCTTAAGAGTTGGCTAAATAATCTTAAAGGTTATATTTTCCATTCCGGCAACCTATATTAACGCCTGGACGGTTTTATTTTAGCTTATAAGGAGGTAGACGATATCCTTACATTCGATAATAATACCTAGGCGTATATATTTAGGAGTTATGACGAGTGTATTCATATGGTTATAAAGCTCAATAACGTAAGGCGTGGTAAAATTCATGATAGTATTTAACGCATAGAAATATTAGGCGGTAAATATAAAAAAAAGTTGTTCAAAAATATCAGTATATTGGACTAAAACACAAATAGTTTATCCCGATAAAAAATATTAATAAAGACTTAAATTAGTACTTTATAAACCATTAAATTTGTAGTTTTTTGTAAACAGTAAAAGGTAATGGAAGGTAATTGTTTTTGAAGATAATGATATTTGTATATATAAAAATACTAGCTTTTTGAAGTTTTAACCAGTAATTTAAAAGTAGGGCACTTATGTTAAAACGATTAGTAATCTACGCCTTTACATTTTTTCCCCAAGATATTAACCGTACCATTCCACTTATGACTATTAGTTAGGAATAACTATTGAACTTGAATATTAAGCTTTACTAGGGATTTTATAACTTTCGAAATAGTTTCACTCGTTGAAATAGTAGTTTTGATATAATTAAAAAAATACTTATTAAGCTACGACTTGGCTATAAGATATTTGCTAACGCCTATATTCAAATAAAAATTATGATTTAGGTTGAATGAAATGATATAAATAACCACTTAAAGAAATCGAAAACCTTTTATAGTTATAACTACTTTTTCGTAAATAGGTTTAGTTATAATAAGTACTAAATACTATATAAAATGAGTGATTTCCAGGTTCAAAGATATCTTTATATATATAAATCGGGTCTTCAGTTTTATAACCCGTAATGATAACATCCTTGTTTTGTAGTAAGCCTTCAAGTATTTAAAAGATATATTACGGGATTCGTACTTATACCTATAACTTCCATAGTTTCGACAGTTTAACAACATAAAAAAACCGGATATTTATTTTTATAAAATTTATTTACAATTGGGCAATCGTAAATTTTACTAAATAGGCAAGTCGAAAAAATCCCAGATATTGATTATAACGTTATACTAGTTTTTATTAGTTCGATCGAAAATACACATAACTCGTATATAGCTTAACTTAGTTTAGATATATTTTCGAGGACTATATTCGACCTTTATGAAATTCCTTAGAATAAATATTGATTTACGAAACTTTTTAGTAACTTGGCATAAGTCTAGTTGAAAAAGATTCGTAAAAGCATTCATAATTACTTCGAAGTCCTTATTCATAAAACTTATACATTTTTCGTAAGGTGGTTTCGTATTTTATCAAAATATTACTTATCCCCAAAATAATATTTTCAATATAAAAATGAAATAAACTTTAATATCTGAATTAACCTTAATGAATTTTTCGAAACAAGCCTAAAATCTTTAAAAGTTTATAAAAGTAACATTTTTACCGATAATAGCAATTCTTATATTAAAAGGATTAGGGTACTTAGGGTTATAAATCCCTATTTCATTACGTTTTATACGGTACATGAAATTATTACCTAAGTATTAGGTGGTTAATGTGTTTCGGTTAGGGTTACAAAAATAAAGAGGGTGGTTTAAATCGCCAATAGGACGTTCGAAGCTATAATGACGTTTGTTACTTCGGCGAAAGCAACGTTTTCGATTATGAGTAAAGGCGTTAAAACGACTAGTTATAATTGTTTAATTATTTATAATCTGATATTAAAAACTTGTATTAACGGTATTAAGTTTTTCGCTAATTTTTGCGTTCTTTTTAGTTATAATAACCATCTACTCCTATAAATGTTTGGACTAATTAGGTATTAAATCCATTTTTATTAATAACGGGCAAGGGCAAAGTATGTAAAAACTAGGCGAAAAAAGTATTAACGGCTAATGTATCCGAAAAAAAAGTCATAAATACCAACAACAAAAGCTAATAAGGTAGATATGGTAAAGGAAGGTGTAAATAAAGGTTAAGTATCAATTGCTAAAGGCTTATCACGAATCCAACGAGGAGTTAATAGTAAAGGAAAACCTAAAGCACGTAGCTTACACTTATTTATGGGAAATTAGGTAAAATGTTTACGAAATAATAGGGATAACAACAAAAACAGCAGCGGTAACGGCAAAACGATAAGAAAGAGGGGCGGCGCAGCGGAGGCAATAACAATGAGGAAAAGTGAAAAGGCAGTTATAACAGCTAACGGTAACGGCGAAAAACGGTGGTGGAAGTGAGTTTAGCTACAGGCAAAATAACGATAGAGAATAGCGGTTACAACGTTAGCAGTGGCGATGAAGGGAAAAGGGGTCGGCGATAATAAGCAATAATAAATAGTAGTATTAGTAGAGAAGAGGTTACAGATCTTAAAGTTTAAAAATAAGAAAAAAAGGGAAAAATGAAAGGTTTAACAAATTAAAGGGTTATTAATTTTATTTTTATATAGTAACAAAATTGATAACACTCTTTCCATTTTATCTCATTTTAACTGGTAAAACGTAGGTCTGGTACTTTTTAGCTCTTTTACTTATAGCTACCAATTGTTGGTACGCGTATAGGGTAGTAACATAACGTTAAAACAGTGTAGTATTTTGAGAATGAAAGAGGAAGAAACTAGAACCAGAGCGAAACTTAGTGGAGCTAAGCAATATAGCTGTATAGGCAGGTGCCTGTGCCTTCCTTCCCTTTCCATATATGTATACCCTAAGTAATGTACAACAAACACATTATATATTATCAATAAAAACATTCTCTTGAATAAACCGATAAAAATTCATAACTAATAAATCAATTTATCATCATAATAGAAGATTCCACAATATAAGAAAACCGAACAAGGTAATTTAAAAATGTTGTTACTTTTATTTAGTTGAAACCCCTTTGAAATAAACAAATGAAAAGTATTAAAAGTTAAAATTAAATAAAAACCCTTAAATTGAAGTATACAAAACTATAACAATGAAACTACACCAATAATACAATTACAATAATACCATGGAAATATTGATTGAAATAAGTTAAATTTTTGAAAAATGGTTGATTAGAAAATGATCAAATCCAAGAATAATATTAGGAATGAGGGTTAAGGGGGTACCGTAAATGGGTCTGCGCTACATCAAATTTAGTAGCCACCGTATTTGCTCAATTCAACCAATTCCCAACATTGACATCAGAGGGATTGAGGTAATCACTGCAATGGTTTCATACGGATCAAAATGGTCCATCTCAAACGCTGTTCAACCCGTGAGTTGGTATGTTCACAAATGATAAATTGTCATTGTCGTCCTCAGGCCCACATCCTAGCTCCCAGCTTGCCTGTTGCCAGGAAACCTCTACTTCCCATCTCGCCCCTCCATCCAACGCCCAGCGTTCCGAACACAATCCTCCCACCCTCCTCTTCCTTCACCGTATCACTTTGCTTCTCTTCCACGATGAAACACACCTGCTCGACCTCCTGCGGATGCAGCACCGGTTTCGCAGCGCCGCTCGCCTCCCAATTGCAATCCCTATAACTCAGCCCAGCCTCCAGCGTCAACTCGACCTTCTCTAGCTGCATCGTGTCCTCGCTGCAGTTCTCCAGCTGGGCTTCCAGCGCCCACTTCCTGCCCTTCTTCCGACTCGCGCCCATCTTCTTTGCGTCCCCGTCTTCCTTCCCCCCCTCCCCCGCCTCCTCCGGCGGCGCCGGCGCAGCCACCCGGCGCCCGGCGGCGCCCGGCGGCCCCAGCAGCCCCGCCTTGGTGCGCACGACCAGGCTTGGCTTGCACACGAACTGGTACAGCTTGCGGAACGAGCGCGCGCGGCCGCTCGTGGCCGTAGCCTCGTAGTACGACACCGTCACGCCCAGCACGTGGGTGCCCTCGTCCGTGAGCGCGAAGTCGACGACGCGCTGTAGCGTCTGGCCGGCGTCGAGGTCGACGCCGGCGCCCGCGTCGTCGTCGGACGGCAGCGGCCGCAGCGCCAGCTTGGTGGTCGCGCCCGCGCCTGGGCTGGCCCCCGGCTGCGTCTTCATCTCGGCGTCGATGCGGACGTCGCGG
>JASMMZ010000005.1:7223155-7445222 GCA_038502455.1 Anisogramma anomala | reverse complement strand
GGAAGGCACGTACCGAAGCACTTTGAGGGAGACGGAGTGTGGTTCTTTGATAGGGTCCAAGGATGGGTAATGTTGGTGGCTCGCCATGTTGGGCGGTTCATAGTCTTGCAAGCGAGGTAGGATATAGAGGCCTTCAAGTTGGCGGTGGACTTTGACGCTGTAGACGACGTTTACATGCATTTCCCGGGCTTCGAAGGAGGGCGTCGCCGAGGTCGTCGTTGCACCTTATCGCAATATCGCGATAAAGCTAACCCCTGCCCCCTGCCCCCTGCCCTTGTCTTGACCGCACATCCCAGTCCGTATATTTTCCCGCGTTTACGTCGAGTCTTGTCTGCCCTCAGCTTGTTTTCATTTTGATCCTTAATCTGTTCAACGCCTCTGGATTTGGCAGATGGATTTCGAATCACTTTACACTGTTTTTGAAGCCGTCATGTACTACTGACTTCCACCCCTTTTCGAGCCATCCCCAACAACATAGCCGGCTCCAGCCTGTCTCGCAATGCTACGCACGTGCAGCCTCGTCGCCCGCCCGTCGCCTTCCGTTTGGAGGGCTGCACGGTGGCACTACTTGCATAGCGCGAGGTGGTCCTCCTCAAGCCCATCGCCCCCAGAGAGGATACCGCCATTGGCAGTTGAGGCACAGCCAGATCACACGCGGCCAAAGCATACGAGCCTTGCGGGGGCAGCAGCCAATGGTGGTGGGGGAGCTGCTTCTGTGGGCGCCCAGCCAGTTGCAGCAGCCGGAGGCGAGTCAAGGCTGTCGCCCCAGGTTGATACGCCGGACAAGCCCAGTGATGGTGGTGCACCTCCGTCAGAGGGAAAGCTGAAACGCGGCGCCAGGAAGCGGAAGCTGGCGATGCAGCAGAAGAAGGAGGCGGCTTTGGCGAAGGAAGCCCAAGTTGAGGTCAAGTCCCCAGGCTTACTGATAGGCGGACAAGAAGCCAAGGACAGCAATGAAAATTTGCCGAAACCAGCGACTGCACAGGAAGACATGGCCGATCCACGTAGGGCCACATCGAACGTCAAGAAGCTGCCCCCAGCCAAAAAGACGCATGGTGAGGCCATCTGCGCAGAATCACTAGCCGACAAACAAGAATTGAAGGAAGCACCCAGTGATGCCCCATCAGGGGGGAGCAATGTTGCGAAGACCTCAGAGCAACAGGGAGTTAAGCAGGTTGAACCCACCCCTGGCCAGCCTACACTGAAGAAGAAGAAGCAGGTGAAAGGGGGAGGCGTTCTGGTGGCCTATCAGCTGCCAGCAAACGAACATGAACCGGAAGCCTCATCAGAGACAAGTCCTCAAGCGGGTAGCAATGTTCCAAGGACCTCGAGGCCTGAACAACCACAGAAGAAGCATCTTGAGAAAGACCAGGCCGGAGATGATGTGGAGAGCAGCAAAGGCCCCACCAAAGACAAAGGGCCAAAGATTTCAAAGAAGGCTAGGTCAGCAGAACAACCAACTCTGGATAAGAAAGACAGAGCGACTCCACCTGAATCCTCGAAGGAAGCCGAGGCAGCAAAACCTCAGCCCCCGGTCCAGAAGGACAGTGCCGAAACAGCCGAGCCTGCCTCCCAAGCATCTCCCACGACAGACCCGACGCATATGCAAAGCCGGGTTACAAAGGCTGCGCTCATCCAGCACCCCCTCCATCTAAAAACGAGGAAGCCTTTTGGCCGCGATACCGACCTTGCGCTCATCAAGGAGATCCACAATCTGCTCCATCCAGGAGCGATGGCAGCCTTTGAGCGCGTTCGGAAGGAAGAAAAGTCACTGAATGGGGATGCGTTACAAGTGCTTCACGCAATGCTTTCTGGCCGTGACGTCTTCATGCACGGAACTTCTTCGGACTGGAAACCGCTGGCGTACGTGTATGGAATTCTCGCTTTGCACAATATTTCTGGTCTATTCTCGTCCTTCACAGGGAGCGTGGCCCTCGCCAAGGCATTAAAAATGGGCCAAGGCATCGACACAATCATTATATGCAACACCGTTGCGCAATCCCACCAGGTCCACGATGCAGTCAAATTCCTACTGGGCGCCCAAGCCACATGCAATTTGGTGCACATACCGTATGACACAAAGGGAGACATACACAAGGCGCAAGTGCAAATAGTGGGCAAGCGCGGCAGAGTGTTGATCCTCTTGACTCAGAAAATGAAACAGTTGCTCGTTCACCACCTAGCGGAGCACATGATGAACTACGTGAAGACCATCATCGTCATGGGCGCAGATAGCATGTTTTCGGGCCACTTGCTTGCGATCCTCAATGTGCTTGTCCCCTTCGACCGCACAAGCCGCAAGGTGAAGGTCATGATGTTTGCAGAGCACATGACCCCAATCACCGACTTCTGTGTCGACGAGATCCTTGCCAAGGACCACCTGCTCATCTCTTCTTTGACGCTTCCTCCCCAAGCCGAATGGGCCCAGGCCAGCCCGAAACCCCGCACGAGGCGCCGTGTAATGAGTGAGCCCGCGAGGCAGGCGGCCGCCGCGCGGGTCCGCGAGAGGCTCCTTAAGAAGAGGCAGGCGGCCGTAGAGGCGCATCGCGAGCTGTTTTCCCGGAGGAGGGAGGCGGCCGCAGAGAGGCACCGCGAGACGAAGGCGGCCGCAGCGGTGCATCGCGAGATGATGAGGAAGACGGCGGCCGCAGAGCAGCATGGCGAGACGATGGGGAAGAAGGCGGCCGCAAAGCAGCGTCGCCAGATGCTGCCTCGGAGGAGGCTGGCGGCCGGGAAGGCAGCGCCAACCCTGACGGGGAAGCGGGGAGATACTCGTATTTGGACGGGTCGCGGCTCGGTCAGGAAGAGGAGGTTGATACTTGCCGCGGTCGGACACAGTTCGTAGAAGACGGTGATTTCTCAAGCACAATGGTAGCATTCGGAGTCTGTGGTCCTGCGGAACCGTGTGGGAGATCTGGATCCGAGCAGAGTCTGCAGGCAGAAGGGAGTAAGTGCCGCGGAACCAACAGCTACCACTGTTCCGAAGCATGATGACACGCTACCGGACTTCAGCACAGTCCTTCGATACATCCAATTGCTGAGGGACGGAACAGAACACAAGACCGAACAGGGCCTCAGGCTCATCAAGGGCACCACGATGGGCTGTTTGACTGCTTCCTATCATGGACGCCTGTCCACCTGAGGCGCAAATCCAAGCCTATGTGTGTATATAGCTCTCGGCCCCACAGTCCTGGCACCGGCAGAATGCCGCCAGAATCCAAATCGCTGTCACAGTCCAGGAGTACTGTGACTCGACATCTCTACATGTCGAAGATATGGTGCCATGTTCCTGATTTGGATGGTGTAGGCAGGAAAGAACGATACGATACGACCGGCTATAACTAATAGTCTCTTGGCTTGTCTGGCAACAGAAGGCTTTCTCTTCTTAACATCAATTTATTTTGATGGCTAGCTCACTTACTCTCTATTGTTATCATTTGGTGGAGACCGCCGAATATTAACATTCATTTCAGGACCTTTCCCCTCGTTAAAACATACCATTAAACTTGCAATCCTTATTGTTTTACCTCCTAACACAATAACAATACGGTTACTATTACCTCGCTTTCTTCATTATTTGTTAAAATCCCTATCACTAAATTTCGCCCGCAAGCAATTTCAATAATAAATCCTTTTCTTTTTCTAAAGAGAACGGCTATTTGCACAGCTGAAAATGGCTTCCGCACAGTTAAATTGAATTTAGTATATTCAAGTAATTCACCAAGTTATGTTCCCACGCTTCCGTCACTAGAGACACGCTTTTCTTTTCAAAATTTTCAAGTTTATATTTACCTTTTAAGATTCGTTGAAATTCGGTTGTATACCTTTGAATAACGTTTTTATCGGCTTACAATTTTAGGGGCCTAAATCTTCAAAAACATGCTATTTGGACACTATAAACCTCATAGTCCCCAGAAAAAGTATATTGATAATTTAAATGCCAACGAAGTCAATACTTTTACCTTCTGTAATTTATAGGTATATGTTAAAATTTCACGTCCTCATGTCTGACTTTTTTAAAAATGCGTTTAGTAACTTAAAAATCATTAAATATTTACTTTGATCAATCCTTAAAAAAGTTTTATACATTGAATTACTGTTCTAGTAGAAAATTTGTCCTTCAGTTTCTTTGGTAGTTTTAATATTACCATTCTCTAAATATTTGTGGTAGATTACATGTACGTTTACGGAATGGTTCCGTTATTAAAGGTGAATATACCGCTTAAATCAGTATTTTAATTGTTAGTAATTACAACTATTAAATGTTGGTTGATTTTCTAAAACATAAGCGATTAATTGTATATCTAGTTTTTACCATTGTTATTGTATTTTAAGCGATTATATTTAGCTTTTAATATAATTGGTCCGTGGTTTTTCTTTCAAATTTATGGATTATATTTCACTTGAAAATTATCACCCCTCGCTTTCTAAACTATATTAGTAGCGTAAGTTGAAATACATCGTGGGTGAATCAGTTTTCAATCCCAATTCGATTGTTTTTTGTAAAGTGTTTGCTTGGCGTATTAATAATGTTTTCGGTACGTATCCTAAAGGCTTGTTCACTGTTAGATCTTTTGTTTTACGATACTTGAGTCGTGGTATATGTTTTCTCAAGTTTGTAGTCTTTAGAGCCATACTAATTTATATTGTATATCCTCCTCTCTGGTAGTTTTTGACGTCGTCGTCGTTTTATCGGCTTGTTAACAATAAGTTAGAAAGGGTCATATTAATTAATTCGTTTGCCTTAGGGATTTTTTTCAGACCTGAGAGGTTTTCTATACGATTTAACCTACGTTATGACAAAGGTAATATGACCATTACTACTTTGAAACATTATATTTAGGTTAACAATACTTATAATTTCATTAGGTCCATCCTATTTGCCGGCCTTTTTCCACGTAAACATTTCACTTTGAAACGATAAATATAATATATATTGTTGATGATTTGTTCCATTTATTAAGTGTATTGTTGATCTGATAGCATATTAATTCATTTCTTCATTACTCGAAATATTTATTATATATTTCAATCCGCTTTCAAGTGTTTAATAATCGGGATAAGTTAGTTATTATTCGTGGGTACAATCCAAATATTAGCAACGTTAGTATTGCACAGTTAAAACTAATAGTATCATTAAATACTTTTACGAATATTGATAATCTAATTTCTAGAGTTGTAAAATTGTTAATATCTAACATAAAAATATAGTGAGCTTTAAGTAAAATAGCGTATATCTTTTTGAATTCACTAATACCTTTATAAGCTTAAATTAAAAATCGTTCATATTGAATTCCTATACATTTGACATTAGTTCAAAACGTTATTGTCCAAAAATTAATACATATGTCGTAAATCAGCACGCTTAGAGATATTAAGTACGTGTTAATCTATAGTGTTATGACCCAAGTATGATGGCAGGTTAGGAAGCAAGCCAGTGTGCAGCTGAGCCACTTAGAGCCTGAAGTCTAACACATCAGGCGGGGAACACCTCTCCTTTGTTAGCGGAAATGACTAAGCTAATCACGTGATTAGGATCAGTGGGATCAGTACTGATCCAAGTGATCTAGGATCAGCAGGTTCAGCACTGATTCAAGGGATCCAGTACTGAAAACGGTATGAAGGCATGGATATAAGGATACGGTCAGCATCACATTGATAGTATTTCCTTCATAGCTCTTCAGTTGTCAATCTAAGTATTCAGTCTACACATTTGAATAGCCCCACGGCTTTTGATCTTTACTTGCGCGGTTGCGATATTGTTTACTCAGCACCTCTGCTACCTTCTTGATAACATAAACCCTCTGACACCTTCTATATACTCACGGGTATTTAGTGTGATCATTACATATAGGCTATACAACGCCTCCTAAATTTATTTCGCCATGATAATCTTGAAAAACCTAGCATCGTAAAACGCTGTTTAGAAATGAATGACCTAAAGTATAAGATCTATATTTAAGTATAATATGTTGACGAAAACTTAATAGTTAAAATTTTAATGGAAAAATTAATATGAATTGAAATTCAAGGGGTATTTGGGAGTATGTTTGTCAGTGGTGATAAAAAGCTTCAATGATTTTAGTAGGGACAAGTTTATATTTTAGATGGGGGGGTTTTTTTTTTTTTTGAAAGATTTTATATGGCTCATTCGTTACGGAATAATTAATGTTTTGATTTTATCAAAGAAGGTTCAACTCATTTAAATCTATTACACATGGATTTAGTTTTTGAAAGTGAAATTATATGTATTTCAATTTCAAATTAAGTGGAAACCTTTAGCTTTTATTTTTGACCAGTTTTTCAATTTGAATATCGACGTTAATACCCATACTTTTTATATTTTGAATGTAAAATAAGAAGTGAATAACAGATTTCTGTACGTGGAAAATAATATGTTCAACGACTATAATTAAAGTTGTAGAGAAAAATAAAGCAAGTTATTTCATAGGAAAAAATTGAATTAAAGTTCTACCGGCGTCTATATCGTTAAGTTTCGTGATGATATTTGTATTACGAAATCTTTTTAGTAATTATTTCGTTACCCTAATATCCCGTGTAATAACTTCAATAATCTATTATACGTAAAGATCACGAATAATCAATAGATACGTGGGTAAAAAAATGTTATTGTTATAATAATGAATTTTTTTTACTTATTAAACGGGGAAAAAAGACGTGGTTGGTGAGTTCTTACTTTGTTTTTAGATTAAGGTAAGTACTTTTATGTTAGTTAATATCCTTCTGTATTTTTTTCTCATCTTTTGCCTCCATTTCTTCAAAGTTTATAAAATGTTTAATGTATTTCCAATTAAAAATAAATGGGTATTAAGTGATATATTACCTACATAGATCGGTATTTGGTACTAACTCAACGTGTTGAATAATATTTGTGTTTATTTTCAATATAATACTATTTAGCACTGTTTTCAAGAAATTTGTGGGGTTGGTTTGAATTTAGGCCAAAATATTCTTTTCGTTGCATGCGTTATAGTTCGGTAATCCAGTCCAATGTTTTATATTCGCTGAATTACTCGGGCTTATCTTACCTGCAGGGGATATAGTCACTGTTCCTTCAGTTACAATGGTCATATTCAATGTTAAGGCTGAAAAATATATATTAGCTAAGCTTATCATCCGCAACATCTGCAACAATATAGTCTTAAACCAAAAACGTAATTATTCAAAGAAGCTTTTACAAGTAGTAAAGATGCATTATAAGGCGTATTCAAACCACTTATAATCCGTAATAGCCTTGCGGACTAATTAGTATAATTTACCTTTTTCAACTTCAACATTACTCATGACTTATTGGAAAAACATCGACTTGTTGATCATCTTATTAAAAATCTATCTTGTTTTCCAACTATTTATTATATTCCAGTATATACGAAAACCTAGTAATTTCTAATCTTTATAATAGTAATTGATATTGATATTATATTCAAAGTAACTTTTCAAATTATGGTAAATATTTCTAAATCACAAGTAAGTCGTTCAATTTGAAAGGTGATAATCAAAGGTTTAGAGAATAAGGATACTACAAAATAACGAGTAAAAGCCTGATAACATAATCCTTATCTAATGGAGAATATTAAAAAATTGTTTCAACTTGATATTGAAAAGATTATATAGCTTATCATTATATTTCTCTTTACTACCCAAAATCTTTACAAAATTTTAATTACTACTTACTCCGTATGCAACATAGCAATATATCGAGGAGAAAAATTCTATACTAGTTATATAGCCCCTTTTAATCTTTTAATTAAAGATATTCGTAACGGTATTAGAGGACAGAACAATTAATTTCAGCAGAGTTTCGAGGGAAAAGATCAATGGTTGTAGTCAAAATACGTTCCCAAATAAACCAATCCTTCTTCATAATGAATGTTATTAAGAATTCTGTAGAAATTATATGTGCTAGGAGACTTAAGGATTTCCATAGATTTTGTCATAGTTTTATAAGTATTATGTGGCTTTTTGATAGGGGTTTTGCTTAATCGACTAGTGAATATGAACATTGTCACATTCTAGTCAGTTTAATTTTCATTTATAGAAGTAGTACTACGTGTTGGGGTTTTAGTGTAGGAGGATTTGAGGAATTCAATTTTTGTTGGATAGAATTTTGTAAACTTTTGTAAGAGCATGAACAGAAATTTTTGTTCGCGATACCTTTACCTTTACTTTCATATACTTATCAAGGATTTTAATCACTGGCGTATTCGTATAGTACGTTCATTAGATAATTTTTATCCCTTTTCTTTACTAGTTGGTTTATTTTTCAGTTGTATAATTCGGTTTTAAACTTAGTCTTTGCCTGTTTATTTGATTTTTTCCCACATATTTAAGGTTTATTCGTTGAACTATTCGTAGATGGTATTGAGGTTAATAGCTTACTAGTTGGTTCCTTTTGAGTTTGAGTTGATGATAAAGCGGCTGGTTATATTTCTAAGATATTTTAATATAGTAGTTCCATCAGAATCCGTAAACCAAGGATTGTTATAGAAGTATTTAACGAATATGATTCCGAAGGTTTTGATTGTTTGCTTTTTAGTGAAGTCGGTAACGATGTCGATTTTGGTGTTCACAATAGCAATTTTAATGATATGCAGGGAAAAAAACTAATGTAAGAGTTAAATTTTAGGTTATTTTCCATCGAAGTTAATATTTCTCATTAAAAATACCGTGGAGTATAGTGGTTTGTGATTTGCGATTTATAATACTAATAATAATAATTAAGCCGTTTACAAACTTTAGTAACTAAATAACTTTAGTAGTTGTTTTTTAATTTGGAGATTTTACCACTTCAAACTTTTTTTTAATTTTTTTTTTCTTTATCTATTAATCTCAAGGTTTCTTTTTTTTTTTTTTTTGAAATAAGGTTAATAAGGATATCTTAATACTCTATCGATACCATCGCTACTTTTGAACTACCTTCAAAACTAACGCAATTTCTAAGTTCTCCCTACTTACTGCCACGAAAACTGATATAGGTTTGTAAAGGCACTTGATAAAAATCTTCCATTTACTTTGCTTCAACTAAGAGTAACAAAAAAGTAAACTTCTCCTTTACTTAGCTTATCTGAATTTAACTCAATAAGTACAAATTAGTATTAGTAAGCCTTTATCATTATAATATAATCGATTCGAATTATCGTTGAAATAATCATTATATTTTATTGAAAGTGGTGATGTTGTTAATTTTAAGTTAAGAAAACTGCTACCCGTTCCGCATACCAATCTATATGGGTAACTGTTTGACACATACCTCACAATGAATCGAAAACTCCATTATACTTGACTTTCGGTCAATACATTCAATTCACACTCAGTACAATCAACTTACACTTAGTAGATTTGACTTATATGTACTGTAATTAAACGCTGTTTCAATATGTAGTTAATATAATTAACTTAATTGTACTTCAATTAATTGCTATTAAAACAGGTAAAAAATAACGTTAAAAGAAAAGCCTGCTTTCCATAATAGACATAAAGAAGGAAGTGAAATTTAGTAAAGTACCCAAATATACCAAATATAATGTGGTTATACGGAAGCTATTTTAAGAAGTACGGGTATACATTTAATTTTTATTTAATTTTTTTCGATTCGTAACGATTGTTGTTTAAACTTACGGGTTTCAAAATTTCTCACGTTTAACATAATTCAAAATAAATTTGAAATAAAGGACTTGTTGTACCTATTGTATATAAAGTGTAGTTGACTGTATTGTCCTCTGTATCTTTATATATTACATGCAATACAATTGACATCGACATTTTTAAACTTAAAACTAACGACTATCCTACCTTTTTAACTTTTATTGATAATATTTTTCTACTAATTCACATCAAATCATAAAATTATTTTGCTATCGGACCTCTTTTAATATAGATGTTTCCTTGTATGTCCGAAGGAAAAGATAATTATGTACTTATATATAGGGTTTGTACCAGCAATATTTCATAAATAAATAGGTATAAAATATCTTGTGGTTCCTATAATTGAAATCATATTATTTTTCTGTTATATATTTATCGGTTCACTATAGTTCACACCAACAATAGTGGTCGTAAAATATTCAACAATATTAATAGATTGTTTAATTTATTGAGGAACAGAAAAAATCGGTTGAAAACAATATAATACTTTTTGAAGTACTTCGAAGCTGGCAAAGGTTTTAATGAATTATCATCTTTAGTTTTATCTATTCTGACAGATGATGAAAGAGAAGAGTTTTTCAAGTTATATTCATTTAAAGGCCAGTTTTGAAGTGGCAGTTATAATACTATCAATACTATCAAATACTATAAAAACTCTATTAAATCAATTTAGATTTATGATCAACCTTTTGAAAAACATCGAAACTAGTACAGAAAAAAATTTCACTTCTTTTTGTACTTTGATATACACTTCAACTTAATTTGGGTTTACCGGTAAATATTTTTGTTTCATTTTTTTACTTTCCATAAATATGTAAACTTTTCGTTGGAACAGCAGTCAAATGCAGTATATTAAAGTTAAATATATTTATTGTTTGTGTGTTTGACTGTATGAACCTCAAGTCAAGTACAGTAGGTAAGAACTTCAGAGTAGAACATAGGATAAGCAACTAACCATACAAATTAATTTTCAGACCGGCTAGCGGTCTGTGAAACGTAGAAGTAACACAACCACCACTTAGCCACACAATACTACTGTTACTTCTATAGATTAGAAATGCCGATCGACGCAATATCTCAAGATCGATCAACACTTTTCATTAATTTAACAACGAACCCTCTTTATAAAACCTGTTATTCATAACAAATACTTTTGACCCCGTTATTTCTTGCGATAAACATAAATTAGATTATTAACATGATTGATAACACTATTAACATCTGAATTGTAGATTCAAACGTCTTTCGAAATCTTACCAACCCCATTCTTCAAAGATTTAAGGTTAAATTATAAAATGAATTTGTAAATATTACTATTAGAATAGCTATCAATTGAAATAAAGTCGAGTTAAATATATTGACTTCAAATCTATTGCATTAACTACGAGTTAAATGAATTTTGGTGCGTAATTCAATAGGGGCATTATCTAAGCAGTTGCTCATAGAAACTAGTGTGCAGACTAGCAAGTGGTTTACCAAACTTAAAAGGAACAAATCATCAATTTGAATGTAATATAATAGTTACCTCGACTAGAGATTAGAATCTATTACTTTTCAACGATAAAGGCTTCTTAATACTAATCAATTCTTATTAGATTGAGAATAAATACGCCTAGTAAAAAAAAAAGGCTACATTTTTGTTTTACGTTTTTCAGTTACAAAGATTAAAGAAAAGATTTTTGTGAATTGCTACGGTTATTTTACTTATGTTTAGAGTTAGTAAAAGGGAGAACCTTTAAATAGTCAATTAAATATAAGAATTCGAAAGTTAGCATAGTATCGTCAAACTATTAATAAATTTTTATTTCGCTAGTTTCGAAACCAAAAATTTGGCATTAACAGATAAAAGTCTTGAGTCAAAAAATAACAATGAATTATAAAAACCCTAAAAGTTTTTACAAGACCAATTCGATTTTGAAAACCGCTAATTTTAAGATCCCTTTAACGGCAAACAAAAAATAACCTCCTATATGAATATTTCGCTTCACTTTAAAACTATCAAATAAATACGTAAACCAGTATCAAGATGGTTACCAATCACCTTTAAATGGATATAGACATCAACCCCGTCCGAAAAAAGGCTATCCAAACTCTCGATATCACATTCGTTAAACATTTCGATAATAATATATATGTTGGAATAGAAGTTAATTGCAGTACAGTCCAGTTAACTATACTTATAGTTAGTTGATTTTACTGGCTAAAAATTGACTGTGGTTTGTGGGATTTTACTGCATTGACTGCAAGTTAAGTACAGTAGGTGCCTACTTCAGTTAGAGGCATGAGCCAAACAATTGGCTTTACGAATTATTGTGTGGATTGGCTAGCAGTTTGCCAAACTTAGAAGTAATACATTACCACTTTCAATGAAACACCAGTTATTTCAACTAAAGATTTGAATCGATTACGTTGCAACTATAAAGGCCTACTATAAATAATCAGTACTCATTAGGTTAAGCATATATGAGTAAGGTAAAAAAAGGAATTACTTTCTGGTTACACTTTTTTTAGACCAGGTAGAGGAAAAATTCTTTCGACGAGCTCCTATAATATTGTGTCAGTTCTAGAGGCAGTGGGTAGAGAAGGTCTTTAAATTGTATCAATTCTTACGGGAATTTAGGAGCGACCTCGATATCGCTATTGAAAGTATCAAGAAACAATTATTAGAACAGTTTTATAAGCCTTAAAATTGACCGACTGAAATTTATAAAGATCGCTAAGTTGTCAAGTTAACAAACAGATAAATCAAATGGCTAAATCAGTATTATTGCGGATATTACTACTATAAATTTTCAATCGAAAAAAAACTAAGTTTTATAACCTTTCATAAACAACAACTTTGAAGGTAGATTACTTACAACCTTCCACCTTCCACCATTTCCTCCCCTTACATGTTTAAACCTTCATTACTATAGCTTTCAAGAACGTCATAATCGATAAAATTACCGACTCCGTTAGGAAATAAGTAATTAAGGCCTTCAGTATTATCTTCGCTAAGAATTACGATGAAAACCTCTGGTTTACAGATATCGACGAAGATTCAACCTTTGAGAACTTTATTAACATGATAGGATGTTTTATCTTCAACTTAGATCTTACCGGGACCGTTCAAAGAATTATGGTACTTAAAGACTTTGAAAAATAGTTTGTAGATTAAACTTTGAATATGTAGAAAAAGATAGATAAACAAGTTAGAATAAGAAAGAATATTGAGCTATTTAATAGAGGTATCAATCTCCCTAAAAAAAAAGGTAAATAAGTTAATCTGACAAACGTACTCTATAAATACGTAACATATAAAAACCTCTAATGAATTAAGGCTAAGAGCAACAGTATAGCTGGCGATAGCGTTGTTTAACGTTTTTACACACGTTCACAAAGGTTTTCCTTAAGCATAAATGAGTTTTTCAAATCCTTTTACCTGAAATCCTTAATGGACCAGTGTCACTGATTACTAGGAATTGATTGAACTACGTATGGTAAGTCTTCTGGCTTATGGATAACCTCAGATTTACTAGTCAATTGAAAAACAACCTCGAGAAACCCCTTAACACCATTAGGATTATCATCAGATCAACCATTACATTCTTCAAACCCTCAAACACGTTCAATTTCAGAAAATTAATTAAGAAAGGTACGGATTTACGAGTGATCCTATTGTAGGTACAAATACTAGTTTTTTTCTAGAAATTTCTTTAAAGGTAATTATTCTGCCTACTAATACCATAATATAGCCTCACATTACTGGTCGAGGGATACAGAGGGTTTTTACAACCTGTACATCCCTTCTTCCCCAAACAATATACTTATAATGAATACGAATTGCACAGAAATCACGACTTTTATTAATATTTAGAGAGGAAAAGAGAAATATAACAGTAACTTAATCAACTCTTTCGACGTTAAATTGCGATCCTTTTTAAACATTTACTGTTAAATAACGATTAAGTTGACAAGATTTTCCTCGCTATTTCCCAGTATCTTTATTAGCCAAAAACAGGATTCTTACTTTAGGTTTTAAATGAAATATTTATCGTTTTAGATGATTTACGATGGTTTTAATGTTTTTTTTTAAAGAAAATATGTTAACCTAGCTTATTACTATATAGAATAGAACATTATCGAGTGGTTTTATATGTTAGATTATAAGTCAGAGTCGGAAAGTAAGATGGATCTTACTAATTAAATTTTGAACAGGCTTATGCTTTGTTAATAAGTAATGAAGAATATGGAAGTTAGTGAAGGCATATTGCCCTAGTAATTTCGCTAGAATATTACGGGTTATGAAGAGTTTGAATACGTCTTAAAATGCCTTAATGCTACTTTTAAGATTTTTTTTTTGATGAGTTGCGGTTCTTGTTTGCGACTATAATAGCATGGGTATCGGGCTCAATCAATATGTACCCCAAGTTCACGAGTTCAATAACGAAGATAAACATCTTTTCAATAAATATTATATTAACCGCAAGTAAGGTAAGCCTAGATAATACGGCTAATAAAAGGTTCTGACCTGGAAGCTTGACTACCGAGTTACGTAAAGAAAAAGATATTATTCGCCGTTAATATTTTTATTTTAATCACGTAAGTTCCACTTATATAGTAAAAGGTGTTGGATTTTCATAAAATAAGGTTGCTGGTAAATACATAAAATTGTTGCCGTATATAAATCGAAATAATTAATGTATCATATATAATACCTTTTCAGTTTTAGTTGGGAATTTATTAAATGTATTATAAATTTTGAAGGTACGGAGGTTCATGATGAGGAAAATCAGTTTAAGGGTTTTAACTGGTATAAAGATATTGGTATTGGCTCTGAAATAACGTAATAACTGGTCAATAACCTCTTTCTTTACTACCTAACAGGTAAAAACCTTCATCATAGTTATAACGATCAAGATTTTAGCCTTATACATTGATTTAATATTTGCGATCGTTACATGAAATAAGTTATTTAAGGTGTGATGTTAGATACAAAAGTAGTACAATATTCAATAAGAGGTTATTTGTAGTATATCACATTATAAAGGGATTTTGATATTTCTATAGAAGTTGATTATATGGATTTTAATAAGGTTAAAGTTGGTTTCGATTATAGAAAACATTTTTTTCGCTGGGATTGAAGATTTTCATTATATTTATTGAGCCTATTGTTTTTGATATTTTAGAATCTCCTACCCCTTTTTTCCTTTACTTCAAGCATATAATGAATTTAGGCGTTAACGTTAATGTTCAAACTAACGAATTGATTAAGGTTAAAACCGGCTAGCGATTTCCATTTAATTTAAAATGGGAATACCATTAGTTTCCTATTAAAGGGTTCAAGGCGATGTTATTAAGTTTAATCGAGTTGAAATATTGTTAACTATATCTACGCTTTCATTATTCGGCGGCCGATAAGTTATATGAAGTCTTTGACGCAGTTGGCTAAAAAGATATGAATTTTCTAGAGCTGAAGGTAATAGAATAGATTTGTTATTACTTTTAAATATACTTTTAAATACCCTTAATATTTAATTTTATGTTAAAAAGATCAAGATTTTTATTTAAAATTTTCCTCAACGTATTTTACTTATATAGTAAGTTTGTATTTTATGTTATTGACTTTGTAATAGAGATTTAGGGCGGTAAGTTCCAGAAGACAATTACGGAGAAGAAAGTATGAGAGGTAGTGCATACTTTGTGAATTGATACGTGTTTAGGATCCTTAGACGTATTGATTTACGATGTGGATACTAATTTCCTCACGATGAAATCTAAATTAATATTAGGTCAATAGGGTTTCAGTATAAATAGGTTTTCTTTGAAGCTTACTAGGGTATTAGTAAGGCCTAAAAGGCGTATATATTTTTATTAAAGATTTCAGATATTTTCATCCCATAGATTAGTAGTTTTATAAGTTTATAAATATAGTTTTAAATGATTGTCAAAGGTTTGAAAGATATTGTTAGCTTTAATGGTTTTGTATCAACTTTATTGATATTTGAAGCCTACTTACATATAACGGTTAAATTTCTATTATTGTTAAACACTTGAAAATGTGCTATATTATATAGCAAAGCCTTAAATGGATTATGGAAAACATGAATACATTCTGAGATTAATGATCCTCTTAATAATAGATACGGATTATTAATATCAGATATGTTATTTTCTCCTTGTAAAATTTAAATCCTTGAGTGCACAGAGCCATATAGATTTGACGAATCCTTTAAGATATTAATTATCGTTAATTTGAGAGAAATCGTCGAAATTGTTCATGTTTTCGTAATTTTTTATACTACGTAAATTGAGTTGTTCAAAAGGTTCTTCTAGTTCAAGAAAGAATTTTAAGTTTATGATTTTCAAGTCGAGCTGATTAGCTAATATTTGTTTTTCGAGTCGATTCTTCACATGCCGATAGAAAGTCGACGGCGTGGAAAATTACTTAAAACGGGGTTATATACTTAAGAGGAGGACGTTAACGTGGATTATAAGGCTAGGAATCTATATTGAACGGTATATTTGTTTTAGAAGAGGAAGTTTGATGGAGACCTCGCTTTTAATTTGCGAGTTTAAAGAATAAATAATATATTAAGTTAGTGTTTTATAGAAAGCGACCGAGTAGAAATCGATGGCCTTTTTATACGAGAAGTTGTTTAACTTGAGTCGTTAACATAATTTGAAGGTTCAGATATTTCGATTTTCAATTTAATGATAGTTTACGATGTTCATGGGATAATAAAGGACTCGTCGTACGAAAAGTTACGGTTAATTGCTTAAGGATACGGTAATAAAAGCTAAAAGTGAATCCTTACTTTATCTCTTATAATTTAAAAAGCCAATTAACGTTGAATCGTTTCAATTTCTGCTAGTTTCATTGTTAACATAAACAATAAGTTCAACTTTAATAGCCGTAATATTAAATAAGCGTATACGCAGTTCATTAGGAGTCTTTGACGAATTATGTTATTAAAATTGCCGAAAATATTAAGCGATAAAATTCCAGTTGGCATGGTAATAAAATGCGTTCCAATTTTATACGGATTAGTTGAAGTAGGTATTTATTGGTTTTTGACGTATTAAATGCACTTTAGATATAGGTTAAGCATAAAAACTTTAAAGTTTTATCTATATTTATTGATTATTTCAGATAAAGACTTCGGTTCCATTGGTATATAAATCAATAGTACCTTTTCTCTCTAGGAAACATTAGGCTTATGGCGGCAGAATAACGTGTTATCAAAAAATTAGGCCTGTGGAAATGTGAATCAATTAAAACATTGGCAAAAGGCATATAATTCGATTTTAACGAAACTTCAATTCGTATTTTTATTATTAATGATATATGTGATACTTATTATATTTTATAAAAAAAAGTGTAAGCTACGAGCTTAGCAAAGATTGACAAAACCGAAGAAGAAAAATTTCAACGATTTTTAAAGCAAATAGCCTAAACAGCCTGAATTGCTACACTATGCTAATCGGAGGTATCCTGCGATTTTTCAATTACGATATAAGCTTAAGACTTATAAGATGAGAATTTTGATATTTAAACTAAGATAATCCCACGAAAAATGAATAATTTAGATAAATATATTAATATAGCATCATTGGATTTGACAATGGTAAAGTTAATAATCATTACAAACGGCTTCTTTTACGGATAATATTCATATTACATCGTGGATCGGCTTTTTTATGATATTCGTCAATAAGAATACGTTTAATAGGCAATTTATGATAACTAGTAACATTATATATTCAATATCCGTTGAATATAAGCATTAAATACGAATTGTATTAGTATTGGAAATTTATGGTATAATAATAGACTATGATATTGGTATAGTAATCGATGGTACGTTGAAAATTATTACTAAATAACTGAAATTACTTTTGATAATTGTAATTATATATATAAATTCCTGAAGCTTTTTCAAATGTTTATCCAGGTTAGGAAAACCTAATGAAGAATGTTTAATGATAAAAATGATGGCTTTGAGAAAGGTATATAAAGCACTAAAAATCGATAAGTTCCGGTAAATTAACCGTAAAAATAACCCCATAAATCTCATAACTAAGTCCACGCTTAATGAGTCCTTGAAAAGGTTTATGGATAGTAATATATTGACTGTATGAATCGAAAGCTACGTAACCTCCCGATATATGATATGGAGAAATAAGGATGCTCTTTCAAATTGAAAGACTGTCAAGGTAGCGGTAGAAGTATTGACGTATAAAAAATATAGGTTCGAATCTATTGGTTAAGAATATATAATTGGTTTTGTACGAGTTTTTAATGTATATAAATCTAAGGCGAAAGATCTGTATATGGAAATTAAGGAAAGAGGGACTTAAGATTAAAAGATAAAGAGCTATAATTAGAGTTAGTTTCGAGGTAAACTGATTGGAGTTAATAGGAGTCTAGCATGAGAATTAAGGACGAAATTCAGGGCTTACCGTAAAAAAGTGATTGGCTTCACGAAAGCGCGTTAGCATAAAACAAAATAATTCCAGTATCGGAATAGAACTTATTTATAGTATAGTCAAGTTAATTATATTTATAGTAAGTTGATTACACTTATTATAAATTGACTATAGTTTGTTGGACTTGACTGCATTGTTTGCAAGTTAAGTATAGTAAGTACCTACTTTAGATTGAGGCACAGGCCAAGTAATTAGCTTTAAAAGTTAGTATGTAGACCGGTTAGCGGTCTTCCAAACTTAGAAGTAACATATCACCACTTTCAATACATTAACAGTTACTTCAACCAGAGATTCGAATCGGCTACTTTGCAACAATAAAAACCTACCAATAATATAGTTTACTAAAGTTGACGAAATCTTTACCATAAATTACTCTAATTACTATATTAGTCACTTATCTTTAATATTGACCCTGAAAAACTCAATTATAGCATCGATACCTTCAAAGAATTTACTGGACTTTTTAGGGATTAGTTGTTTGAAATGTGAAAACAAAAATGTAAAATTTATTAAAATGAAATTGAAAGCTGATTGATGTAAACAAAGAACTCTAATATTGTATACACTGGAGAAAAAAAGTAATTTGACGTTCATACTTTACGAATAAGCTACAAATAAGGACACTAAATAGATATATAAAGATAAAAGTAAAGACGTTTTTAGTAACAGAAATTCTTAATGCTTTATATGTATTCGATAGAAACTATTTAAGATCTATCACAAATGAAATTTTCAAATCCTACTAGTCAAATTCTCTGATACACCAATACCTCCAATAACAAAAAAGAGGTTTTTATTAACTTGAACGTGAAGAAGACTCCTTAAGTCCCTTAATTAATATAATATCGAACTCTAAACCCTTAATATTAATAAAAACCTATTAAGCCTCCCAAGGAAATTTTAAATAATGTTGGTATGACTTTGGACGTTGCAAAGTTGTTGATTATAATTGGTTGAAGTAATAGTAGTATTACATAGTCAAGTTGTAGATTTATTGTTTTAGGTTTGGCAGAACGTTAGCTGGTTTGCACATTATTTTGTATGGTTAATTGTTTGGTGCGTGCCCTAGTGTGAAGTGTATATATATTATACTTGACTTTCTGTTTATCTAGTAGTCTTGCAAAATTATACACTTAATTTGTAGTTAGTATAGTCAACTTTACTATAAGTAAAGTTGACTTACTGTAGTATAATTACTACTGTTTTAACATTATCGGCTTTTTGTTTTGTACGCGTGCGTTAGTATGGTTGATTCATTGTTTCCGGTTACCACCGAATTATCTCCTTGTCAATTAGCTAGAACCCTGTTCATTACTATGTATTCCATACCCAAATTGACTTCAATTACCTCCCTTTGCCCTAAGGCTCCAATATACAACTTTATTAATTTTTACAAATAAGTCTTTCGCAACAAATTAATATAAGCCTTTAACTTAACCATGCGAATTAATCAAATCGCTGGCCTCAATTCACCAGCAGTTTTTCAGTTTGTTGGGGTACCTTTATTCGTCGGTATGTAACTTAACTTTATTAGGTGGTTTACTAACGTAGCTTTTAATACGTATAGTTAGCCTATCATTGTCTACAAATCTTTTAAGGGACTTTGTTGGTCACAATTTCTTTATGATATCTGTAGGATTATCTTCGCTATCAAATTTTTGAAACTACTTCATTTCCCTCACTTTGTAGGCTTTATGAAGTGCTATTATATCAATTATTAGGTGTTTTTTGTTGATATTTTTGAATTTCAAAATGTATTCGAATAGGGTATTTCAGTCGGTATTAATTAATATCAGCATAGGAGAAATATTTCATTGTTTGGTAACGATGTTCAGTGTGTTTTATATCGTGATGCCTACATTGAAGCCGGCTGTTGTATACTTACATGTAGGGATACATACATGAGTTACATTTAGAAGGAGTTTGTATGTATAATGGAACTGTTAAGGCATATACTTATGCCTATACATGTTCAGATTTCGCTGAGCCTTTTGTTCTTGCTAGTTTCTTCCTCTTCTATAGTTAAAATACTACACTGTTTCAATATTACGTTGCTACCCTACATGCGAAACAACACCGGCTATTATATCGTAAACTTTTAAAGTTAGCAGGTTTCGAAAGATCCTTTTCTATTTGACGGGGGTTTCATGAATCATGTTTCTGATCATATCAAATTAATCCTCTTACTTATTTTTATTAACGAATGTTATGACAAATTCGATTTATAACAATATATTTGTATTATTTTTAAAGAAGCCGTTGGTTAAAATCATCAATGAAGCTTTCGATAGGTTAATATAGATTATATTAATCCCCTGGTATAGATATCTCATCTATTACTTCAGCCCTTTATTTAGTCAGTAAAATCTTTTATCTGTTGGGTTTAATACTTATATCGTAATTAATAAATTATTAAATTCCTTTGGTTCGTATAAGATGGAGATATAATTGCTACAGGTGTGTTAATTCAGGTACCGTTAAGCTTTATTCACGTTAGTTCTATTAATTGGAACTAAGTAATAGCTTTGGCTTTTCTAATAGAAATTGAGGTAATTATTATTAATATTATATATACAGATTAATGATCCGTTGAAGTTAAAGTAGTTGTCGCTAAATTAACGACCGGCTTGAAATTTTTAATCTTTGAGTTTTAATCTCTTGTTATTCCGATATTACAAAGTTAAAAGTTCTAACGAAGAGAGTATCGTTAGCTTATATACTTATTAAGTCGAATTATTTTGTATTATTAATGAGTACGGGTTGTAGTTCAATGAATTTATGCCTAATTTTGATTTGAAGTGCGATTGGTATGTTAGTTACTAATGGATACCTGTTTTAGCTAGTATATATAGTGGCTTGATATATTGTATAACCGTTTTTAGAGGGTTTTTTCACGGAGTTTTTGCGGTAGTGTCCATAAGACAATCTGTTGTAAAATAATTGGTAATTTTGTGTACGTAACGTTATATTACGGTTATTAAGGCTGAATTTTTATTAGGTTCAGCTAGTAAATTTTCTGTTACAACAATCATTAAGATTCAGATAATTTTCTGAATCATTTGCGACTGCGTAAGGATCCAGGTTATTCTTTCATTGCCGTATATTTAGGCGATCAGGCGTAACTTTTGGTACGGTCGCCCCGTGGTTTTAATTTTAAATTCGTATATAATCCTCGATTAAAAGATCGTAATATTTGTGTTTTAGAGGTTGAATTTGCGTTTAGGTATAAATTGTAAAACTTTTTGAGTAAGAAATTCGTTCATTTTAACCTTATCACATTGTTTAAAACGTTTATTGGAGGTTTTAATAACGCCTTGTGCCCTAAGTTTGACAACTAAGTTTCAATAATCCTTTTTTTTTTCTAGTAACCAAAACAATATTGTGAACCCGACCCGATGTACATTCCTTATCTTTAACGTTTATCTTATTTTAGTGGTTGACCGCATTATAGACGTTTTATCGACTTATCGATTATAGGAGAAAGGGGTCTATATTAGCTAATCCACTTGACTTAATAATTTTCATCGTTATTATTGTTCTCTTTTAATTTAGGGTTGAATCTGAATCATGTGGAACATCGTAAGACCGTTAGTAATTTTAATTACTATTCAATATTAGCGATGTTGAATATTTAAAATTTATTATCCTATTTGTTTTGTTTCCGCTATACTAGAACTTTGCTTTGTAACAGCAAAGTAAATATATCGATCATTATCGGGCTATTTTAGGTACTAAGGGTATTATTAAATTGATTCCATACCGATTCCTTCCGAAGTTTCTTTAAAAAAGCCTTTCCATATATCCTAGCCGTTTTCTTTGTATTTTTTTGATGGCTGATATTTATTCGCTAGATGAGGATATGTTTCGAAATGTCGTAGCGTTGAAACTAAATCGTCAAGACTCACTGTATTATTCAGGCTTTTTATCGCTATTCAATAGCATGCTTCCTGATTTATAAAACTTTCAATTTTTAACGTAAGAATATTGTACGATTTTTGAAGTAGCACGTATGCTTTTTTAATCTTCTCAATGATTTAACACACCATAAAAGGCATTTATTTATATCAAATTCGCTGTATTTCAGTATCCGTCTATAATTTCGCCGCCGTAAAATTAGTATCGGTATTATAGAAAACGACGTTAGGTAGGCTTAATTATGTGTTAATCTATAGTATCCTGAATATTTTTTTACGTGTTTCTTACCAATAGAGATTGAAGAAATTTGGTTTTGTGGAAAAGAAATTTGGGGAATAAATTATTTGAAATATAGGCTTCTTATCTAAGTAAGAATATATTGATAAAGATTTTGTAATGAAAACATTTCAATTTTTCAATGTAAACTTGAATTTTTGAAGGGTTTGGGCATATGTTTGGTAATAATAACGAAGCTTTTGAATAGCTTCCAGAGTAAAGTAATTTATATATTTATAAATTGCAATATTAAAGACTTTATATAGCCTATTAATGTCTTGGTAATTGAAACGCTGATGTAATTAATGTATTTTCCATTTCGTTGGGTTTCGTGCCATTCCTTCTAGGCCTTGAAGTCAAAATTAAATATGTCTTTACTTGAATAAGAAAGGGAACCTTTGGCCGTTTTTTATTAGTTCTTCAACGTTTACGTCGATGTTGACATCAAGGATCTTTATTTTTTCTAAGCAAAGAAGGAAAGAGGTAGGGGGCTAAAAAGTATGAAAAGTAATCGGCCTAATTATAGTTTAACTGATTGTCATCTTGAATGATAATAGTTATTCGCCTGGGCTAAAGATAATTTGGGTTTTAGCAACATCTTAACGATTAATCTCCGTGGTAATAGTACTTTCATTTCGTAATGCCACGTACTGAAAATATATTCTATTAAATACTTTACTGCCCTTATATTTAGTATAATGTTTCTAAACTCGTGGTTTACGTAGCAATCGCAAATGTTTAAGGTATATAAGCGATCAAGTGGTTAATCAGGGTAAATATAAAGGTTTTTTACATTTAAACGGTATAGGAAAACATAGTTAGTTTGTTACTAGGCCGCGTCAGAAATAGTATTTTTATATCACGTAATTTGTTTAGGGATATTGTTATTATTAATAGCCTTTTACCTTTATAATCTGTAATTTAGTTTAAGTTATATTATCCGGAAGCAGTAGGGTATTAGGTATAATACATTTCCTATAGTTTGTACCGCTTAGCTGGAGAATGTTGAATTAATTAATCATCGGACTTAATACAAATTTAACATTTTTTACTATTATTACGACAATACTTTTTGCAGTTCATAGGTTCATTTAAACTTTTATTTTGCTAACTCTAAAATAACTATAGATTTTAATTCGAAGAATTTAGAACAGATTCTCAGAGTTGGGGCCTCTTATACTTGCAATTAATGTAATATGTTAACGCGCGGTTTTCTTTATTTTAATGGCGCAAGTTAACAGTTTGGGGATATATACCCATCGAGTTTAGCATTCAAGATATTAAAGTTGTAAGCGAGGATTTAAATTGGTCAAAAAAGCTTTTATATGTGGTATGTAGGCGTTGTAGAGTGTATTCAAATTCGTTAACATCTATAACCGTTACTCGTACCTGTTTACGAAGTATGGCTTCGTCAATATGGTTCTTTTTATTATTTGTTGATATAATAATAATTTCTTTAGTATTTTCTCAAGTATATTCATTAACGTTTTCTCTTTCGTTTGGCTATTATCGTAGTTTATCTCGTTATAGCTTAATTCGCGTGATGTTATGTAAGGTGTATATCGTATTTAAAGTGGATTTTTTTATATTATCGTAGATCTTTTAGAATGTTTTTGATTTTATTAGGACGGTTAAATCGTAATTTCCAGCGAAATTTATCGGGATTTTAGGAAATAGTAAGTGAAAACTAGAATTAGGGATATTTATTTATTTTTAGATGCTTAGAAAGGGTATTATTTTCGTGTGGAAAAGATTATAGGGCTTTTTGTTATACCTTTTTTTATCTTTCCAAATTTTTGCGAAATCCGTACAAAGTTTGTAATAAATATTAACCATTTTGGTATATTTAGGGGAAAGGTTGCGATAATCGTCCCAATTATCGATGTTATTTTCTGTTAATTTAGGTGTTAGGCTTTTATAGTCGCAATGGTAGGGGTAGTTGTTAGTAGCCTATTCTGAGAGGTAAAGTCCCATGGTAATACCTGGAATGGGATCTTAGGTATAGGCGTACTTGTTGTGGAAAGTTTGGTTTTGAATAATGTGACAATTTTGGGGTAAGGTTTGAAAGGTAAAGGGAACTTATCTATAGGGAGGGTTTTGAGGTATTTGACGATTTTTTTAATTGACCGGTAAATATCTTTAACTTTAATTCATTTTACCGAATTTTCGGTTGTTATTTCATAAGTTTCATCACTGTTAAAGGCGTATTCCGTGTGATTACGTAAATATAATAGGTTTCCAAGAAAATACACAAATTCTTCATCTTCGGCGCATGAAAAACTGGCATTAGCGAGGAGGTTGAAGATTTAATTTAACCAGGAATTAAGTCGTAATCCCCCAAAATATATGTCAAAGCGTTGACGGTTTTTCACGACCTTATCTTCATTTCGAGAGTTTTATAGATAAGGATTTTAAGGGTATTCCTCAAAGTATGCCAAATCGAAAAGAGTTTGTACCAACTTGATTATATTTTTTTTTTCAATATATAAACTTTTCGTTATTTCAATAATGACGTTAATTTGAATTTAAACTATTTTTAAATTGTTCTCCGTATATAAATGATCTAATGGTTTAATAACTTACGATACGTACGAAAAAAGTGAATGTTATGGTTAAGGGTTTTATCACCATTGTAATTGAAGATAAAATAACTGATGAATTCAACCAGTTGACTTCTGATTGAACTTCTGTTAACGTTGAATTCCAAAAGTCTTTTATTATAAAGTTTTAAAAAATTAAGTTCGAGGGTTTAAATTACCTCATTCTTAAAAAAGTCGGCGATGGCTTTGAAGTGGACGATTACGGTGACTATTTTGACGTTTTGGCTGGTGTGGAACGTAAGACTTAGTAATATAAGCGTGTAAACTTAACGATTTAGACGTGTAGGAAATTTCTAATTTAGTATAACATCTTTTGACTTGGACTTTTTAGAGCGACTTAACAATTCTTATTGTTTTTATTCGAAATAGCGATTTCAACGATTAGCGATCGTGGTATAAGGGGATGAAAAGAGTAATGTAGAGAGAAATTTGGTGTTTAGAGTAAAGTTTGATGTAGAAGATAGAGGAGAAAGTTGTTTAGTATTGTTGTTTGACGTGAGACTTCGTTTCTTTAATATTGATAGCAGCACCTATAGTAGTACTAACTTAGACGTTTGCCCACTTAATGATTTGGGACTTTTAGTGGTTAATTTTAACGGTTCTCTTTTAAAAAAGATCCATAAAAATCTTTTGGTGTCTTTAAATAGCGATACCATCGCTTACTTCTAGATTGCCGTTGTTGATTGACGCAACCCAACATTCTTCTCCACTTCCTACCGTTTTTGACTAATGTAGTACTAATAGAGGCTTTTTGCAAAAAAATTCCTTTAATTTCCAATTATATAAAAAGTAACCATAAAGTATCCTTTTTTTCTATTTAGCAAATCTGTGTTTAACCTAATAAGCATTGATCAGTTGTGATAGGGTTTTAGACGTTGAAACGTTGTTGATTCGAATTCGTCGAAGTAATAGTAGTATTGTATGGTCAAGTGGTAGATGTATTGTTCTAGGTTTGGCAGACCGCTAGCCGGTCTGCACACTATTTTGAATAGCTAATTGTTTGGCTCGTTTCCTAGTATGAAGTGGGCGCATACTGTACTTGACTTGAAGTCAATACAGTAGTCTCACAAAATAATACAATTAACTTGCAGTCAGTATAGTCAGCTTTTCAATAAGTAAAGTTGACTTACTGGACTGAAATTACTACTGTTGCAACAAATAAACCCTTTCGTATGTTGAATTCTGACGAAGTCGTTAAAATTAATTCCAATAGACTTTTCAAGTAAAAAGCGAATTTACGCGCAAACCTCTGAATATTATAAATACTGTTTTTTCCCTTTCAAATTCCGTCAAAGATAACTATTTTACCTACTAACATTACCGATTTTGAAAACTAGATAAATAGTACAATTAATATAGCACTTTTCTCCTTCGAAATATAGTTATGGTAAATACGCATTGCATGACTATTTCGACTTTTATAGAGATTTAGCAAAAAGAAAGTATAACAATAAATATTATGACATTTTATATATCAAATTACAACTGATTATCAACGTTTTTCTTTGAATTAAATGAAGACTCTAGGTTTCAACCTATTGTTTCCCAATATACTCACCGAATCAGCTAGAAATTACTACCCTTCCTACTTAATGAATTACATATCATTTCGCGAATTATACGATAGCCTTAAAAGTTATTTAGAATACTATATTTATTTTGCCTAATATTACACCAGATTGAGTATTGTTAGGAAGTTGCACATATTGGAATATTGAAAAAAATCGAAAAGAAAATAGATATTTTTAATTGGATATTAGATAAGTTGATGCTTTTTAAGCAGTCTTTAGGAAATAATGAAGCTAAAAGAGGCATCTACAATAACAAGTTTGCCAGTCGGTCACGGGAAATAAATGTTTAAATACGTCTTATAATGCCTCAATGTCACTTATATAGGCTTTTTTAGCTAATTACGTTTTTCACTAACAACTGTGATAATATAGATACCAGACTTAACTGGTATGTTTCCTTAAGCTTATGATATCATTAATTGAGACGACGATGAAAAGTCTGCGTTCATCTATTAAATCGATCGCAAATATGATAAACCCAAACAATTCCGGTGAATAAGAGATTTATATTAACAGCCCCAATAGCAACACGCGAAAGGAAGATACTTTAGCTCAAATTTAAGTTTACATTAACTACAAAGTCTCCTTAACAAAACAAAGTAACAAAGTGTTTATATTCAGAAGAGGGAGGCTATAGGTCAATATATCCCATTATTACAAACTAAGAATAAAAAAAAATGATATATTACGCCTGATATCTGTTTGCTTCTAGTTAGAAGTACATTAAAAGCGTTACGAACTTCGAAGGTACAGAGGTAAAAATGACAAAGAAACGCCTAAAACTATCGTTTAACGGGAAAATACTAGCTTAAAATTATCGTAGTCATAGCCAATTACGCTTTTTTATTTTTCCTAACAGGTAACAGCCTTCACCATTGTTCTAACGATAATAGCCCCGATCTTATGCATGTGTTTATTATTCGTAATAGCTACGCGAAACAAAAAAAGATAAAGAATTTTTCCTCGTATAAGGGTAACGAAATTCTTGATAAACGTCTATTCGCAATATACCCTACTGATGAATAATACTAATACCGTCACGAAAATTAACTACATCGATGTCGGTAACATCAATATTAGATTTAGCTTTGGAAAAAAAATATTTCAAATCAACGATTGTAACTACAGTTTGAAAACTTGATATTAATTATAAATCATAATTTACTAACCCAATTTTTTCTTACCCCCCCCCCCAAGAAGAAAATATTGAATTTATCTTATGGCTTTAAAATTGAACTAGTCAAAAGTATCGATTGTATTTGTAGGGCCTTAAATTGTTGCAACGTTGTTGATTCGAATTGTGGTCGAAGTAACAGTAGTATTGCATTGGTCAAGTGGCAGATGTATTGTTATAGGTTTGGCAGACCGGCTAGCGGTCTGCACCTTAATTTGTATGGCGAATTGCTTGGCCCGTGCCCTTTATTGAAGTGCAGCGTACTATACTCGACTTATACCCAATGCAATAAGTCCATACAAAGCAATAAACTCAAATTATAGTATAGTATAGTCAACTTAACTATAAGTAAAGTTGACTTACTGCACTACACATAGTACTATTCCAATACTAGCGGCTTTTTAGTTTGTACGCGTACGCCAGTATGGCTAACTAATCTTTTCCGGTTACTACCAAATTGCCTCCTCGTCAATTGGCCCAACCCCTGTAAATTCTAATTGATTTCTATACTTAATTACACCCAATTGTATGACAATTAACCCCATTCGACTTCAATTGCTCCGTCGCTCCAAGGTCCGAGTTTATCAACTCTTACAAAAAGTTTTTTCGCTATAAGCCTTTGCAGGCCTTTACTTTAATCATGCCAATTAAACAGATCTGTATCGTTAATACCCTGGCAGGCTTTCAGTTTGCCATTATATTCTTGACCGCTGTCACATGATCTGGGATTTCCGGGAGGCTTATTAACGTATCCCTCGATTCGTATGATTAGCTTGTTACTATCTACAAACCTTTCCAGGGTCTTATTTTCTACTACCTTCGTTATAGTATTTATGGGATTGTTTTTGCCATTGATCCACTGGAATTACTTAATCTCCCTCCTTTCGTAGGCTGTACCGAGTGTTATTACATTGATCATTAGGTGTTTTTCGTTGATGGTTCCGACTTTCGAAAGGCATTTGAAGAGGTTTTTCTAATCGGTACAGATTACCACCGGGATAGGTAATATCTTTAACTACCTAGTAATAATATAGAATGTTTTGCATAATATTATACCTATATTAAAGCCTGTTATTATGCCGTAGACATTCGAAGTTAACACGTTTCCTATAATCCTTTTATATTTGACACAGGTTGAGTAAATTAGGCTACCGATAATACTAAATTTGTCTTCCAGTTTGTTTTCGTTAACGAGGGTTATTAAAAAGGGGATCTATAAAGAAAAGTCGTTGTTATGTGTAAAAATTCCGTTCATAAAGATTATTAGTTTAGCTTTCGATAGGTCGATTAAACCTATATTAATTCCGCGGTTTAAATTCCGTATTTGCTACTCAAGGGTTTTATTTAACCAGTTAAAGTTTTTATTTGCTAGCTATTGTATTTTTACGGCGATAAATAGGTCTTATAATGCCTCCAGTAATTATAAGGTGACTGTTGGAATAGAACTACAGGAAGTGCAGTAAGTTAAATTTACTGTAAGTAAAGTTGACTATACTGAACTACAAGTTAAGTGTATTGATTTGTAGAGACTTACCGCATTGGGTGTAAGTCGAGTGCAGTACGTTGCACTTCACTCTAGGGTACGAGCCAATCAATTGACCCTACAAATTACAGTGTAGACCGGCTAGCGATCTGTCAAACCTAAAATAATACATCTACCATCTGACCACACAATACTACTGTTACTTCAAGAACCAATCGAATTTACAACGTTGTAACGTCTAAGGCCTACTAACACTGACCAGTGCTTGCTTGTTACATTAAGTACAGATAAGCTAAATAGAAGAAAAAGCTACTTTTCGGTTACGCTTTACGTTAATCGTTAGGGTAGAGGAAAGATTCTTGCGAAATGCCTTTATTAGTACTGCGATAGTCTTTCAACGGTAGGAAAATAGAGAAGAATTTTGGGTTACTTCAGTCTTTTAACAGCAATCTGAAAGTAAGCGACGGTATCGCTATCGAAAACACCAAGAAATCTTTATTAATTTTTTTAAAGAAAAACGTTGGAATTGAATATTAGAAGTCTTAAAGTATAGTAAGTTGGCAAACGGCTAAGTCAGTATTACTATGAGTGCTATTACTATAAAAACGACTAAATCTTTACACTAAATAACCATAACAAATAGCCTTATCTTTCTACCACCTACAACGACTTTCAACCTGACCCTTTATGTTAGACTTTTACCTTTATTTTATTCTTTTTACTCCATATATCACTTTAATCGTCAAGTTTGTTGCTTTAAGCGAAAACACTAAGCTACAATAAGAAAGCCACATTGCGCGACCTTACGCTAAAACACTAAGTTTCCAAGTTGCCAAGTTTCTACGCAACTTTACACCAAAACACCTAGTTTTTACGCCTAAAATTACTAAGTTTTTCACTCTATACGCCCGTTAAAATGTCCGCTCCCAGCGTTTAGTTGAAGGCTATTACCAACCCTACTAGGAAAAAAACAATCGAAGCGTTCGAAACTATTTTCACTAAGTTTTACGATAAAGAACTTTATATCACGGATATTAACGAAACATCTGATAACGCTTACCTAACCAATTACGTTAGCTAGTATATCCTTCAGTCTAACACTGGTAAAGAGTTTGACCGCAGCGTTACCGCTTTCTAAGACTTCTGCGAGTTCTTTAATTACTGGATATCAGGCATATAAAAGAAGATCCAACGTCACGTTGAGGCTAAATTGAAGATAAAAGTTAAGAGGCGTGGAATTTACATACTAGATATGGCTTTTCCGGGAATGGTAAAAACCTTTTTTAAGTTGGCTCAACTTAAGGAATTCCTATAGGACTTTTAAGGAAAGGGCAAAACTATTAAGAAACCTTAACGCCCTTACATACGATTTAGAGAACCTCCTTTTTACCTACAGCTAAGTTAAGCTTTTTTACGCGCTAATAATAAGGAACTTGCTAATGTGTTCGGCAGTTTAGTACTACTACGTGACAGCGTGGAGTACACTCTTAGTGGCGGTAGGGTACGCAAAGCAGCAGCCGCCAACGTGGCTAGAGGCATTGACTTTGGCGCTTTACACTAATTAATCAAGCAAAATCGTCAGGATTTTCAAAACCTTAAAGTACCTATCGTCCCTTAGCAAGTCCATCGCCAAAATCTTTAAGAATCTTTTCCCTTTAAATATACCTACGCGTGAATACCTATTATAATCCCTATTATAAAACTTTACCCCTCGGGTTAGGCAACTGGCAATAACCCTTAATACCGGGCCTCGAAACCTTTAAAATTTAAACTGTTAGGAAACACTAATTAATCCTAAGATAACTATCGTAACCTCTCTTTAAAACCTATTAAAATGGTTAACATTAATTATAAGTTGATAACGGACTTCGCTAAGATTTGTGATAACATAAAGAAGTATAGCGGGAAACCTTATAACCTTTTCGATACCAAGATAATGTCTTAAATATCTGTAAGTAAATGGAGGTCTTACCTTCTGGTTTTTACTTATGGTTTCCCGAAATCCTTATAGGTTACGCTTAAAACTATTACTTAACTTTTCTAACGAACGCCACAACATTTTGCGAGATTTATAATGATATAAAGGGCCACTTCAAATACGATGTCTACCTTACATAATATCATAAAAACTGGGCTACTACTCAGTGGATTATAATACTAATAAAAAAGAAGGAGGAGGAATTACTAATAAATGTTTTTAATCAAATGCTTGACAAGTTGATAATATATTAAAAAGCGATGGGAAAGGCTACGTTAGTAAAGCTACACTTCGCGAACAGGTACGGGCAGCTGTTACGGGTGTTAGTAAATTCGAATACGCTTTATAATACCCATATGACACCTGTAAAGGATTTTTTTAACTAGTTACTTTCCTCGTTTGTTACTGTAATGTTACGTATACCAAATTCGTTTGGTATATATTTTTAAGCCGGAAACTTTCTTTACGTGGATAAGGAAGATTTTACGGTGATTAATTACGTTGACCGCAAGTATAGACGCCTATAAAGTCTAAGGTTAGGTTTATCAACCTCGGCCCCAAACTAGAGGCAACTCCTACCATGGCGTTAATAAGATTTAGGCGGACTTATTGACCGTAAGTACTATCGTTATGATAGTGGTAAAACATATTAGATTTGCGGTAAGATCGGCTGTTGGTTAATTCGCCACCCCTCCGTTGAATGTAATAATAGGAAAAAAATGTATTACGTTCAGTATCTTATTATTTCGAAATAAGATTACTTAAACCAAGTTATAAATATTAAAGGTAATAAGTTAACTGATGTCGTTGACGTCCCCAAGTAGATTAAGTAATACAAAGATATTGCTTTTAATACGGTAGCCTAGTAATTAACCGACTATGCTTTTTTATACCCTTTAGGTGGTAAAGACCCTTATCTTTACCTTAAATACGCCCCTAACCCTTTATATACCTTTAACTTTCGCGATTGTTACGCGGAACATACGTTTTAAGGTATTATCCCAGACATTGTAGCGGTGAAGTACTTAACAGAAGGTTATTCGTAATATATACTATTACGAAAAGAAAGTATTACAACCAGTAAAATTGATCGTTACGATATTGGTAAGGTTAAATTTAGCTTAGGCTTAGGCGAACAACTATTGTTACTAGGAATAACGGTAATTTAAACTGTTGTCGGAACGATTACGTTTTATATCCTTAAGTCCCCTACCCCTTTCTTATTTTATTTAGAGGGTATAAAGACTGTTAACATAGAAGAGCTGGTTAAAAACGGCTAAAGGTTTCCACTTACCTTTAAGTAGGGTTATCTATAGTTTTATCTTTAAGACCCGGAAGTAGTGGTGTTAAACCTTATAAAGCTGGAGATGCGTTAATTATATGGGCGCTTTAACTACCTAGTTATTAACAAGCTATACAAAGTCCTAAAGTTCGTAAGGTATAACGATGTAGAATAAGTTGCCCTAAAAGCTATTGAAAGACTTTGCCACTACTATTAAACGTATGTCTATGTCCCCTGGAGATTTAAGTTTATACTGAAAGATAATAATGACTTTAACTGTAAAATATTTGTCGATGTGTTTTATTTAGATAATGAATCTGTTCTTTACATCGTTAACTCTATAAACTTTTTTTACGAAGTTAAGTTTTTAAAGTCCCTTTCGGCAAAGTATATATGGAAAACATTAAGGATATTATGGATTGATACGTACTTGGGTTTACCTGTCATCGTTGTCCACAATACCGGTACCAACTTTACGGCGGCGGAGTTTTAGGAAGATATCAAGATAATAGGTATTTAGTACAAACAGGTACTTGTAAAAGTTTATTAAAGTATTGAAATGGTTAAAAGGGTATACACCTTACTCCGCCGAGCGTATAATATCCATACGCTGGAAATTGGAAGTTTTACGGATCCGGAGGCACATTTACAGATAGTAATAAAGCATTTAAGCGATACTATGGGCTCTAAAGACCTGGTGCCAACGCTATTAGCCTTTGAAGCGTACCCACGCTTAACGAGTGAATCTCTACCTTTGGCAAGTACTTAAAAACTTATTACGGCTTATAGTGAAGCTTTAAGGAAATTACGAAGGTAATTAATACACCGCCAAGTTAATAACGCTTTTAACATTAAAAACGGGATTATAATAATCGACTTGTTTGCTTTGTTATTAAAGTGAAGTTATCATATGGCAGGAGCCAGGTAAATGGGAAAGGCCGTATAAGATATTAAGTATTATAAACTTTAAAGTATTTGTTAAAATTTTTAACGGTTTTATATCTTTTCGAACTACTTAAGTTGAGTTTTATATTAGGACTACTAATGATAAAGACTATTAAGTTAAACAACCGAGTAAACACCAACTTTCCTTACTCGTTTTCGATAAGTTAATGGAATGCCATCAGCGCAAACAACCTTCGAAAAAGAGAAATATTAAAGAGGAGGAATATATATCGGGCCGTATTTACAATATTGTTTAGAAAGGTAAAAAAAAGAAGGATAACGAGATTTCGGTAGTAAACCTTAGGGTATAAGAGATTATTAAGACTTTCGGTAAACCTTTTAAGGAAAACGATAAGGTCAAAATAGACGTTTTATTAACTCGAAGTGTAATATAATTTGTACCAAAAGCTTACTTTAACCTTTAAAACCCAAATATTACGATTTTTAGGTCGAGGATTATTTACAAGGTTGAGTGTAAGACTGCAGGACGGCTATATGAAAAGTTACGGTTGATCGTTTAAGGATATGGCGATAAAAGCAAGGACTAAATCCTTACGTAGTTATTAACAATTTATAAAATTAGTTAACGTTTAATAATTACCCTAATAATAATTTTTTTATTTGGACTAAAGGTAAGTTTACACTTAATAGTCGTCATATTACGTAAATTTATATATAATTAGCAATCAATTTTTAACGTATTATACTACTAAAGTCATTACAGCAACTTCGTATTATTTATCTATTAGAAATGGTAATACAATATGCTAAACTATTGTATAGATTAGCTAAAAAATTCGTTTATTACTTTTTAACCTATTAGTGGTATTTTTAGTCTTAACTGGCGATAAGATCTTTAACATATGACCCGTACTTGTTAGGAACGTAAAAAAATGACTTCGGTATAATAGGTATATAAATCAACGATACCTTTTTTATTGGAAAGGTAGGCTTTATAGCACTGGAATAGTAAGCGATTGAAAACTTTAAGTTTTGAAATTATAAGCCGGTGACGATATTAACGGAAAATAATTATAATAAATCGTTAATTCGTATATTTGGTATTGATGCCGGCTTAAGATTTCATTAAAATGGTTAGGGCGTTTTTCTTGTTATAATCGATAAGACTAATAAGATTAGAGCTTTACAGTATTGAAAATAACGTATACAGGGTAGCTATATTGCTATTTTTTATCAATTGGAAGCCTTATATAATTTATTTATTACGGTACAAGTATAAGAACGAACGGATACAGACTTTAGTTAACTTAATGAAAGGTTAAAGTGGTAAATGCGGAACTTAGACCGTGGAATTAATATAATACTAATCGAGTTTTTAAAGGCTAAGTTAACAATCTTTACGGACGGTTTTTTGTGAATAACACTAACTTATCTTTATAAATCAGCTTTTTAATGATTTTCGTCAACGAAGATAGGCAGGCAGATTAGTTTAGTATTATCGGTAACTTGACCCATTAGACCTCTATCAAGTGTAAGAGGATTCTACGAAACGTGTTAGCTTCGGAGGTTTACGATATAATAGCGGGTTTTAAAGTGGATATAGCATTGTGAGTGACCTTTAACCACATTATTAGGCAGTTACGGATTCTTCCTATCCTGGTAGTAATCTGTACCGACTTAAGGAGCCTCTT
Source organism: Anisogramma anomala (assembly GCA_038502455.1). Classification (NCBI taxonomy): domain Eukaryota; kingdom Fungi; phylum Ascomycota; class Sordariomycetes; order Diaporthales; family Gnomoniaceae; genus Anisogramma; species Anisogramma anomala. Next base: position 7,410,211 of record JASMMZ010000005.1, on the reverse strand, counting down.
TGAATACCTTTTAAAGCTCGAAACCACTAGTGAAGAACGCCTAATGATCGACGTGATGGAAATTTGCGAAGCCTACGAAGAGAGGGAGACTAAGGAGTTTCGATGGATCGATGGCAAAGATAATCTTGCAAATGTCACAACGAAGGCCACGTCAAATAAAACCCTAAAAATATTTGTAGATAACAATAAGCTGACTATACGTATTGAAGGCTAGGTGAATAGACCGCTCGGAAAGCCCAGATTACGTGGCGGCGGATAAGTATGTACTAGCAAATTGGAAGACTGCCAAGGGAATAATGATAGGATTTATGATGGCGATCTATTTGAGTGGTATATTTGAAGTTGCGAAAGACTGTAGCGAAAGAACTTTTTGTAGGAGTTAATAAACTCGGACCTCGGAGTGGTGGAGCAATTAAAGCCAAATGGGGTTAATTTGCATGAAATTTGGTGTAATACTGTATGGAAGTCAATTGGAATTGGCAGGGAGTACGAGGCCGCTGTTTAGCGCTAACCGGAAAAGATTGGTTAGCCACACTGGCGTACGCGTACAAACTAAAAAGCCGCCAGTATTGGAATAGAACTACAGGAAGTGCAGTAGGTTAACTTTACTATAAGAAAAGTTAACTATACTGAACTGCAAGTTAAGTGTATTGCTTTGTGGAGACGTATCGCATTGTGTGTAAGTCGAGTGCAGTACGCTGCACTTCACTCTAGGGAACGGGCCAAGCAATTTATTATACAAATTACAGTGCAGACCGGCTAGCGGTCTGCCAAACCTAGAACAATACATCCACCATCTGACTACGCAATACTGCTGTTACTTCGAAGACCAATCGAATTGACAATGTTGCAACGTCCAAGGCCTACCAACAGTGACGATATAACGGTCACAGTCACGTTATTAAAAATACCGTTAGGCCGTAGTTGTATTAGTTTTGTTAATTGTAGTTAATATAATTCCCTGGCCCTTTTAGCGAAAGTTAAGGCCGGTATCAATACTCAGTATACGGATTAACTATTTATTAAAGTCAAATTGGTTACCCTCTGTTAACGTCGTTATTAACTTATAATTTCAAAACTTAAAGTCCTTAATCGCTTGTTGTTCTTATATTATAAAGTTTTTCCTTTTAATGTAAAGGGTAATATTCATTTGTGTAATCACCACTCCAAAGTCTTTCTTAATATATTATCAATAAGTATGGATCGTAAGTTAAAGACTTTATCGTTAACCGTAACTTAAAATACGACTAATAGGTTAGTAACCAATAAACGTTTATTTTAGCTAATCCGTATAGTAGTTTGATATATCGTATTACCGTTTCCAAAGGGTAAATAATACATAGTTCATACGGAAATTTTAGTAATACGATCCGTTGTAAATGCATTACTAATTACGTATAGGCTGATGTTATGTCTCGGTTATTAAACGTAAACTTACCTTTAATTTTAGCTAGTAATCTTACTATTAAATTAACTAAAAAAAATTGGCTAATTTTCTAAATCGTTGGCAACTACATAAGGATTAAGTCTTTGCCTTTATCGCTGTTTCTTTAAGCGATTAGACCTGAATTTTCATACGGTTTCCCTGTAGTCTTACCCTTAACTTCATAAATAATCTTGGATTTAAAAATCGAAAAGTTTGGGTTTTAAAGGTTAAAATTAATCTTCGACACGAATTAAACAACTCCTAGAATTCATAAGCTGTTCATCTCGAACTTATCGCTTTCCTAAAAAAGGTTTACTAGAGGTCTTAATAATCTCTTATATTCGAAGCTGAAATACTAAGTCTTCGTTATTTTTCTCCTTCTTTGTTTACGTAAATAGTATTTTAGATGCAACCCGATATATATTTATCTTTTTTAATTTTACTCTTTTCAGGGGTCGTCCACGCCGATGACGTTTTATCGAATTATCGATAACGTGTAGAAGGTATTCTTATTAATTTAGTTGTTTAACATGAGGGTCTTTATCGTTGATAGCGTGAATATAGGGTTTAACCTAGGTAATTCAGAAAGATATAAAACCGTTAATAGTTTTAATAATTACTTCAGAGTTCGAGATACTTAATATCTTGTACATACCCTTTTATTTACCCGGCTCCCTTTATATGTAGACTTTACCTTATAATAGCAAAGCAAGAACGTCGATTATTATAGTGTTGTTTCTGTTATTAAGGGCCTTATTAATCTGGCGGCGTGCCGATTTTCTTCGTAGCTCCTTTAAAGATTTGCTATAGGCCGCAACACGTTTCTAAGTATTTACCGAGGGCAGAGATTTACTCGTTAGGCGTGGGTACACTTTAAAAACCAGTAGTGTTAACACTAAGCCGTTAGGGCCTATAGTATCATTTAGGCCTTTTACTGCCATTTATAGGCGTGCCTTCGGATACGTAAAGCTTTTAATTTCCAACGTAAGGATATTATACGTTCGGAGAAGTAAGGCGTATGCTTTTTTAACTTTTCTAATACTTTAGTGGGCTTTTATAAGTACCTATTTACACTGGATACCCATTATCTTAGTATTTTTATAGAACTACGCCGCCGTAAAGTTTGTATTGATATCGTAGACAACTATATGAGGTGGACCCAAGTACGTGTTAATTCACAATATACTTAATTTTTTTCACGTATCCTTTGCCGAAAAGGACTTCAAAAACTTGGTTTCATAAAACAAGGTTACGAAGTTAACGATGTAAAGAATAGACTGATTATTTAAGTAAAACATATTGATAAAGATTTCTCAATTAAAGTAATTATCGTCTTTTAGTATAAACTTCAATTTTGGGGGGGTTTAGGTATACGTTTGATAATAGTAACAAAGTCTTTTCATAGCTTTGAGGGTGAAGTATTCTACATTTCTATACCTTACGGATTTTAGTATGTTATATAGTCTATTAACGGCTAGGTGGTTAAGATGCTGGTATAATTAATGTACATCCGGCTTTATTAAGTTTAATACCACCGCTTTCGGGCCTTGAAGATAAAATCATAGGTACTCTTACTTAAAAGAAAAGGGAAACCTCTAGCCGTTTTTAACCAGTTCGTCTACGTTAACGTCGACTTTAATGATAAAGGTTTTTATATCCCTTAAGTAAAGTAAAAAAGAGGTAAAGGACTTGAAAATTTGGAACGTAATTGTTTTTATAACAGTTTAAACTACCGTTATCCCTAATAACGATAGTTATTCACCTGGTTCAAAGTTAACTTTAGCCTTATTAGTATTATGAAGATTAATCTTAATGGTTATAATACTTTCCCTTCGTAGTGCCACGTACTGCAAATAACCTTCTATTAAATATGTTGCTGCTTCTATATTTAGTATAATACCTTGGAACGTGTTGTTCGCATAACGATCGCAAAAATTAAAAGTGTATAAATGGTTAGGGGTTTGGTTAGGGTAAAAGTAAAGGTTTTTACTATCTAAACGGTATAGGAAGGCGTAGTCGGCTAGTTACCAGGCCGTACTAAAAGTAGTATTTTCGTATTACTTCATTTATTCAAGGGTATTAGTGCTATTAACTAACTCGTTGCCCTCGAAGTTTACAATTTAACCTAAGTAGTAATATTTGAAATAAATAAGGTATTAGGCGTGATGTTATAACCCAGACAACGGTTGGGTCAGGAAACAGGCCAGCATGTAGCTAAGCTATGGAGAGCCTGTAATCCAACACATAAGGTGGGGAAAATCTCTTATGTAAGCAAGATGACTAAGCAAACACGTGATGGATCAGTATGGATTAGTTACTGATCCAAGGGAAGGCTACATGGGATCAGTAAGGATCAGCCACCGATCCAAGGTAAGACAGCACTAGATCAGTGGGATCAGTGTAGTGATCCAAACGATCCAGTACTGAAGATAGTATGAAGGCAATGGGATATAAGGACACGTTCAGCACCATAGATAGCATTTACTTCATAGCTCTTCAGTTGTCAATCTAAGTATTCAGTCTCAGTATATTCTAAATAGCCTCACGGCTTTTGATCATTACTTGCATGGTTGCGATATTGTTCACTCAGCACCTCTGCTACCTTCTTGATAACATAAACCCTCTGACACCTTCTATATACTCACGGGTATTTAGTGTAATCATTACACGTGATATATAGTTTTTTTGATATTACGTTCGGTGGGGGGGTACCGAGTTAACCAGTAGTAAAACTTACTACAAATCTAATATCTCGCAACTATTATGACGATAATGCTTGCGGTTAACAGTTCCGCCTAAATCTTAGCCATATTAACGTTAGCATAACTATTACCTCCGATTTATTGCTGGTGAGTCGGGCTTTAAAATTTATAGGCGTTTATAACTATACATGCAGTCGACGTAATCAATTATCATAAGGTTTTTTTTATCGATATTAGGGAAGTTATTAACTTAATGACATATATTAAGCGATTATGGTTTACTATCTATTACAGTGGCTAATAAGGGACGTAACTAGCCAAAAAAGCCTTTACAGGTGGTATTTGAGCGTTATAGAGCGTATTTGAACTCGTTAACACCCGTAACTGTTGCTTATACCTGTTCGCGAAGTATAAATTCGCCAGCATATGCTTTCCCTATTGCTTTCTAGTATAGCATAAACTTATTAATTATATGGTTAAGCATATTTATCGATGTTTTCTCTTCTTTTTTCTTAGCTATTATCGTTACTTACCTCGTGGTAGCCCAATCTGTATAGTATTGCGTAAGATGGATGTCGTATTCGAAGTAGCTATTTATGACATCGTAGATTTCGCGAAACGTAGCAACTCCAGTAACGAAGGTTAGGAAGTAGTCCCTGGTATACCTAGTAAGGATTCCGGGGAATAGTAAGTGAAAACCTAAATGAGGAAATTTTATCTACTTGCAAATGTTTAGGAAGGGTATTATTTTAGTGTAGAAAAACTTGTAGGGCTTTCCGTTATACTTTTTCACGTCTTTTTAGATTTTGACGAAGTCCGTAAACACCTTGTAGTTAATATTAACTATTTCAAAAGGTTTTGTGGAAAAGTCGCGATAGTTATTCCAGTTTTAAATGGTGTTTTCTAGAAGTTTAAGTTTTAAAGCTTTCGAAGTACGGTGTTAAAGGTAATTATCAACCGCATGACCTGAGGAGTAAAGTTCTATAATAGGACCTGTAATATGCTCTCTTGAATAAGTAAACCTAAAGTGGGAAGGTTTTTAAAGGGCTTAGCGGGTTTAAGTGAAATGTCATGGAGGAAGTGGTACCTGAAGATTTTTAGATGCTTAACGATCTTGTTTAATTGATTGGTGTAGAGCGCCGACATTAATACCTTTGACCGCATTGGCGGCCTTTGCTTTACGTGCTTTGCAACCGTTTAAGGCGTATTCCGCGCTATCACATGAAGGTATTAAGCTTCCGAATAGGTTCATTGGCTTATCGCCAGCGTGTTTAAAGGCTTAAATTGGTTAGGGGTAAAGGAGAGGTCCTCTGGATCGCGTATAGGGGCGTTAAGGTTTTTTAACGCCCTTTCTTTTAGGCCATAGGTCTTAAAGGTATTATTTAAGCTAAGCCTGGTAAAATGATTTCTTGGTTAGCCTAGTAGAACTTTTTTCTGATATATAAATCCCTCGGCATTTAAGTTTTTCTTTTAGCTTAGACTTAATAGTTTTCTAAATCTTTTCCCACATGTTAATAGTTCAGTTATCAAAAATTTACGATATTTTCGGAAAGCACGACTATCGCGGTTATGTTATTAGCTACCGTTTTACTTAATAATATAAAAGCCGACGAAGATATTAAAGTGTTTTTCCGTTAAGTTTTTATCGACGTTTAGCGCTCAAAGGTCGTTATCGTAAAATTTGGTAAAAGCAGTTCCGAAATCTTTGATTAATTTTTTCCTTTTGGGGTCGATAGTACCTTTAAAGTGAACGTTTGCGGTAAACTTCTTGAGGTTTTAGCTTGTGTATAACTTATAGAGTATATAGGGCGAGTGATTTGGTGGTTTTTAAGCGTAGGGATTTGGTGTTTTGGCGTGAAGCCGCGTGGGAACTAGACAACTTGCCGATTTGTTGACTTAGCGTTAGGTCGCGTAACGTGGTTTTTTTTTAGAGAAAATTGGTTATTCTTGGTGTTTTCGTTTAGAGAAGCGAACTTAGCGATTAAATTGGTGTAGAGAGAGTAAAAAGAGTGAATTAGGGGCAAAGGTTTATTGTAAAGGGCAATTTCGAAGGTCGCTTGTTGTTATATATTGTTTGGCGTAGGGACTTATTCGTTCCTCTTACAGTATTAACACCTGCAATAGTAATGAATTAGCTGTTTTCCAACTTGCCGAACTTTAAGACTATTAACAGTCAATCTCAACGTCTTTAAGAACGATTAATAAGGATTTCTTGGTGCTTTTAAGTAGCGATACCGTCGCTTACTTCCAGATTGCCGTTTTTGACCGACGAAACCTAAAAGTCTTCTCTGTTTTCCTGCTGTTGTGGACTAACGCAGTACTAATAGAGGCCTTTCGCAAGATTTTTTCCTCTACCCTAGCCACTGTTGTTGACGTAGAGCGTAACCGGAAAGTAGCTTCTTCTTCTACTTAGCCAATCTGTGCTTAACCCAATAAGCACTGATTAGTGTTGTTAGGGCCTTGGATCGTTGCAACGTTGTCGATTCGAATCGTGATCAAAGTAACAGTAGTATTGTATTGGTCAAGTGGTGGATATATTATTGTATGTTTGGCAGATCATTAGCTGGTCTGCACAGTAATATTTTTGGGGAATTGCTTGGCTTGTAACCTAGAGTCAAGTGCAGCATACTGCACTAGACTTACACCCAATGCGGTAAGTCGACACAAAGCAATACACTCAACTTGCAGTACAGTATTGTCAAATTTACTGTAAATAAAGTTGACCTATTGCACTGCATGTAGTACTATTCCCACAGATTGAAAGTTTCCACTAAATCTAAAATGAAAACATTTATAGTTATATATTAAAGAAAACGGAACTCAATTTTACGATGTCGAAACTTCGTTAATTGAACAGAAAATTCAATCACTCCGCGACTAACAAATTATATGAAGTGCTAGAAGACGCTATTCATGAGAATATGCAATTTTCTGCATTGAAAATGATTAAATAACTTCATTAAAACTACCAAACGCATTGAAAAATGCTCTCTAAGTTCGAATTTACGTCAATGAATGTATATTTTGACTTCAACAGTCTTTTCTTGAACGGAAAACTCATACTTCATGTCATCCAATTCATAAAAACCGTTTCATAACGTTAAAATTATTCCAAATATAATTACGAGAGAAAAATAAAAAAAAACTACCTAGGTAATAGGTTAACACGTACTAAAACCCTCTGACGTTATTAGTTTACAATGATAACATCAACTTTATCACGGAAAAAATTGAAGATAATACTAAATTACCAGGGATTAAGTATGAGCAAATACTTGTTAAAGTTTCTTGGTGTTTTGGTAAGATTACCCAGATACACACTTTTTTACTTAAAACTTACAATATTTTAACATAAGGAATCGGCTGTTTCATAAACTCAAAGACAAAATTACAGATAGCAATAAAACGTCTAAACACCACTTTTTATGTTAACAATTTAATACCTAATTTACTAACCTTCTACGCGTACCAAAGAATGATGAATAAATCACCTCTATCACTAAAAACTAAGAAAAAAGCAGCGATACACATTAAAGTTTTTAAAAAGTTGAGAGAGAAATCAGTAAAACGCTAGATTAACGATAACTTTAACACCAAAAATGAATCGTCAATAACAAAAGTACTGTTTTCACCGCTATGAGGAAAAATTCTCATTTGGGAGGAACTAGGAAAAAAAGATAAACCCTAGAATATTTTAAAATCACGAACCCAAAAGTAATAGTTAAAACTGGAAACGGTTCTTTTACCTTCGATACTACCCAACTTGAACCGTTCAGGAAAACCTCTAAAGGGCAAAATCTTCAACTCTAAAATCTATTAATCTCAAAAATTAATTAATATAATGCCTTAAAACCGAACGTTCATAAGCTTATGAAGTACTGAATTAGCAATCAACAATCCAAAAATATAATACATAATGAAAAGGTAGACAGGGATAAAGATTGTAATCCTGCATGGGCAAATATCACGGCTCAGAAATCGTAAAAACAGAAGTTTAAAGGAGAATTTACTATTTAACTACGTGTTGAAGGCATTATAAATATACCAGGAAAACTATTTAAAGAAACAAATGAGTTAAAATTCATATATTCCTTACCTGTAATTTAGTTTAACTGAATCTATTAACATAATTGCAAAGACAAAATATAAAAATGTTCAAGTCGAAAATAATACACGAAATCAAGGGTGAAAACAAAGACTAACCATATAAAAATCAAGGTTAATCGCTTAAAGGTATGATAATCAAGGAAAAAACAAGATTTTCATTTAATATTCTATAATACAGAAAAATACTTGACGTTTAATCGTTGCAATTATTACCAGTTTCACTGCTAGTATAAGCGGTGAGTTGACTTTGAAAAAACACAACATTACATGAGCTTCTATTCAATCAACGTCCGATTTATTTACAGATTGTATTATTAGAATTTATTGAAGAAATAAAAAACAAGCTTCATATTAAAATGGTTATACGTTACAGGAAATAATCATACTAATAAGCGAGAACAAATGTTTATTGGTTTATATTGCACCAAATACACCAGAAAAAGAAGCAGAATATAAATATATTAATGATACACTTGTTCCTATTCGTTACAAGCCATAAAAATTTTGGCTTGATTGGCGTGTCAACATCATAATACGCTTTTCCAATGTACTATAAGATTGGTGGCAATAGAGCAGTATATTATTAAGGACTTAGACCTGTAAAAGTTTAATCTGAGTAAAATATTACCACAAGATACGTAACTTCCACAGATCATTTATCCGCATATATTATATTCATTTTAATTTTACGTACACAAAACTACATTGAAAGGGATGATTTATCAGTTTTTGAAAGATCGGTAAAGCCGATAATGTAAAATCGCAACGTTACCAGAAACAAAAATCTCAAAAATCCTACATTTTAATGTAATAACAACTTAAAGTATCCTATGATTTATCAGTTACGGTATGAATTATAGATCCATAGAATTAACCATATGAAATTTTGTTTTGAAAAACCGTACATAATGGTAAATGGATGATTCGTATAAAGATATCAATATAATATCAATACATTCAAAGACGGCGAAATGAATTATTTTTGAGAACGGCTTTGTCGCTGAGAACGCCAACTTAACTTTCTTAATAGGATCCTTCATAATTTTCGTCAATAAATATATATAAATCAAGCAATCTACTTTCACCAGCAACCTTTTCCACTAAACATCCATCAAGTATAAACATATAATATGAAATGTACTAATATTTCAGGTTTATAGAATAGTAATAGAATTTGACATCGGTATATCAACCGACAAGATAATAAGAATTATCATCAAATAAATGGAACTACGCCTGATATCTATAGTAGTTTATACAAACCCTAGAAATATTTACGAGTGTTTTGTTAAACTTAGAACAACTAATAAGAAGCGTTTGATAATGAATGTAATAAGATTAAACGAGGAATAAGAAACTTGAGAAATGGACGAATACAAATAGATTTATATCAAAAATAATCCAGCTGACGATATAACTAAATCCACGCCTAACGTCAACCTAAAAATATTTATCATTATTAACAAACCTACTATTTGTATAGAGGAATAACTAAATCTACCGGAATATAATATAAATAGACAAACATGCACTAGAAAATTCAAAGACTACTAGGATTGCAACACGGACCTAAAGCCTATTCAAAACTACTAGCAAAAGTTATAAGATGAATAACTTATAGGTTTATAACATAAAACTTTCATATAGGAATAGAGGAAGTTGATACCTAGAGTTTTCGGTTGGAGACATGCAATTAAGTGGTATTTTTGTGAAAAACTAACTATGATCAATAGGCCAATATTGATAAAGATGGGAGGAAATTCTAACGTTACCATAGACTGATAATGGACCACAACAACGCGTACGCACAAAAAAGAAAGGGGCTATTGTTGAAACAACAATCAATTACAATACAATTAAGTTGATTGTATTAATTATGAGTTGATCATATTAATGCAAGTTAATTTTAGTGTAGTACCCAATTCAATGATAGGTATAGGCCCAGTGTTGTAATTACATAGGGAATATAGGACACATGAGATACATATGTGATGAAGGCTGAGACTGGTACACACCAACTCTGGGAAGGCATGTATCTGTGCCCTTATATCCTATATGATCAGCTCTTCTAAACTCCTAATTCTAGCTTCTTTCTCTTTCATCGTTAAATATTACAACTGCTCAAGCAACTATATTGTACTTTCAAGCCTACCAAAAATTGATAGCTATAAGCTACAGCTAAAAAGCACCAGATATTACCTCCTACGAGTCTGAAAAAAGCTAAAAAATGAAGAGTGTTACCAATCTGTCAATTTTCCAGTATAAATTCACCTGCTTACTCTAGCTAACTTTATTTCTTTTCAACTTCACAATATTTTCCCCCCTCAACTTGAATATTGACCTCAACTTTAACTTTCCCTTTAACCATTAGCCTGTAATCATTTTATAGTGATATATGCGTTAATTCCTTATGAATAAACGGAAGTTGCGCGCTTTAGCCCTGGATTTCGTTTAACCACCTCCCATATTACGCTGAACTCGCCGGTGCGCCGCCGTAACAACCAAAGTAGCAATGGAAGTACTCGCCATTACTTCGCAGCTTATCAAGACCGCTTTTTTCCCTACCCCTCCATTTCGAATACTTTTCCGTCTACCCCTTTTTCAACGACCACTTTTTGTCCTTACACGCTTTATAATCCCATGCAAGCCGTAAACCCATAAACAAAAACGGAGGTAATACCTAAGTAGGTTGAAAGTTTGTAGGAGTTAATAGCTAAAATAAATACGGAATTTAGTAAACACTATAATTTTATTACTACAAGTCTATAATAACAAATCAAGGATAATCAAACCATTACGGAAATCCGTTTTGATATTCTTATACGCAAGCGTAGACGGCATTAATGTATTCTTAAATGCCTTTAGCGTAATCATAAACATCTTTAATATAATCTTAAACACTTTTAACTTAACCTTGAGTATCCTTAGAATTTCCCCGAGTGCCGCGGTAGATTTCAATGGCATCACGAGAATAAACCTGATTGTTTATGTAGCTACGACGATTTGGATATATTTATTACATTATCCTTGACCGCTAACATTTCTCGTTACGTAAAACGGAAAAAGGATGTTATTCATTATTCTAAGTATTATAATCCCTTTAATTAAAATATTGTGTAAAGAAACTGAGGCCGGTGCTGTCGCTCAAGGTGGTCCGATTCTGTCTATAAACCTCGATAAAGAGGGAAAGGAGAAGTTCTTTCTAAGGAGCTACTATGGAGCTAATATGGTGCAATCTGGTCATGTGAAGTGTAGAAGCGTGTTCCCATGCAGCTTCCTCCCTGATCCAAAGCAACGTAAAAGCGTGTAAAACTACCAGGGTTTGATCCCTAGTAATACTAGCCAGGTATTAGCCTGTAACATCACCCTTAACCTCCCCTCCCCTTTCTCTTTTATTCTTTTTTTTGTTGTTGTACGCGGTGTGTAAAGTACGAAGAACGGGAAACGCGCCGTTTAGAACGTCGTAGTGTTATGTAAAAGGTATCAGGCTGAAATATCACGTGTAAGGTACCCCAACGCTCCCCCCCTTATAAATAGTTCGTAAACTCCAATTCCAAAACAAAAGTTTCCTTTAACCTTTAGCCTTTAACATTGATAGCAGTATAATAACAAGTATCATAGTTTTCTTCGAAACGACATTAGCTATTATAGTATTAGATGTTGTAACACCTGCCTTATACTCTCATACAATAAATCCTTAACTATCTGTAGAGGTCGACAAAGCTATTAGAAACATAGGTTCGATTTCTCGAAAGCTATTTAGTCCTGATTAACGAATATAAAGTACCTTGTTCTAAGGGCTATTAAGATGTATCTTAAATGAACCCGTAAGCAAACATATTTTAAATACATTTATTAGATAGCGTATAATCCAAGGAAGTTCAATTAAGAAACCGAGGTTAAGTAATCCAAATAACCGCGAAAAAGCTGCTAATGAGCGGTTAAATACTGGTGTTTGGTATCGTCTTTATTCCGTCGGGGCTATAGGCCACAGATTTAGCTATTACTACCCGCCTTGATATTTGAATCCCAATATAGACAAGGCTATAGAAAAGTTATCCAAGGTGTATTTGGGGTTTGACTTTTAGGATCCGGGTAAGTCGAGGTTTTCGTAAGCCGCTTTATAAATGCTAAAAAGCGGGTAAAAAGCGTGTAAACCTAGGTGGTTGCTACAAAAAAGGCTAAGAAAGTTCGATGTATCACATAGCGGAAAATAGACACCTAAGACGGGGCGGGTTTTATTACCGCTACCCCTATACGCTCCAGTAACCTGCAGGCTATATAAATAATAAATAAGTAAAGAAATGTTTAAGTATGGGTTTTATAATAAGGTAAAACCATAGAAAACATAGTTAACGAGCGGCTAAAAAGCGTAGTTAAAAGCGACCTAGAAGTTCGTTAAAGTTTTGGAACGTATTAACGCAAAAGTATGTTGCATCAACGTAAAGTTAAGTAAGCTAGTCGAAATAGGTAAAAGTCTTTTAGGTAAGGATTTAGACCAGGAGTTTAAGGGTATATTCGAGTAGGCTTCGTCGTCATTCGATTTCTCTTTTTTATTAATACTAATACACTTACTTATTATCCGTTTATTAGCAGCTTATACTCCGTTGCAATTGGTAAAGTAAAATGTAAAGTGTTAAACTCGCTTGCAGGCTAAACGTAAGAGCCTGTCGTTATATTCGGCTAATACGTCACGCGATTCGAAAGTATTAAATGTTACGTTGTCGGAAAAGCTTAAAAGCAACTTTTGAGTTAGGTATATACAACCCTTTTACTTAACGAAAACCTGCCGTTTAGGTAGGTTATAAAGCCTAGTACGTCCTACTTAAGGTTTATGACGGGCCAGTAATTTACTTTCAACGTAGTATTCCGGTTTCGTTTGGCTGTTGTCGTCGAAAACATTTACGGCTTATAGTTAAAAGTTGCGAGGTTGCTAGCTTAAAAACGGATCTAAAACGGCTCGTAAGAGTTAATCGAAGTAAAATCGGGGATGTTTCCGGCCCGGTATATCGAGTTTAACAATATAAAAGTTGATTACATAAGTTATAAAGTATTTATCCTAAAACCAATTTAACTTTTTGGAAAGTTCGTCTGGCTTATAGTTTTTTTTAAAAAAGCCAAACGTCATCGCCGACCCGAAAACGTTTTAAGGGGAAGCGTCGCTTACTAACGGCTTCCTTTATACGCTATTACGTAGCCGTTATAACGGCTTATACGCATTCCGTAACCTCGCGGATACGTTAAATAAAATCTTTGACTTTTACATATAATATTGTAATTGGGACGAAAAACCGATATACTGATTATATAAGGTTAACGTAATAGTCTTAGGTTATAAAAACGAGCTAATATTAATGGTAATCTTATCTTTATTATTTAGTATTAATTAATAGTTAGGTAATAAATAGCATTAATCGAGTTGAGTATAAACGATGAATGAACTTAAATACGTTAAAACTTCCTAATTCGTACGTTTGGTTACGCCGATGGTTTCAGGGTTAAACGAAATGCCTAATTATTACTTTACCCTAGTTAGGTTATGAAGTTGTTTTTAAATTCTACTGGTTTAATTTAAACCACGGTCGTTAACAAACGTACAGGGAAACCCATAAAATCTCTCATAACAGCTTAAAAACCGTTTCGCGTAAATTTTAACGTTCATAGTAATTATAGCCTCGAAGGTAACGACTTCACTTAAACGGTCTGTAATAATTATACGGTAACATAGGTTACCAGTACGTTTTTATAGTAATTTAATTATAAAATCAATAAAAAAACTCGTTTTAAAGTCGTTCGAAAACCGAAAAAGGTTTGAATTTTTTTCCCAACGGTGTTTCTAATGGGTTATACACTTTTAAACGTTCTGATTACGGTAAAAAAAGAGAACCACGCGATATAAACCGGGTTGAAAGTACGTATTTAAAAGAATAATAATAATAACATTGCGGTTCAGGTAGCCGGTAAAAAGACATTATGGGAAACTTAAATGAATACGGTAATAAACGGCTCGTAAATAGGTACCTAAACACGGTCGCGAAACCGTAAAACCCTATTATCGTTTACCGAATATTTTGAAATCGAAATCGTTAACGTTTAGTCGTTGTTGGTACAGATGTCTATTAGGAAATATCGGTCGCCTATATATATCGCGTATACCAGTCAAAGGTATGTAGTATCGCGTGTAATAATAGCATCCTAGCAGCTTTAAAAGTTGACGTTGGTAAAAGGTTTACGGCCCTTCGAAATAAATACGCCGGCAACAATTAACCGGAAGATATATGTACGCGGAAGCGACTCGGTAACGAATCATTCTAGGCGTAATAATTAAAGTTCTCGACTTAAAAGACGTGAATCGAAAAGGCTTTTAGGAATATTTTAGTTTCTTCATAATAGAGTATTGGGCCGCGTATAATTTATCGCCTTATTATAAACTTACTGAAAATAGAATTACGAAAGGCGTTTAAACTAGTAGACTAATCTTTTAAAAAGCCGTCGTATAGTTATAAAGTATTCCAGGTTTTTATAATACTTTAAAATCGTAAATGGGCGTTACGTGCCCTGGAGCTCCGCATTCCATGTTTTTAAATAGCTTATAATTCCGAGTAGCGTTTTGTCGTAAATTTCGTAATTTTATTTAGGGGGAGATAAATAAAGAAAATAATATTTTATTGGGCGTAGGTAGCCGTATTTATCGTGTGAAAAAGGACAACCTCTTAAAGCCTAACCGAAATAATCAACTTCTAAAAAGGTGTCGCGGTTAAGGTTTTATTAGGCGAATAAAGGTTTAGAATAAAGTTAAACTTGAATCGTTCGAAAACGGCCTTTTTCTCGAGCCCTTAACAAAAAGGGATACTTTTATGGGTTAACCAAAGGAGTGGTTTAATAATCATTAAATGATCTCGGATGAAATACCGGTAAATGTTTACGAATTTAAAAAACCCTCGTACTTTTAAAACCGATGTAAAAGCCACCTATTCCCGAATAACACGTAGCTTTTTTAGGTTTATACGTACGCCGACATTAACCTCGATAACGCATCCTAGGTATTTGGTTTTTTAAACACTGAATTCGTATTTAAAAATGTCTAAGTTAAATCCTGTAACATTTAAAGCGTAAAACATTTATTTAACTTTAGCGCTATGATTATCGAAGATACCGTTGAAGTAAACGAAAATATCGTCGAGGTAAGAAAAATATAAAAAACGTCGAGGAAAAGGCATAACTAATTGTAAATGTACCTTTAAAAGATAGCGGGGACTCTGGAAAAGCCAAAAGGAGTGATAAGCTATTCGAAGAGTCCGAAACGTATGTAAAATACAGTTTTTCATTGGTTTCTATCTTTAATACGAAACTTATAAAAAGTAATTTTAATATTCAACTTGGTAAACCACTTAGCTTAGGATATAGTCGAGAACGTTTCTTAAATAAAAGGAAGCGAATAACGATCCTTTTTTGTAATAATAATAAGCCGACAATAATCGATATAAAAACGTAACCTATCTTCGAGTTTCTTACTGAATAGTATTGAGGTATCCGATAAAAATCCATTCGTTCCAATATAGCCTTAGTTAAATAGATCGGTAAACGTTTGACGTAATATAAGAAGCTTCTTACGAGACATATCATATAAAGAGCCCTACTGAACTTTTAGGGGTTGGCCTTAGTTATCGGTATAAAAGACGATTTCGTAATTTACTTCGAAACGGTAAAAGGATAACTTATCGTTTAAAGCTTTATCAAATAAGAGGGCGCATTTATCAAGGTCATCAGGAAGTTTATTGTAAATGGAAACAAGCGGTTTCGGAGTAAGTGCCTTAGTAATATTTTCAAAGGAGACGGCGACAAACCATGTAGTAACGGCTTGATTTTTGCGGGCCTTTCGCAAAATGACGTAAAATATAACAGCGTCGACCCCTTTTGGCGTTTTTGAAATGGGCGTAAATTCCCGCTCCTAAACGATATGATTACCAGCTCGTTCCAAAAGTAATACATATTTCGAAAACGTCATAAATAACTCATTAATAATTTATCTAAAGTTTATATAAAATAACGTTATATTATAAAGAGGATACGATATAAGCTTATATCCGATAGCGGTACTTATCGAAGTCGATATTTAAAAATGTTATAAAGGAAATAAGTCGTAAGGAAAAACCAGGCGCGTAATACGTAACTTCTCCAAATCATCGTGGTGAGATAGGGAAATGCGGTAACTTTAAACGGTCAATAAGTTACTTATTCGCGATGTTATAATATTTATAACTTATATTTACTTCAAAGTAAATAAAACAAAAAAATTATAAAGTAAATTGATTATCAATTGAAAGTTGCTTAAAAGTTAAGATGACGCTATTAAATCGAATTAAATTCCTTTTAACTCCTATACGCGACTTTATATAAAAGTTACGCTTTTCCCTGCTAAAGGTTAATACAATCCTCGGCTGAAGTAAGATAGATTTGTATAGCGGCTTAAAAATTAAATCTGTTCAAACGTTATGCCGGATCCTACGGATAGGTAAGGATACGGTAACTATTCGCGCCGTAATATAAATATAAACTGAGGTCCTTACTATGAGAAAGTTTCGTGTAATTAACTTAAACGGTACGTCGTTGAAAAATGGCTCGAAAAGCGCTTACGCTAGTTATAATATCGTTGCCTTAACTATCCAGAACGGACACATTGCTACTATTATTCCCACTATGTGAAACGCTTTTAATAATAATAATATTAATACCGCCATAATAAATATAAAGGTTATAAAGGCGTTCGTCGATAAGTTAGGCGCGGGCGACCTTTTCGTTATAATCCGCGGGTATATCGAAGGGGAGTAACTTATTAGCGAGTATATCGTTAATAGCCCCCTTTAAAATAGAGAGTTTAGTGGGGGACTTCCAGGCTATGCCGCCAACTTTTACGAATAGAGCCTCCTAAGCGTTTAAAAAAGTGTAAAATCGTTCGCGAGCTCCTTGTTTTATATTTGTAAGTCGAACGATAATTACGTTAGCCGTGTTATAGACGTAATAGTAGACGTGAAGTATAGTTATAAAAATATTAAAGTCGCTAATTCTGCCGTCGCCTCCGCGGGCATAATAACCTTCAATAATAGTTTCTACGGTGCACTTTAACTATTAAAAGATAACATAAAAATAATTTTTATTCATACTAAAAAACTTCCGGTTCCTACGTAATTTACGTATTATCATAACTTCCTATATCGAAAATCGTAACTTAATAATGGAAAACTTAAACAACTAATTAAAATGTTAATGTTTAGGTTGTTAACGCCCGTTAAGAAGGGCATAGGTATTGTAATATAAGTTAAAGGAATCCGAATTTTCGTTGTTTAAAAAGTTAACGTAATTCCTGGTAAAAAACGGTATAACAGCTGTCGTTTGTAACGTACGTAAAGGGAACCTTTTAATGGAGAAGTTATCCCAAAGGCGTAAGCGTATCGGTAACCTCAAGTTATCAGATTATATTCATTAACGCGTTTAATACGTCGGTGCTTTGATATTTCAAACGTAAAATGTACTTTAAAGCGGTTTAGTTCCGTTTAATAAGTTTCGTACGTAAAGCGTCGGTAAAACGTTCACATTCAGGCGTAAGGTAATCGTATCAGGCCGTTAAAGCGTTTGAAAGCTATTTCCTAATACGCGCGTCGAGGAATTACTTTAGAATCTAAGGATTTAATTTCGGTAAGTCGGAAAATAATAACATAACCCTAAATTATAGCCATTAATAAACCGTTAAGACACCATTAAATAAAAATCGAGGTCTATATATAGAAGGACTAAAGCCGGAGTTATCGTTTAAAGTGGTCGTATTCTATTTAGAAACCTCGATGAAAAGGGAAAGGAAAAGTCCCTGCCAAGGAGCTGTTATAAAGCTAAAATGGTGCAACCCGGTTACGTAATATGTAGAAGCGTGTTCCTATATAGCTTCCTCCCTGATCCAAAGCATCGTAAGAGCGTGTAGAACTACCAGGGTTGGATTCCTGGTAATACTAGCCAGGTACTATTCTGTAACATATCGTTATAATAGGCTGTAATATAAGTTTAAATAATATGTAAAGCTTAAAAACTTGTTTCAAAAGCTTGATTAAATTGAACAACAAAAAGAAGGCAAAATTTATTTCCATGTTTAGCACTCAGCTACAAGGATTAGCTATCCTTTGGTAAAATATTAAAATTTTCGATAAACAGCGTTTGGAGTTAAGTTCCTCAAATGTTGAAGTTATTAAAAATACTTTCAAATAACAATTTTAAATAAATCAAAGTAGCTTTACAAAGGAATTTATCGGATTATTATTTACTTGGATGAACATTAAAAGTAACGAATATAACTCACACAAATATATTCAAATCAAATTTAAGTATATATAAGATATATATTCTTTTAAACGTTACAATACTAGTTGGTGTAACATTATGATCCATATATAAATATCATTAGACTTCAATATATGGCAAAATCCTCATCGACTCAGTTGTATGTAAACCTTATAAAAATATATATACTAAGTTTGGAAATCTAAAATGATTTTTCTCGTCATCGCCAACCGTCAATAACCTAATTATAAGCTTATAATTAGGAATAACTGTAAAAAACACCATTCATGGTAATTATAAAATAAGCTTTAATATAAAGAAAAAAGCTTTTGTAAAAATAAAAACCCTCATACTATAAATTAGTGTGAAGATAGCTATTGTCACGACCATATTCAAGAAGATTACGATTACAAAAGATTTAAGCCTCGCAATAAGCGCGAGGACTGCGACTATAAACGTCGCGATAATAATGGTCGCGGCGACCGTTATGGTTGCCGCCGTAATGGCAATAATTATTGCTGTACGCGGTATAAGTGTGGTATATACAATGCTGTAAAATAATAAGTATACTAAATATTCTAACCAAAACGAATCCAAACTATTATCTTCACCTTCCAAATAGAATAAGGTAGGTTTTATAATATATAATTTTATTCCTTTGAGTCAATGGACTTACGTATATTATAATAAGGTCTACCAGGCGATTTAAGGTGTTATTCAACCTTTAGTAATATTTATTATTAAAATTAGCTATACTTTTATAACCATCAGATAAAATTTAACAGTACGCCTGATATTTTCAGGGAAACAGCCGAATCATAGATCGTAGACCGCTTGAATACCAGTATCTTGTTATTCGATAATTCATTTAAACATCGCGAGTCTAGTATCTTTATATCGAAAAACATAATACGTTTGAAAAATAATCATTTCGAAGTGCCATTTACTATTTGGAAGGCTGCTACGAATCTAATGATACGTAAGTTTCTCACCAAAGTTACCGATAATACGAAATTACCAAACTAAACTATTAATGTTTATATTAAATACACGGAACTTCCTAAAGAAAGTTTATTTATATTTATGACTCAATATCCATATGTATTACATAGTATTATAAACAACACTACCTCTAATGTCATCTAGTCATACAATTTAGCTAACGTTACGATTAATATCCCTCAATACACGTTTCTCGAAACTATAACGAAATGTAAAGATACTGTTTACTTTCATACCAGCTGAAATCAAGTAATACAAACTTTCACATAAGTTGTAGAAATGGGAAATATATCATTCAATATAATACAGCCTACTAGTAAGGTTATAAGGGGTTATACAGTAGCTTTAGTAGTTATAAACAACTTAAGCTTCGAATCACTACTTAGAAAAGTCGAGTTTCGATTGGATTGCTCTAAAACTAAAACAGAAAAGAAAACGCAGTCTTACCCTCTTCTGGAGACTTTAGTCAATCATTATTCTAGCATATCATCGCGAATGATAATTTCCGGACTAATCCAAGACCTTACCAGGGCCGGGCGAAACCTTAAAGAAAAGGTCGAACGAAACTCAACAGAAACGGTACGAAAACCCAATCTCATTGAATAATAGTATAAATCTCGCTTCAACGGTTTTCTAAACTTATTGAATATAAAAACGTCGGACGATACGCTTATATTGAAAAATTATCAAAATGTACATTTCAACTCTACGAGTGCCTTTAAACATAACAAATTTACCAAAATTTACGATAAATTTACAAATATGAGGAAGATTCTAACCCCCTGCAATGGCTTTTTAACCTAATAATAAAGATTAATTCTATTAAATGTTAATAGGAAACAAAACTTCATATACATCGCTACCCGGACTCATATTGTAATAAAACCTTCTTTAAACAATAATATTATAATTTATACCAACAAAGTTATATTCAATACGTCGAAGATATATAGTTTTTCGTTTTACTAGTGTTTGTCATTGGAAGGAAATTTCATAACTTTAAGAAAGGTTGTGTTGTCATGAACCTTAAGATTTTAAACAAATACGCGATACCTAACAACTATCTGATCTATCTCTACGCATATGTCATAGCTTCTTTAAGAAAATATAAATACATCTTTATAATTAATATTATAACATTTTTTTTCAGATGTTCATATATCTTAACTCTCAAGATCGTTTTACCTTCGTTAATTATCGCGATTTCGACAGAATAATATTTCGCCTATAGTATTGAAAAAATCGCTAGCCTTTACCCAAAGGTTTATAAATCACGCACTATAGTAGTATTGTATCTTTTGCCCAACATTTATGAATAACATTTTTTTTTCGAATAATGTTCAAAATATTCAAAATATGAAGTATGCGTATTTGTTTCATTAGTTGAAATTAAAGTCTTGTTGTCGGTCAAAAATCCCATATAAGATTATAATCTATGAAATTACTCTATTTATACATAAACGGCTTCGGTTATCGAGCACAACTAAATATACGCAATACTTTAAAAAATACAATATTCATAACAACTTCGAAAGCGCTATAATACAGTTAAGTTCTATTGGATTCTTATGTCCTATGGTGCCCTACTAAACATAATTGTCTAAACGTATGTATAAAATAAAAATGTAACTACTAACTATAGGACTTAAGGTCTAACGAAATGAGGATAACAACGCGGTAAACAAAGATATTACACAACAAATACCAAAGTTACTCCCATAATATAGTGAAATGTCTCATTTGAAACATTATAATAATATCTTTACAACTGTTCAAGGCTATATAATACAACTCTACTACATCTATTATTCATTTAAGGTAATAAAAGTCTGAAGAGAAGTTTTGGGATTGTGCTTTACCAGTTAAAAGATCATTATACGTAAAGACGAAATGATATAATTACGGCCTCTACTATACAACAAATCATATTCTTTATCAAATGCCTTAATATTAACTCATTACATTATAAGCCATAGGATTATGAGGTAATATACCTCTTTTAAGCATGTAAATTATTCAAAAAAAAAAAAAAAAACATGATTTGAAACTTACATTTTGTCATGGGTTTCGTAAATTGTCAATTTAATATAAACATTATTGATACACTATCGTTTCATTCAACGTCTACAAACCAATTTATTATACGCCCTATAAATAATTCTATTTATTTCAATAAATATAAACCTTATTCTTCGCATTTTCCAGTACGTCTTAAATTAGGTTCAAATACTTTATTACGTCTTCCTTTGACTGGTAACGAGGTTTTAAACGAGGTTCCATTATCGACCGAATTCAATAATGGACTTAAAGTAATCATACCCAACGAAATGAAATTAACCTTAAATATTTCCGAGACAATATATTCAGAACAAAGAATTTCTAAATATATATACATATATATAAAGTAAAAGCCCTATAACGCGACATTATTGCTAATTTAACTTGGGATCAGGAAAAAGACAATGAGGAGAAGAAAATTCTTCACGGCTCTAATATAGGGAACCCTTTTCGACTGGTCAATCGACTATTTAATAACAGTAATTCGCTTGATGGTAAAAGATTGATTATTTAAAACGGCTTAATTTAAGTATTCACTCATAATACACGTATTAATAAACACCATTTCAACCCAAAACGTAAAATGATCCTACTGAAAGGGTAATAATTAAATAATAAACACAAAATGGTAGAAATTTACTATCGCCATTATATTTGTTATAAGCCAATATATAACGATAATCTTAAATGCATCACCAGTTTACGGCTAATTAAAACTCTAAAAAAATCCTATATATACTATTTATATAAACTTCCTTATAACATTGCCGGCAGTATTATCTTTTGTCACCTCTCAGAAGTTAACAGGTTATAAAAACTTTAACGTTATTATACTAGTAAGCGATAAAACATCTAAGCATACTTTTTTTTTCCCCAGACCCTACCATATATATAACTACATGTTGCGTTACAATTTTATATCGTCAATTACTACTTTAAAATTGATTATATTCGAAAAAAACATCCAAAATCGCGATACTAAATTTCTATCCTTTTTTTCATAAACTTATTAAAAAGGTTTCCCTATAAAATTGAGAATGATAATAATATATTATCCATAGGCAAATGGAAATATGAAGAAAAATTATGTGGCGAAGTAAAAACTGCGGTACCACGTTGTTTAACATATAAAGTAATTGTATAGAAAATACATACCAAATTTTTATGAAGAATTAACAATACAAATTCGTAAATTATTAACATCAATTCTTACAAATACCTGTTAAATTTCAAGGTAAGTATTTTTTTTAAATTCTTTTAATTCTGCCACTCTACGGTGAGAAACTGAAATTCGATATATAAAACAGTATATACGTCGCAATATTTAAATTATTATCAATATTATCGTTACAAAAGCTAAACCTCTCTATAATGCAAATTATGATTAGTAAGAATTTCATATCGATAATCGTTTTTATCTACGCATAAGAAAAGCTTGTAAGCCTTTAAACAGATAAAAAAAACTAACATCGCTCAAAATAAACCTATATACTATAATAAAACGAGTGGAAAATTTCACCTACACCCTCGATTTCTCTGTCAATTTACGTATACATCCCACGGTGAGTGTTAAGTAGTGTTTAAAATACAGTAGACACAGTTTTTACTTAGCAACAGGGTCATTACTTAGTACAACAATTAATACTTAGTACAAAAATCAGTATTTGGTACAACAATCAGTACTTGGACGTCTCTACATCAAGGATGACGAATACTCCGGAGATGAGGATATCCACTAGATCACTAGTAGAAACACTAGTGAGGGGACTGGGGAATAGTATACTAAGGTATAGGAGGATCGAGATAAAGATGACAACTGTATACTAGTATTTACTAGTACAGGGATATTAGTACTTACTAGTGTAAGGTACTTATACTGAAAAGTTCAGAGGATCAACATGGAGATGTTGCCTGGCACTAGTACTTACTAGTACAGAGGAACTATTACTTACTATTATAAACTAGTATTAACTAGTATAAATGTTCAACCTTGATGATAGAGGATTTTATGAGGATTTTCTTGATTATATTAGAGATTTCACTATATAAATCCTAGTATGTCTGAATTTACAAGCCTATATAATATCTTCTTGTATAGTAGTTTTAACAAATTATTAGTACGATTATTATTTACTATTCTATTATTAGATTGAGTTTAGTTCAATAATTTTCATAAGCATAGATTACAGATGTCCACTTGTTTTGGTCCTTTTCTATCTTTAAGGATGCTCCTTTAGTATCCTCAGAATTACGTGGACTTTTTCCATCACTTGTTTGTCTTATAGCAGTACTAGTGACGATGGTCCTTCTTTACAGAGAACTATTATTGCTTCCGGCCCCTCAGGTTCCTCTAGACCTTTAGGTTCTTCTGTTCCTCCTATTGAATCCCCATCCCTTCGTTTCCTATGCTCTAGGGTTACTCCCATTACTTTAGGGGCTTTGGACCTTAAAGCCCTATTGAGGAGGGAGCTAAAGATGATTCTTGATGCCCGTAGAGTTAAAGCTGATCAAGAACTTCAAGCCGTTAATGTTCTTGATTTTGATGATGAGGAGGTAGAAGTAAGAATTATTAATTTTTTGAATCACTCAAACTGGGAATAATTTAGGTTCTCTATTAATTTATACAATACGTTCTCAACTGAGTTTGAGGAACGCCTTTAAGAACCCCAGATGCTGAAGCTTTAATAATATACTATATCGACAGGAACTATTCAAAATAAAGATGAAGAAGAAGAAATTGAAACTCCTCCTTTTGAATGCTGAGAATAGAAGACTACTTTCAGAGCCTAAGTTATAATCTTTGAAAGACGTTGAAAAATGATTATTTTCAAATATAAATACGTGGATAATAGCAGTTAAAGGATGTGTTGTCAGCAATGATTGTTTTGATATTTTGGAAGCAATTTTCAAAATTAAGATTAATTTAGTTTTTATGGAAGTGGATTACATTCACTTGTTAATATTTGTCGATTATAGTCTGGTAAATATTTCCAAAACTATTCGTGTACAAATCCAGGCCTATAAGACGATCACTTTTTTCATTCCTCAAGATATTTTAGTAGTTATTATTAGTATTGAGGACCCATGTGAAGCCCTTATAAACTTGATTAGCATATACTAAGGTATTGAACCAATTCATTGTCAAGAACGTTTTGAAAAACTTCGTTTCCTTCGCCCTTAATAATTCTCTTCCTCGACTCTTTTTGTAGCAGTTAACAAGAATATTAAAAGAAGCCGCATTCACCATGGTAGTTATATTAAGGATATTGAGCATTTAATTTCGTTTTTAAACTTTTTTAAGCCCGAATTCCTAGTTTGATTAAACCGGATGCGACGTAAATTGAGTTAACATATCTTTGAAACTTTTTAAATTGGAATTATACGTTCAAGATAAGAACTGTTTTCAAGCAGGAAAAACTGCAAATTTCATCCCATAATGAAAACCAAAGAAAAAAAATATTTAACGAGACCAGAGAATCAATTAGTTTAGAACGAACTGCCTAGTTGGAAAGATCTTAATAAACTACATATTCAATTCATTTTTTAACCATATATCTCTAGAGAAAATGTAATTTTTGAGCGCTTTTATAAAGTGATATTAGAAGAAATACCGACCTGAACCATTATCGGAAAAATAAAATATTACTTGCGGCTTTACCTATTCTAAATAACTATTGTCATAGCTAACTTAATGGTTAATGATAGGAGTAGGATCTAGTATATCACTTTTTATAAGGGTATTTACTCTAAAGTGAAAGGATCAGGGAATCACAAACCTAATGTTACATTTTCCTTTAATACCAGCTTTTCCATTATCGTTCATATATCCTTTACCCAACTAGTAAATGGTCAGAAGACTGATTCAATAGAAGAAATGCGAATCTTTTTTAGTTGGAAGTTCTTGGATATTATAAAGTCTTAGTATATATTCACGGTTTACTTGCCAGACCGGTGGGGAAACTAGATTAGAAATATTGTTCATACTTTTAGCCGAACGGTTTTGGGTAGAACCATTACGCGAAGTCGTGAATGAGTTGTAAAGATGAAAGATATTATTGAAGTTAGTATCTTTTATGACATTGCAACGACTGCTACAAACTCCAAGCTAAGAAGAAGTATATATTAAGTAGAAAAGAGGACGATAAACAGCCTACCGGTAAGTCTGCCAATAGATGTTATTGATATCAAAATGGTTTAAGTTGTATTTTTAGTTAGAAAATGCGAAAAACAACGAATTATAAAGGAGGCTTCGTGGGTACCAGAAGCCAAACACTGGGAAAGGTGTCCCTTAAGATATTTAGGACTATTGAGAGGGATAGTAACCGCTATGCCTTGAATGTAAGAAAAGTTATTAAGGTTAAAATTGATATTAACGGTCAGATCGAGATGTATAAGGTTAAGATCATTATACAAGGATTGAAATAAATGTATAGTGTTGATTATAATAAATTTTTTATCGTTATAACAAAGTATTACACGTGTAGAATCTTCGTCACCCTCTTTGCTTTTATGGTTAGGATATTAAAAAAATCGACATAAATTTAGCTTTCTTTAAATAATAGTTTAAAGAACCAATATTGATGGAGATTCCGGATACTATTAAAAACTTTTTTGGGAGTATTTTAAGGAGAATAACATGGGGTTTAATATTATATATTACCAAGGTTTCCAACTTTTTACCTCCCTATATGGGCCTAAGTAGGTTTTAAGATAATGATTAAAGAGGTTGAAAATAGTATTCTATACTCTTAAGTTTAAAAGATTGAGTTTTAACAACGCGGTATACATTAATTATTATCTTCAACGTATTACTTTCATTTACGTCATCGAATTCCTTATGACAGATCTTGACCCGAAATCTATTAAAGCCTTTAAAATGATATTAGAAAGTATTTTAAGTATAAGTACCTGAGCCGAGCCGAGAACTTTTTGGGGGTACGTTTTTTGAGGAATAGGGATATGTATATAATTATTTTAGCTAAAGATTCGCATAGTTCAAGAGTTCTGGACTTTAGGGTAAAGGAATTAAGTAAATACCCAGCTTATATCATTATTGCTACTGGTTTACTTGTTTATATTATATCCTTTGAAGATCAGGCTGATATATTACAGACTAAGAAGTATTTGTTAGGAGTTGAGTTGTTTGGCCATTTAATGTGAATGACTAGGCTGGATATCACATTGCTCATATCACTTCTCTTACGTTTCGACCACAATCTTTGATATAAAAACATTATATTTGTCAGTTATGCTTTTAGATACTACAGATTGTATAATAATTTGTAATAATCACACTAAATACCCGTGAGTATATAGAAGGTGTCAGAGGGTTTATGTTAGCAGTAAGGTAGCAGAGGTAACAAAAGGTGCAATATCAAGACTGTGTTCGTGCGAGTGATGATCAGAAGCCGTGAGGCTATTCAGGGTAGACTGAATACTTAGATTGACAACTGAAGAGCTATGAAGGAAATACTATCTGTGTGGTGCTGACCGTGTCCTTATATCCTCAATCCTTCATACGTCTTCAGTACTGTATATGTGGATAGCTTGGATAACCTTCGATCCAACATATCCGACATATCCTTGGCATGTCCTTGGATAGCTTGGATAACCTCATATCCAACATATCCAACATATCCTTGGCATGTCCTTGGATAGCTTGGATAACCTCATATCCAACATATCCAACATATCCTTGGCATTAACCCTAACCCTGGGTCTGCTGACATAAGAGATGTTCCCCGCCTGATGTGTTAGACTTCAGGCGTCTCAGTGGCGTAGTTTCCTTGCTGGCCTGTTTTCCTGACCTAACCGCTGTCTGGGTCATGATATAATTGTAGATTATATATGGGTGATAAAGAACTTTTAGTAATACGGTATTAGAATGCCATAAACTTTAGGTAATATTATAATGAATATTTCACCAGATTTTAAATTAACGATTGATACGATTTCGGCTGGAATAGAGATAAGAGTATTTGAAATTTAACCTATAGATATACAGTTTCAATCGTTAATAGTATGGTTAATTGGGTATTTAAGTGAGGATTCACAGTATGTCTTTCGTTTGTGGATGCTGAATTCGTGGCTGTAATGAGAGTTATTCGGGATACCCTTTGGATAAGGAACTTGTTTATGGAGTTACGTATACCTATTATCGTTATTATATATAGTGATAATAAGGTAATTATAAAGTTGTTAAGGAACATATAGTATTACTAACGTACCTAGTATATATCCTTTGAAGAATATTTTGTAACAGATGAGGTGGAATGTAGTATTATACAAATAAAGTGGGTTTTAAAAGATGTATTACTGGTTGAAGGGTTGACAAAGATATTGCCAAAATTAAGATACAAAGTGATAATGCAAAGGCTTGGTTTGGTTGAGTTGACTTAAACTGGCGTTAGATTGATAGTTTATACAGTTTTGCGTTCTAGATCGCTTTGTGGTATTGCGGATATGGAATGGTAAAGTGGTTATTGTTGTAGACTTTGATATATTGATAAAGATCATTGTAGAGATCATCAGTTTAAATCGGATTATTCAGGTCTTTTTGCTTTTTGTTTATACCAACTTTCATTCTACATTACGTTTTCTTCATTTTACACTTAGTTCTTTTTGTTTCTGCTTTTTTTCCTTTTCTTTTTTCACTTTATAAACAGCATTTTTGGAAGGGGTGTATCTAAAATTTAATAGGTATAGTCTCTACCTAGCAACAGGGTCAGTCAGTACTTGGTATAATAATTAGTACTTGGTACGTCTCTATACTAAGGATGAGGAATACCCGGGAGATGAGGATATTCACCGGAGCATTAGGAGGAATACTAGTGAGAGGACTAGGAAATAGTATACTAAGGTATAGGAGGATCGAGATGAAGATAATGAGTGTATACTAGTATTTACTAGAACAGGGGCACTTGTATTTACTAGTGCAAAGTACTAGTACTGACTAGTACGAAGGATTAACATGGAGATGTTGCCTGGCATTAGTACGTACTAGTATAAAATAGTATTGATTAATACAGAGTCTCGATCTTGATGATCGAGATCTCTATGAGAATTCTCTTGATTATATAAGAGAGTTCTCCATGTAGATTCTAATATTCCTGAATCTACAAGCCTATTCAATATCTTCTTGCATAGTAACTTCATCAGGTACTTGACACCTTATTATAATTATAATCCTTTTATAAGTATGCCCCCACCGCCTAGACCAGTGAATTACAAGCAGGTTTCAAAGGAGGATGAATAGGAAGTGGAGAAAATTGTGAACGATCGCCTGGATCGTCGTAGTCATATGGGAAAACAAATTCAATATTTAGTTCGTTAGAAGGGTTATACTTTAAAAAATGACGAATAGAAACCTGCGGAAGACCTGGACCACTGCAGGGACCTTATCGATATATACGAAAAGAGCCTTAAATGAGTTTACGTCTCGCGTCTCGTTTCTCACGTCTCGCGTCTAACATCTCGCGTCTCGCGTCTGACGTCTCGCGTCTCACGTTTCGCTTCTCGCGTCTCACTTTGTATGTTGTGCAATCAGGACATTGCTTTTTCCTTTTAGTCCCGGAGACTTGTTGTACTTACATGGTGGACACAGGACACACGGGATACATACATGATAAAGGCTGAGACATGTACACACCAACTTTGGGAAGGCACGTGTCCGTGCCCCCATACCCTACATGCTCAGCTCTGCTGAGCTCCTAGTTCTAGTTTCTTCCTCTTTCATCGTCAAATACTACAACTGTTCAAGCAACTACATTTCCCCTACAAGCCTACCAACACTAAGTAGTTGCTCATACATACTAGTATATGGACTGGCTAACGGTCTGCCAAACTTAAAAGGATCACATCACCACTTCCAACGTAATACAAGAGTTACTACAACAAGAGAGTCGAATCGATAACGTTGCAACGATAAAGATCTACTTATAGTTACCTTAAGCTCCAAGTAGTTATACAGTTATAACGGATGGAATTTCATTGAAACCCTAAATTATAATAAAAAATTCTTTTAAGGTTTTCAAGGATACTTTTATAATAAGACTATTGATAAATGAAAAATGTTCGATGACAATTCCAAATTAAAGTATTACTCAAAGTAGCAGAATCGAAAGCTAATCATTGTAATGAATGGTATTTTGTTGGATTACCTTTTTGTTATTACTAAATTGAACGACTACTTAAAATAGCTTGTAAATATAAAGAGGCTTAGTATAGAAAATGTGTATACTACTACTGAAAGTAGATACTACTTTATTTAGCAAGCGTAAGGGAGCACTCTAGCGGAGTGCATGGCAGGGGGTTATAGCGCAGATGAGAGTATGTAGGCTCTTATCTGAGGCGTGCACAGACTAGGTGCTTCACCTCCCTCATTCATCTTCAATCTACCACTAATATTATCTTTAATTACTATACCATATTTTTTCTACATTAACGTAGAAATATAATCGACATTGATTAGTATCCAACTCGATTAACTATAGATAACCTAGGAAAGAAAAGACGAACCTTAGTTAAATACCTATAGCAGTATGTTTTAACGGTCATAATTGTTCCGTTTTTTTAATATTACGATTTATGAGAATGACGCCTAAGTAAGGAAAGACTATAAAATCTTCAGTAGCTCTGTGGAAAAAAAACTTTAATACGATATTATTAATTTGTTTAGTGCTTTTTGACTATTAAAAACCCTGATACACCATTATTAACTCGGTCGGCACTTTGGACGTTATCCGGAAACTTTTTGAAAAACTACTATTATGTATTGACTACGTAAACCATTAAGTTTCGAACCCCTTGGTTAAACCCTATCCGGATATCACTTCATTATATGGATATTAAAGCCGCTTATATATATTTTTGAAACAACTATAACAATTTTTAAATGCTTACATCAACACTTATATCGCACAAAGAAACACCTAACGCTCTTATACAATACAAGAATCGCCCACAACTTACATATCCACTCTTATACACAAATCCCTCCCACTTTAACACCCAATTTTTTTACTTTATTGTATATCGCGTATCAAATTTATGTTTACGAAGTTCAAGTTTACTATCCATTTGACTAATACGGCTCTTATTAGTGCTAAATGTCGAATTTGGAACGCTTGGTTACATTTCATTTATTCTTTACTTCTGCAACATAAATTTTCATTTTACTACTTTATTCCTAAACCCATTGAAAAATATAATTTCAAACGTACCTAAATCATATTCCTATACCATATTGGAAATAATATCTTAGATATATCGACCTTGCTCTAATAATCTTAACATTACCAACAACATGCCCAACTAAAGCTAACAAAGAAAAATGAACCTTTCATTTAAATATATAACTCTCTGGAAAAGAGTTTGAAAATTAATTGATTGAATCCTATAAAATAATATAATCGAAACGCCTGTGAATAATCTGGACCTATGGACCGCGAATATGTACGTTACAAATGTTATCTTTTGTTATTGAATGGGAAAGATTAAAAAGTTTGATGTATTCGATAATTTTTGAAAAATAATTTCGAATGAAACTATGGAAATGTAACGTACAGTGCATAACTTAATTTCAACAGTGCTATGTGTAAAAGTACAAAATAAAGGTATTGATACGCCCGGTGGGAAAAAATCTTCGCATTGAAAAAGTATTAATATCCAGGGCCTAGCTTTATATAATGCTAAGTTAAGAGAATAAAATCGGTTAAAATATGGATTTTACAAAGAGATAATAGTTGGTAAAGCGTAAAACATTAATCATCGAAGATATTCAATACAATTTATAATATAGAAACAATTTACATACACAAAAAGTAAGGCGCTCGTCGAGTTTCGGCATGCCCAGCGAAAAACTAAAGTAATTTGACGAAAAATCCATGGAAAGGAAGAAAAAGCCCTAAAAGTTATTATCCACTCGGGTTTGAAATTCACACGTTTTAGAAAACATTTTTTTTAAAAAGATGATACGCCGTACCTCCTGATGAAGAAAAGAATTTAATATCCACAAAAAAGTCCACTAACTATTTAAAAATAATCTTTGTGACCGCGTTGAAAACGCCTTAAAAAGGGGGACAACTTTTCTAAGAAAAATATAAACGGCGATGAAAATCCATATGAACCTTACGAATGGATACCCGCAAGCTATAACCTATACCGCAACCTTCTGCCTTATAGATTCTCCACTAACAAAAACATCCTTATAAAACTTATAAACTTCGATAAACTATGGAATGAAAGAGAAAATTGTAATAACGAACTATATAATGTCTTGGATGATGATATCCGCATAATATTAAATACTTACAAATAAATAAATATTGAACCCTTGCATTTCTATATTATCTTACCCAGTATTTTAATTATATTCACCGAAAAGTGATATATATACCACCTTAAATAGGTAAACGAATTCTTAAAGTGTAATCATGTTTTAAAAATGCATTGTGATACAGAAATTAACCACGAGTTATATAATAGGGGCTAAACGAAAATTATATAGGAATCCGTTAAAATCTATCTTAATAACGCGGATAATTCACCAGAAACGGGTTTATCTATCTTATTAACAAATTTTGGCATATGACAGTCAACGTGTCAACTAGAGTGCAAAAGCAATTAGTTGTTTATTTGAACAATTACAAAAGCTTATCAGGCTAATGAATTTTTGACCAGGTGTTATTTAAACAAGAAAAAGATTTAAAAGCTTCATATAAGAGCCTTAAACCATTATTAAAGACCTCAATACGTTAATAAACGAGCCATAGAGTAATATTTGTAGCTAAAAAGACTCAAGATAAAAGTCCGTAAATTACGAAAGTAAACCTTAATAAAACGATTCACCACGTCTTTAATCGACGATTAAAAGTCTACCTGAGGAATAAGGACTCTAACCCAAGCCCTAAATATGTATATTTACTCGAAGGAAGCAAAATAGAAAACTTCGGAAACTATGAACAAGGTGGATACTAATGCAAGCACCCCTACAATCAGAAACAAAGCTCTCAACGTAAATTGAATCTACTATACCCTCATAAAAGTATATAAACAAGGCCTAAAAATCCCCAAAAATAGTTCCTTGTTTATAACAACGTCGGTAATTAATTGACAAATTATGCGATATAAATATAAATCCGTATCAAATGATAATTTTCAACTAATTATCCATATAAATAGAAAAACGGGAAAAATTACAACTTATATAACCGACTATGAAAGTGCCAAAAAAGAATATAACGCTCGTTTATACGAATACAACTACGGGGGAAACGATTCGCGGGAAACCTAGATCTATGTAACGGTCCGGGATAAAAAAACGGATAAACCTATATTTATAAACCTATAAAGAATGTATTCCTATATAAAGCTAGTTAAAATGGAAATAACGGCGTTGTCAACCACTAGGTTACGTTGTAATTAACACAATATAATATATATTAAAGCCGATTCGAGGGCATTATGTTGAATATCAACATGATAGAAATCTCAACCACTGGAAAACAACAATTCGATACTCTTGAAATAAAGTTCCCCAAGTTCTAGTTCTACCGAATAAGAAAATATCGAGAATTTATCTTCGATAAGGGCAAAGCGTCCTTACTCGAGACATCAATAGTGAAAAAGCGATTTGGATAGGTTAGGTTCTATATTATAAACATAAAAACATCATTCCTACTTTCATTAACTGACATGAATAACTCGTTATCTACGTAAAAAATATAATAAACCAAATCTTTGGCGCCTTGAATAACGCATTTGTTGCGTTAAAATTAAAGTTGCAATACCTTCAGTTTTCCCCCAAACTACGAACCACCGATGCTGCCAACTTGATACATTGAAAACTAAATATAATATACCAAAGGTTCGGGCATCGGGCTGTAACACGATTTTTACGGCTTCTACGTGCGACAGTCCATAATAATATAAGAAAGGAGGCTTTAAAGGTTATAATAAAGTTTTGCCACAAGTACCAACTATATTGGTAAGAGCCTGAACAATTGAAATTCCGTTTAAAAAATGATATGAATATTCATTATAAGGTGATTATCGATATTATATATCTTAACGGACAGTCCGTCTTCGATATAATAGACGTTATAATATCTTTCTCCACCGTTAAATTTTCACAAAACATTTTAATAACGGATGATTAGGATACCTTGGTCGACTGCTAAATAAATATTTATCTTGGACCACCGGATTAAATCACCTATAATTTAGGAATGAGTTTCGACTTCAATAAATAGAAAACCAAAGTTATGATAATAATTAATGATTATAAATGAATATCAATAAAATCATTTAAAGGTATCAAAAATTGTAAACAGTATTATAACCCACTTAAAAAACTTATACAGTACTTGTTGATTTTTTAAAAAAACATATTCAAAGAATTCCATCCTACTAATAATTATAAACACGATAAATAACACGTTCAATCCAAGTAAACTTATTTCAACCTTTCTTATATTTAATGCTTACTATAAAATTTATATTGATTTAACATCGTTACAAACCACAATCCAAAAAACGAACACTATAACAAAGATTATAGCAGCTTCACATTATCTGAAGGCTAGGGGTCATTTCTCAAGGCCTTGTTCTCAAAAAATGTTCTATGTGAGATAGGTGTTTTCAAGTTGACGTTGCAATTCGAGGTCCTTGTTTAGAAAACCAACAAAAAATAAACCAGCTTTTGAAAGATCAACGCCATCAAAAAATACGATATATTTGTCAACTTACCAAACGATACGAGTCCCATACATTGAATGACTGTACGGATATTCAAAAGGGAAAAGGTAAATAAAAAAGCCCACAAAATACCAACTACCGAATGAAAATAAGCCTCTGACACCCAAAACGACTTAAACGCTTCGCCGTTAACCCTAATCTACCCTCCGATAATACTGATACACCTTTCAACGCAAAAACTAGACAAATATACTAATCCAGTGAAATGACGCTAACGTAACCGTTTATTTAAATCAAAAAATGAACGGCGCCCCAAAAACTTTATTTTTAACTTCTTTATCAACAAGAAACAAAGCAGAGGACCAGGAGATAAATATTATACTCCCCCATTAGAGAATTATTACCGCCCCTAGTAAACCGTTTCAAAATCTAACCCGTAAGAAAACATTTACTTTAATCCACCAAAGTGTCATTCTATTTAAAACGGTAGACATAAAAGTCTATAGCGGTTACAAAATATGCCGAAAAAAGCTCGTCCATAAAATAAAATATAAAACTAAAAAACTTTATAAAAAAAATGCGATTTATAGTAAAAGATTACGATAACGCGGGCAAAGAAATACTATAAACCAATCGATCACTCTATAATAAATGAGCTCTCATTTAATTTTAACTTTCACTACCTTTCTCTGAAAATCCAAATACCTGCATATAAAACTGAAAAATATCACGCAAATTTATACGGAATCAAAGTAAAGCTTTAGACAGCCTATTTATGAACACTTGTCTATGTCACTACGAAAATACCATCCGCTCAAAACACTCCTACATCCCATGAAACCACTTTGAGGCTTTACCAAAGCTAATATATAATAATTTAATACATACCAAAAGAATTACAAGGAATACCTCGAAATAACCAACTTTATCTTTGAACTGTACCTGCTAGTTTATAAACCGTAATTAACGGGCTTTACAGTTATAGAAATTCGAACTAAAAACATATTCATCCTATATAACGAGCTATTTTCCGCTTCTAAAAAAATGAAACTTTGAAAAACTGGCCTAAAAACAAAGTTACAAATGTTCCCAACGGAGTATTACCTAATCAACTTCAATAATAAATCAATAACGATCCAGAAAGAGACTTTAATGTTTGAGAAAAAAGGGAAATTAAATAAGATTACTCATATTGAAATAACCAACACAAAGCGCACCGAGAAATACCGATATTAACATAGACATAGTGCCTAAATTATATTCGTCGTATAACCTGAAACACCGTTTAACCTGTTTGTCACTACGTGATATTAAACGAAATTGTTGAATAACAAATACGGAGCGTTAAATGAACGCCTTAAAAATAATCTGAAACCCAAAACGTGATTGAGGCTTTGTACCCTTTGATATACGAACGGCAAAGCTTTTATTTGCACTGATAACTCCTCTACTGATAACAATGATTACATTTTTTCAATAAAATTTATACTCGTTATCAGTAATAAAGAAGCGAATTAAGACGTTGTTATTTTACGCGATAACAGCGTTAATCAAAATTTGACTAAATATAACCAAATAACACAAAGACTGGTTGCCTGAAAAATATATAAAATAATTAAAGACTTGAATTCCAATACGATCACAAAGATAAAGATTCATATAATTATTTTGAGATTCGATATAAAAATCATCACTTTAATTATTGAAGTTAACTTTTTTTCTCTTTCCAAATTCCTCATCAAACTCGGAATAACAAATACAAAAATCTTTATAATAAATGTAATAGCCTTAAGTGAATTATATAAACGCCGCAATTTTTTTTTAAAAAAAAAATGATAAAAAGTTTATCCCAACGAACGCAATAACTTAGGATACACCGAATGACAAATTAAAAACTCTATTATCTACCAATAATCTACTTGTCAACATTGCTAAAAAGGTTGTATAATTTAACCCCTAATCGGCCGCTAGGATTATTTTTATTTCTCTTAAATTTAAATTTATATTTCACTCGTTGAATTCATTATGACGTATCTACATTATACATTGTATTTTTTAAAATTAACCGTTTGTTGTTTACAATGTATATTTACTTTGAATTTATCATGTATCACTACATTATTTCTTCTAACCTTTGAACTTATTATATATCACCTACGTTACGGTTTTTTAAACAAATTTTTTATTACACAACTATATTCATGTAACCAGATTTATACTAATAAACAAATAAACAAAAAACAGTTAATTACTACCGAAGGTAGAGGAAGAAGGGAAAGAAATATCAACTTCGTCAACGTCGTTATCATCGTTGTCATCATCTTTATTGATGTTGTCGTCACTGTCGCTAGCAATGTTGCCACCCTAAAAAGAGCTCAACGCCTCGCGCGCCTTAGGCCGCATGCCTTGAAATAAAAGGTGATAGGCCGGGTCGCCCTCTTTGCGGCGATGTGCAAAAATATCGTCGAACTTATTTGTATAATAAAAGCGTAAGTCCTTACATCACACGTTAATAACATTGGCGGCTTCCATATGCCGTTTATTAATACCTAGCAAAAAATAAGTCTAATCCCTGGATTACGCGTTAGAAAAGTGGAGTAATTCATTGTAAACACGATGGACGCGTAGAAAAGCGTCAGCAAACGGAACCAATATTGCTGGAACGGGCGCACACCTATTACTATCCCACTCATAATGGTAATAACACACAAATACGCTCCTGCTTTAACGACATTTCCTAAACGACTTAAGACAAACAAAGTGTAGCTATAAAAGAGCTCCGAGCACTTACCTTAATCCGGCGCTCCAATGCCTTCTGCGCCAAAACAACCTCTCTACGTACTCTGACATGGCGCGTTTCCAAGCGATGGGCCCACTCCGCTATATCGGCTTCATTTATGTAAATATTAATGTATATTATGGGTTGAAAGGCGAATTTTACGTACCTCCCTAAAATTTATAGATAATATGTTTATGGCGTTTAGTGGGTACAATAGGTGACAACAAAGTTTTTATATGGGACGAATAGATAAGATTAATAACCTCCTGCTGCTACTGATACTATTACTCCACATTTTTCTTTTGTTACTATTGATTCTGCTCATTATACTACTATTATTACATTAACGCGTCGAGGAAGGAGAATGTAGAGTGGTAAATAGAGGTAAGGGCGGATATGAAGGGAAAGTTGGTAAGAAGGGGGCTAAGGAAGATGCTGTTAATGGTCTAAGTCAATTCGAAGGCAACGGTGGCGGCCTTGGTAGCTCACGCGTTATCGTGCTATACCGCGTCATGTATTGCAAGGTTTACGGGACGGCATACTGTATAAGGTTATTGAAACTTGTTGATAAAACGCGAAAACGAAATATGATTAATTTAAAATTTACATGAAAGTAATGACTCGCTATTAAAGAAGAAAAAAAAGGGGTTTTACCTAAATCAACTACGAAACACTACTTTATAATAACTTAACAACACGTAACATCAACAATAACGCCTTTATAAGGTTTGTCAACCTTCCAAAACTAACTACAACTTCCACCACACCATTACTTATGAATGAAAAACTACTATCACTATAAACCTATCAATAGGTGGGCTTTAAGTACGCAGTAAAAATTACTAATATTAATACTGATACTCAAGGTAAATAGTAATATAGTAAGCAAGCGTAAGGAAATACGATAACGGAGTGCATAGTAAGAGGTCACAGCTCAAATGAGAGTATCTAAGCCATTATCTGAGTCATACACTATCCGGATACTTTTTCTCCCTCTTACATCTTCAATCTACTACTAATACTATCTTTAAATACTATAATATCTTCTCAAGACATTGATCGATAGACCTAACCACCAGAAAACATCCGGTAATGCTTTATTATATGTGAAAAAATTGCCTGAAATTATAAAACCGACGATGAAGGCATTGATTGAATCATGAATCAGGAGATTGAATACAATAACAACCAGGTAGAAAAAGCAAAAATCAATGAAAAACTGCAGAAAGTTTGAATATAATTCATATAATAATAGCCTCTCCAAAATATTGAAAAATTGTTGTTTTTATTGAAAAAGACAAATATATTATAATAGTTGTTCCTAATTTAAAATTAAAGAACGTTATTCTTCTTTGTAAAAGAACAAATTACGGATGCTTTTTAGGCGTTCCTCTTTATAAATTTCATATACTATACTTCGTAAAAGTACTTTTGAAGTGCGCGATAGTTTCTTAATCAGTAAAAATAAATTTTACAATACGTTTTGACCAAACATTCAATATCCTTGATAAATTGCTACATACTTTTTTGGCTGGAATAATTTTTAAAATCGACGATGGAACTAACTATTGGTTTTTAAACTCTAACATAAATTCCAACTGTTCATTTACAAAACTTGAACCGTGTTAAACTATTGAGAATACGAGAATACGATGAATATTGCAATTTATTACTGAGATAAATTAAAATGAACAATATTAATTATAAGTCTATTAAATATTCTACGAAATTTCTTTTACGTATTGGAAAATGAAATGAAATATCATACCAAATTCTTAATAATAAACCGTTTCCATTGCTAAACTGTTACTGGCTAATGAAAATTATATGTTTTGATTTTATTTCTTTTTTTCCTATGTTTTATCGACTAAACCTCGAATTGATACCTTTTCTATTCAATAACAACCTCATTATTCTATGATGATTTCAATATTTTTATAATGGATTCAAAGTTTCACGTATCCTTGTATTATACTAATTGGGGTTCAATAAAGTTTACTACGATACTAAACATGAATAATAATAAGGGTATCATTATGGATACTTTAAATCAAATGATCAACTAGCTTATTTTTTGTTAAAAATGATAAAGATGAATAAAATTGAAGATATTATGTTTGACATTTAGTTTTGAAGGCTATTAACATGGCAAGGGAATCAAAATACGTAATTCAACGCCTTAACGGTATGTTAACTGACTTTTTTAACTATTTCATCATCATTACCAATTATTATGGTATGAATATAGATTTTGATAAATCTGTTGAACCTTGGAAATTATCGAAATAAAAAAACTCTATTATCAATATAATATATATATCACAATGACATCCTATTAAGATTACTTAGAAAAGATAGAAAAAAAGAAAACCTTGGAGAAAATATTTAAAATTGAAAGTATTATAATCACAAGAGACTAGCCATTAAGTCTATAAGTTTCGTGCCTGTGAAGGTAACGAGATACACATATCTAGCACCCGGCCCGGGCGCGGTCCAGGCGCGGTTCACAGACATTACATATAAGGACATGTTACGGAGCGTGCACAAAAGTCCTGAATTAAGAACCTTTACACACTTCTCTAGTCTTCTATAGTACCTTAATTATTAATATCATTTAATATTTACATGACATACCTTTGTAAATTGAACCATAATATATAATTAAAGTTCCCATTCATCTTTTAAAAGCATACTCTTTGTAATGAACAAATCGATAATAAATATTCATATTTTCGCATTGCACTTGAACTTTATTAGAGAGGATAAACCATCGTCGAATACATAGTTCTCCACCTTTGCGAATACATTTCTTACCCCTTTGGGGCTGATTTGAACTAATATATCTTGCCTTTCAAACTTTACGAACTATATCTTGTCGACGTCAAATTGAATATAGTAATCACCCTTTTGAAAGTTTTAATCGACTTTCGATTTCTATCCCGCCGTTTCGTATTTTTCTACATTCAATTTCATTAAAACGATTATTAAAATTCAGCAACTGAAAACCGACGTAAAAATCACTCCAGTTAAACTTCCCGCGTTTAAAAGCGGCCGGAAAATACACGATTAAATATAATTCTTTAGATTTTCATCAATTTGAGCAATTAATCGTCAAAAGATTAAATTTATACCATAGGCGAATATATTTTAAATTAGAAAGGTCGATGTAAAGTTTTTTACGTGGGGGGATATTAAAATCGGGTTATTCAATAAGCGATTACAATTCATAAAGACGCTAAGGATACGAAGAAATGTATAATATATATACATTTTTCGATTATATCAGATTTGTTGATAATAATTCTTAACTTGTAGATAAAACTTATATCGAATTTTCTTTTATAAATAATGAAAAACTTATAGTTACTGTTTGTTATTAAGTTCGAAACATCATTAGCCCAAACTGGTGGTTCAAACTAAATTTTAGCTGTTAAATATCATTACTTTCATTTCTGTATCTCCTTATATATCCAGAATAAATGTATTATTATCAGCAGTAATTGTATTAACTATATCGTCATTTTAGCAAAATACAACGAATTCGCTAACCAGTTAAAGTTTTGAAATTTAAAATTGCGTTTTGGACGATAATTATCGGGCCTCGTATAGATACCGTGACCGAACAAAAGCACGGTTATAATGGAGGTTTACGTCGTTTACATATTCTAGTCAAAAAGAAGCGGTAATCGTGGTCAGTTACACTAATTAACCTATCCAATTTAAGTTCAAAACCAAAAACGCTGGATAATATAAGTAACGACGGAAAAGAGTTAATTTAAGCAATCTATATAGTGTTATTCATACTGTAATATTTCGAGCCACTTTCAATAGGGGTTATAAACTCCGTCTGGTCTTATATAGTTCAAATCGAAAAGATTAATGTGAATTCTCCATTATCAGCGATAGGAGAAGCTTAACTATTACATACAATTTCGTTTATAAGTTACATGACCTTACGAATGAGGTTATGAAATGGAATAAAGAACAATTTGATTTAATTGAAATATTCATAAACGAAAATTCATCCTTTTTCTTTATACTATTTAATAATATTTATGTTGGAATAATACTACCTGCAGTGAGTAAGCCAACTTTACTTACAGTAAATTTGACTATACTAACTGCAAGTTGAGTGTATTGTTTTGTGTGGACTTACTGTATTGTATATAAGTTAAGTACAGCACGCCAC
This sequence comes from Anisogramma anomala, assembly GCA_038502455.1. NCBI lineage: Eukaryota > Fungi > Ascomycota > Sordariomycetes > Diaporthales > Gnomoniaceae > Anisogramma > Anisogramma anomala. The sequence goes on along the minus strand of JASMMZ010000005.1, from coordinate 7,368,923 downwards.
ACTTCAAACTAGGGCACGAGCAAAGAAATTAGCCATACAAATTCCAGTGCAGACCTGCTAGCGGTCTGCTGAACCTAGAATAATACATCTACCACTTGATTACGTAATACTACTGTTATTTCGACCAATAGAATCGACAACGTTATAACGTCTAAAGCCCTACCAATACTGATAAGTGCTTATTAGATTAAGTACAGATAAGCTAGGGAAAGGAAGAATTTACTTTCTGGTTACTCTTTACGGCAACAAAAAACCGTTAAGGTAGAAGAAATATTTTTGCAAAAGGCCTCTATTAGTAATGCGCCAGTTCACAACAGCAGTGAATCAAAAAAGACTTTAGGCTACGCCAGTCCACAACGGCAATCAAGAAGTAAGCGACGTTATCTCTATTGAAAACCCCACTAAATATTTAGCATATCCTTTTTAAAAACGTTAGAATAAACTGTTAGAAGTCTTAAAGTTGGGCAAGTTGGCAAACAGCTAAATTAGTACTACTACGGGTACTATTACCACAGAGAAACGATTAAGTTCTATATAAAACAACCTTTAATAACAAACAACCTTTGACCTTAACCTTTACACCAAATATTTACCCTTAATTTACTCTTTTCACTTCCTCTATCACAATTTAATCGTTAAGTTTTCTATTTTGAACGAAAACACTAAAAATCACAAAGTTGCGCTAAGAAAACCACGTCGCGCGATCTAACGTCAAATTTCCAAGGGATCTACATATGAAAAAAAAGGCTCAATCAAACTGACAAACACCTGCTTTAAATTAACCCAACTTAAAAAACACCCTTCAGACTTACGCCCTAAGGTAAAGGGTGTTAAAAAACCTTAATGCTCTTACACGCGATTTATAAAAACCACCCCTTTATCTTTAGCTGAGTTAAACCTCTTTATGTACCGACGATATGAAACCTGTTAAATTTCTCGGCAGCCTAGCAAATTTACGAGAAAGCGCAGAATACGCCTTTAGCAGTGGCAGGACACGTAAAGTATCGGTTACTCACGCGGCTATAGGAATTAACGTTAACGTTTTATTCCAGTTAATTAAGCAAGATCGTTAAGCTTTTTAAAACCTTTAAGTTCTTTTTACCACTTAGTATTTCAATCAGAATCACTAAGTCCTATAAATGCCTTTCTATGGTAGGTTTACCTATACGCGAGAGCCCATTACAAGTCCTACCACAAAACTTTACCCCTTGGGTTAGGCGACTGGAAATTACCTTTAATACTATGCCTCTGTAGCCCTAAAACTTAAACTTCTAGAAAATATCAATAAAGATTAGGATAATTATCGCGATATATTCCTAAAACCCATTAAAAGACTTAATATTAATTACGAGTTCCTTATAGATTTCGCCAAAATTTTAAACGATACAGAAAAGTATAAAGGAAAGCCTTATAACTTTTTTGATATGAAAATGATACCCTTTTGAAAAATTTGCAATTAAATAGAGGTTCCCCTTTCTGGTTTTCACTTATTATTTCACGGAATCCTTACAAGGTATGTTAGGGATTACTACCCAATCTTTCTAACCCAAGGAATGATATTTCAAAATATTTATGATAATATAAATATCTACTCCGAACAAAACGTTTACTTTACGTAATGTTACATAAATTGGGCTATCAAGAGGTTGATGACGATAATAGTTTTGAAAAAGGGGGGGGGAAACCAATAGAAATACTTAACCAAATAATTAATAAGTTGATATTGTACGAGAAAGTAATAATAAAAGTTCACGTTAACGAATCTATACTTCGCGAATAGGTATAGTAAATAGTTACGGGTGTTAATAAGTTTAAATATATCTTATAACGTCTAAATACCACTTGTGAAAGCTTTTTTAATTAGTTACCTTTTTCGTTTACAATTATAATAGCGCGAATAACAAATTAGTTTAATATATACCCTTAAGCCGGCTACTTTTCTAACGTAAATGAAAAATGTCTTACGCTACTTAATTACGTTGACTATAGATGTAGTTACAGGCGCTTTTAACGCCTAAGGTTTGACTTATCGACCCTAGATTAGAGGTAACAGCCACGTTAACGCAAATAAAGCTAATATTTAAGCGGACCTATCAACCGAAATAATTATCTTCTTAATAATAGTAAAATTTGTTGGGTTCATAGTAAACTTTACTATTATTTAACTCGCTACCCCCCCTCTCTTTGTCGAGCGAAATTACAAGAAGGTAATATACTATATCTAATACCCTATTACTTATAAATAGGACTACTTGAACTAAATCATAAACTTTGAAGGTGATGAGCTAATTAACGGTGATAATATCTTGAAGCAAATAAATGATATAAAAATAAAGCTTTCAACACAGCCCAGTAACTAGCCGAATACGCCTTTCTATACCATTTGGGTAGTAAAAACACTTACCTTCACTTTAATTAAGCCTCTTACCCCTTACACACCTTTTATTTTCCCGATCATTATGCGGACCATACGTTTTAAGGTATTATGCCCGATATAGGGGCAGTAAAGTACTTAATAGGAGGCTATTTGTAATACTTAACACTACGGAGGGAAAGTACCACATCTACTAAGATTAATCTTCACGATAACAATAAGGTTAACATTAGTTTTAAACTAGGCGAATAATTGTCGTTTTTGTGGATAATGCTAATTTGAATTCATTATATGAGTAAATATATTTCATAACCTTAAATTCCCTATCTTTTTACTTCTTTGATTAAAAGATATAAAGACCCTTGGTGTTAACGTTGACGTTAATGTAGACGATATAGTTAAAAATGGCTAAAGGTTTCCCCTTACTTTCAAGTAGGGGTACCTATAGTTTTATCTTTAAGGCCCGAAAGTTTTAGTGTTAAACCTAACGGAGTCAGAGAAACATCAACTACACCGGCACTTGAATTACTCAGCTGTTAATAGGCTATATAAAGTCTTAAAGTCCGTAAGGTATAAAAATGTGAAATATTTTACCTCAAAAGCTATTAAAATGATCTGGTATTACTGTTAAATGTATACATAACCCCTCCGAAGATTTAATTTTATACTAAAAGACGATCATAACTTTCATTACGAGGTCTTTATTAATGTATTTTACTTGGACAATGAGCCTATTTTTTACGGAGCTAAGTTTCTAAAGTCTCTTTCAGAAAAGGATACATAGGAAAACGTTAAAGATGTTATAGACGAATACATACTTAGGCCTACCAAACGTCGTTATCTATAATGCCGACACCAACTTTGCGACGGCGAAATTTAAAAAGGATACCAAGATAATGGGCATTTAATATAAATAGGTGTTTATAAAGAACTATTGTAAAATTAGGAAGATTAAAAAGACATACGCCTTACTTCTCCGAGCGTATAATATCCATATGTTAGAAATTAAAAGTTTTACGGATTCGAAAGCACGCCTCTAAATGGAGGTAAAGAGCCTAAATGATTTTGTAGGCCTTAATGGCCTAATACCAACAATGTTGGTTTTTAAAAAGTACCCAAGCCTAACGAGTAAATCTCTGCTATTAACAAGTACTTAAAAGCGAATTGCGGCCTATGGTAGGTCGTTAAGGGAATTGTGAAGGGAATCAGCATGCCGCCAGGTAAATGATACCTTTATCACCAGAAACATCCCTATAATAATCGATGTATTTACTTTAATTTTACAAATTAAAGTCTTCGTATAACGGAAGCAGGGTAAATGGGAAGGCCTATATAAGACCTTAAATATCATAAACTTCGAAATAGTTGTTAAAACTGTTCACAGCCCTATAAAGTTTCGTATAATTTAGCCTAAACCCTATATTTTGGTTACTGATAACAAAAACCATTGAGTTAAGCAACCGAGTTAATACGAACCTTCTATACCCGTTATTGATAAGTTGATAAAACGCCGCCAGTGCGGATGACCCACCAAAGACGAAATGTTAAAGAACAGTAATACATATCGGGTCTCATTTATAATAGTGCTTAGGTAAGTAAAAAAAAAAAGAATAACGAAAACTTAGTATTGAAGCTCCAAATATAAGGTATTATTAAGACTTTCGGTAACCCTTTGAAGGAAAGCGATAAAGTCGAAATTAACGACTTATTAACTCAAAGGGTTGTATAATTTATGTCGAAAGTTGATTTCAACCTTTCAAATCAGAATATTACAATCTTTAAGTCGAAGATCATTTACAAGATTAAGGGCAATATTACGGGACGGCTATAGAAAAAGTTTAGTTTAATCGCTTAAAAATACGTTTATAAAGGTAAAGACTAAGTATTCACGTAATCGCTAACTATTTAAATAATCAGCTAACGCTTAGTAATCGTTTTGGAAGCAAGTTTACTAGTTAATATTAAAGGTAAGCTTACATTTAATAGCCAAAACATAATGTAAGCTTACACTTAATTAGTAACGTATTGATAGCGGATTGTGCTACTAGAATCACTATATGAATTACGGCTTATTTACCCTTCAAAAAAGGTAATACGATATATTAAGCCTTTTTACGGATTAGCTGAAATAGTTGTTTACTGGTTTTTAACCTATCAATCGTACTTTAAATTTGAACTAAGTATAAAATATTTATCATACAACACGTACTAACTAGTAGCGTAAGAAAATAACTTTGGCTTATTAGGTATACAAACTAACAATACCCTTTTCTTGGCAACGGCTAGTTTTATAACATCAGAATAACAGGCAATTAATGACTTTAAGTTCTGGAATTGTTGGTGACAACGTTGGCGGAGGGTTGCTAACTTAACTTTAATAAATCGTCAATCCGCAGACTTAATATTAATAACAGCCTTAGTTTTTGCTAAAAGGGTCAAGATTTCATTTTAAATACTATTAACAAGACTAACATAGTTAAGGCCCAACGGTACTTTGAACAACGTGCCCGTAACAGCTATACTGTCACCTTATGTTAACCGGAGGTATTGTATGACCTATTCATCACTGCATAAGTATAAAACCTAACGGATAAAACCTTTAAACGGCTAAACAAAAGGTTGAAATAACAAATGCGGAATCTGGACCAAGGGATTAATATAGTTCCAATTAACTTGTTAAGGGTTAAGTTAACGATCTTTACGGATAATTTTTTCGTAAATAATACCAACTTGTCTTTACAAATCGGCTTTTCAATAACTCTTGTTAACAAAAATAGGTGGGAAACCCGATTTAACATTATCGATAGCCTAATTTACTAAACCTTTATCAAATGTAAAAGGATTATACGAAGCATGTTGGCTTCGGAGGTTTACGGTATAATAGTAAGCTTCAACGTAGGTATGATATTGTAAAAATCTTTAAACCCCATTACCAGCTAGCTAAAGATTCCTCCTATCCCGGTGTTAATCTGTACCTACTCGAAAAACCTGTTCGAATGCTTTTCAAAATTCGGAACCACTAGTGAAAAACACCTGATAATCGACATAATATAACTTCGAAAAGCCTAAGAAAGGAGGGAGATTAAGGAGTTTCGATAAATTAACGGTAAAAAGAATCCTTCTAATACCATGAAGAAAGCATCGCCAAATGAGGCCTTTGAAAGGTTTATAGACAGCAACAGGCTAACTATACGCATTGAGTTCTACGTTAATAGGTCATTCAGAAGGCCTAAAATACGTGACGGCAGTTCGGGATATGATGCCGAACTGAAAAACTGCTAAGAAACTAACGATAGCGACCCCTTTAATTAGCACGGTTGTATTAAAAGAACTGACGATGACGACTTGTTAAAATCAAGGTTTACAAAAGTCAATAGAGGAAAAACCTTTCATAAAAGTTAATAAACTCGGATTTAGAAGCCACGGAGCAATTGAGGTCAAATGGGGTCAAATTAAGTGCAATTGGATACAATTTGATGTGAAAGTCAACTGGAATTAACAGGGGTCTAGCTAGTTAATAAGGAGAAAATTCTACGGTAACCGGAAAATATGAATTAACTATACTGGCGTACGCGCACAAACTAAAAAGCTGCCAATATTGAAATAATACTACTTGCAATATAGTAGGTCAACTTTACTTACAATAAAGTTAACCATACTGACTACAAGTTAAGTGTATTATTTTGTGTAGATTTACTGTATTAGGTGTAAATCAAGTATAGAAAGCCACACCTTATACTAGGGTACGGGCTAAGAAATTAGTCATACAAATTCCAGTAAAGACCGGCTAGCGGTCTGCCAAACCTAGAACGATACATCCACCACTTGACCACTCAATACTACTGTTACTTCGACTAATCGAATCGACAACTTTTCAACGTCTAAATCCCTACCAATAATTTATGTTCTAGATACATAGGTCGATTTTGACTATAATTGTAATTATGTTATAAGTTCAACTTTGGTATACCGGTTAAAGTTAAAGTAATTTACGCTATTATACCCCCAAGGCTTGAGTATAATATGAAGATTACGATGGAATGAACATATTATCCATGTAGAAAAACTTCATGTAAATACTAATAAATTACCAAGTCTAATATAAATATATACTATTTATGGAATGACGAAAGATATAAGTTTTAATATATTACAGATACGACATTAATAAGTGATTTTAAACGTCATAGGAAATTGCTTGATAGTTAAAAATCAAGGAGAGTTAATAATTAATACGATCATACTACGCTTGAATTTGTCGGATAGTAAGGGTATTACATAAGCTGGTTTTATTAAACTAATGACCCAGACTTAACGGGTGGTAAGGCGTACTAAATACTAGTCGTAATTGACTTTTATTATAAGATTTTACGAGATAACGCGGATTTTTGATACGATGGCGTTAACGATTATAAAAGGGGTGGAGAATTAGTTCGGTTTCTCATGCGAGTTGGTGTAGTTCCGTAACCTATTTGATAAGGAAAAAGATAACAACTTTACTCTTATATTGAAGAAAGTTCGACCATAATATTTATATTGAACCGAACGAAAACGAATCTTTGCCCAACAAATCATAAGGGCTGGCATACTTCATGTTACGAAACCAAATCTTTAAATTTCGGTGTTTAAATACCGAATTGATAAATAAAGGTTCGGTATAAATAAGTTTATTATCGGCCGCAGTGCCGGTATTATAAATTTCTGAACCTGGGGAAGGGGGGCGATTTTGTAGCGATTACTTGGTTTTACATAAAATTACCAAGTAACATAGTTTTCCTCTATCCTTAATTAAGGAAACTCTACGAATATTATCTAAGTCGACGTAACTTATGAAATTGAACGTTTGGTAAACGTTTTTATGCATCTAAGTCCTATTTAGATAAGAGGAAGTAAATACCTTGCATATTTGTTTCGCCTTATTTAAAAAATGAGTGACCCCTTTTAGGCAAGCAAAAAATTCAACTGTATTTCAACTTTATATTAATTATATAACTACGGATATTATAAATATTTTCATTACAGTTTGGTTAAATAGCATTTTTGGTTTTTTCACAAGTATTGAATCGAATTATATAAAGAAGGTTCGCAAGGTTTTACAAGACCTTCATGACACTGGGTTGAATGTAAATTTAAAAAATTGTAACTTTATAGTAAAGAAGGTGAAATACCTTGGTTTCATTATAACGGCGGTTGTATGTATCTGAGCTAACCCCGAAAACGTCTGAGCTGTTTGCGAAGAAGAGTTTTCCCGTATTAATCGGGAGGTTATAAGCCTTTTAAAACTTACGAACTCTTATTAGAACTTTATTAACAATTTTTTCCGAATTATCTTATTACCTTATTCTATTTACAAAATGAGAAACACAGTAATCTTAGATGGATAGCGCAAAACATGATTTTCAAACGTTAAAACCAGTATTTATTAAGGATTAAATTTGGATATATCAGAGCTCCGATCGGTTTACGGTAATGGAAACCTATTACTCAGAGATAGCTTTAGGAGGTTACCATTCGTAAAGGGATAAGGACGGCATCTTTAAACTAATTATTTACCATTTCTTACGATTATCGAATACGAAACGTAATTATACTATTTACAATAAGGAGTTCCTTGCGTTAATATCTTGTTTAAAAGCGTAGTTATCAGAATCACGTAGTATTTGTACCCCATTTACCATTTTAACGGATTATAAATGATTAAAGTATTTTATTCATCCCGTTTAATCTGAAAACGTTACACTTGCCTAGCCGAAATTTCTTTGCTTTTTATTATTACTGACGTTACCAGCGCGTAGCTTAAGTAATTCGCTTGGATATATTAACCTGTAGAATATAAAATAAACCCAAAATTAAGGACAGCCGTACGCGGATTTTGTAACCCATTTCTATATTTATATCCAATATGGTAACTATAAACTAGTATATTGAAAAAACGTATATCGCGGTAAAGTATAGGGATCAATTCGTTAGAATAAATGAAAACTTATGAAATCGCGATAATTTTCGCCTAAAGGGAGAGTCGGAAAATTACGATACGTCGACGGTTATAATCACTTTACAGGCCCAGTTCGCGTTAATATCATCGACTTCAGTAAATCCGGGCGGTTATTTCATTTTCAGGCTAGGTATATTAACGAAGTTGTAAAATTAAATTATTACAAACTATCTATTATACACGATTCGGCTATTAACGGTTACAGAGGGCGCTAAACGATACCTAGTTAAAATTCAATAATCGATGTAAATTACGAATTATAATATCGATTCGAAGGGTTTATTATATTACCAAAGCCTTTGATAATTACCGAATTGAAAACTATTAATGGCCATGATTCTATAAGAAACTCACGGTTCTTATAGATATTACTATATACCCTTATAGATAGTATACATAGGCCAAGTGGTAGTACACTATACTGTAAGGTTTACTACTATAAAGTGTATAGTAATGTGTTACGCTATAGGCTTTACTCTTGCAAGACGCAAAGTGCATCATACGTAAAACGTTCTGGAATGGGTAATCTAGAGCGTATGCCAAAAGGGACACTGCCCGGATAGGAGGTTTATAACTTCCCATCCATGGCGTGCACTTTGTGGAATACTTCTTCCGACAGATCTATCTTTTACTACAACTATACCAATCTTATGATTAATCTTCTACTGTTGTCTTTACGGGTACGTATTAGATCTTCCCGGACTCTGAAACACCATTCCTGCTTTCATTGGCTGACATGGACCAAGCTCGGAATTAAGGTTCAAAACACGACCAACCAGCTTGTCCGCGCCTTGGATGACGTATCTGTACCGCTCCGACTCAAGTTTGGCCACTTGTGGTTCCTCTTCAAAACACGCACAATTGAGGCTATTTACTTGACGTAGCCGGAATTGTGGATTTTGCACCGCCGATTTGGACACCCGGCTGCAAAACACCTTTTACGCCTGCTTTACACCGTAGGATATATGGATATAGGAAAGGATGTATTTGAAGCTATTGAAAAGTTTTAACATAAATGCCAGCTATATTTACAAGCCGTATTCCGGTTCAAGTTTCGTCTTTAAGACGATATAAACTTTAACAACGAGGTAATTATTGATATTATGTATTTCAATAGCGAACCAGTCCTTTACGCTGTCGAAGCGGTAACATTATTTTGAGGCGTTATGTTTACGCGAAACGCTTCCATTTTAAACTGCTAGGAAGTTTTAGTTAACTATTGGTTAAACGTCTACCTAAGGACCCCAAACTGGAATACTTATGATGTTGATACGGCTTTCGACTTTACCGAATAACGTACTAAAGCACGGATAGCCAGTAACTAGTATAAACAGATTCCAGTAAATGCCTAATAATACATCGGAAAATGTAAACGGTATTATGGACCGCTTAAAAAAGCGTATATAATGCTATCTAAGGAGCTAAAGTGTATCAATTTTAAGGAATATATACTTTAAATAACAGTTAACGCCGTTAACAATACTTTTAACACAAATAAACTTATCCCTACTCTCTTGATTTTTAATGCTTACCAAAGAATCTATACAGACTTTATATCATTAATAATGACGATGTAAAGGGAAAATTCTGTGGCGAAAGCTATGGCAGCATTACGTTTTATAAGGGCTAAAACCGATGTGTCTAAAGCGTTAATTATAAGAAATGGTTTGCGCGAGACGGGTGTTTTAGACCTACCATTACGATCTGAGGTCCTAGTTTAAAAGCCTAAGGACGGAGAAACTAGTTTTTGGAAAATGAACGGGTTTAAAGGCTATAATATATTCGTTAATTCGCCAAACGGTACAAGTTCTTTTGGTTAAATAATAGTACGAAAGTAGAAAAAAAAATATGGAAAAAAGCGGTCCAAAACCGTAATACGAATAAAACCGACAAAGAAATACCCCTTAAAACGACTAATTCAAATCGCTCCTAGTTTTAGCCTACCCCCCTAATCACGTATATGTCCCGCTTCCACTAAACGAAAGCAGCCCGCTTATACCAACCCTATTATCACCTCGCCGCCAGAGACACCCCCTTAGCTCGAAAACCAAAAAAAAACGCTTCGGGATCTTTTCCGTAAGCTCATTTATTACTTCAAAGGAGATGGCAAACCGCCAGTTTAGCTTAAAGCTTTTCAATGACGGCATTATCACTATCTCGGGTACCCCGTTCGAATAGTCCACTTAAATAGAAATTTATACTCTAATTAACTAGGGCGTATTTCGCTGTAAACGGTTCGACCTAACGATTCACTACACTCATAGAACTTTTCCTACTCGCTTTATCTACGAAATTAAGGATAAAACCGAAAAGCCTTACGAAAATACGCATTTAATTATAAAAGGTTGCAATGACGATGGAAAAAAAGATATTATAACCTAGTCAACCTCTTTATAACGGGTTAGTCACCGCCTGATTTTTACGTTTGTAACCACTCTTAACATATTGTACAATTTACGTATCGAACTCCGTAATATAACGCAAGCATATACTTAGTTCAAAACCCGGTTTAAACGACATATTTACGCTGATATGCCTAAGGATCTTAAGAAATACTACCTACCTAAAATGATTTTACGTATAATAAAACCACTTTACGGGTTAACTAAAATAAGTATTCATTAGTATAACATTTAGCAAAAGTATTATGAGAAACAGTTCGAGATAATTAGTTTAACCTTGAACCCATTTCTATGGGTATTAACGGCCCGCTTTCAAGGCTTTACACTAACGGATATACAAATGGACGATATACTTACATTGTGTAACGCCTCGTTTTCTGCATTCAAAGAGAAAAAACGTTTTAAAAGTCGGCTTAAAGGCGAAACCTAAAATATATTTGAAGGAGAACTATATGATTGATTTTAATAGTTTTATTATTACTTTACGGAAAGGCGTTTGAGGCTTTGCGAAAAAGGGGTAGCTGCTCAAAGTTGCCTTTATCGTTTTGAATAGCGAAACGAGCAGATGAATGAAAATATCAACGCGTACGTAACACTTAGGTTTCTTTTGTAATATAACCAAAAGCGGTATTTAACCTCTCGGTCATCGAGTAATGCCAAACTTCCCAGACGGAAAATATATATAAGATGTTTAACAAGCGCCTTCTATAGCAAAGACATAATTTAAAACGCGGTTTGAAATTTGTACCGTTGGATATACTTATTTTCAAGCTGTTTGTTTTTATTAACAGCTTATTCGCTAATAACAGCGAGTGGAATTTGTAAATAGGCTTCGTTTTAGTCCTCGGCAACGAAATACCGGCTTGAAACGGCTTTACTCTTTATAAAAACATTGTTTATAGGAGTTAGACCAAGTATAAAAGGGTTATGTGAAAGGCTTTAGCCTCGGAAATCTATAATATGGTTAGAGGTTTTGATTCGGGCATTACTATAGTAATAACGGTTCGGATAATTATTTCTAATCTTAGCTTACGCATTATCCCTCTTATTATATATACTGATTCCTTTTCGCTTTATAAATGTCTGGTCATCTAGGCATTACGAACGAAAAATATTTAATAATTGATATTATAGATTTTCACAAGTTATACCAGCGCCAGAAATTCGAGGAAATACGATGGATCGATAAAAAATCAAACCCGGTAAACGTAATGACAAATAATATACCGAACAAAGCGTTAGAAACGTATATAACAACGAACACGCTATTTGTTAGTGTAGCTGGAAAGGTTTTGAGCCCCTAATAAGCCATTATACCATTTTCGACGATTGAAAGCGGTCCTAAATCCGCTATAAGCGCTGCTCCCCTATTTGTACCTTTGTTTAATCATATCATTTCGCGCCGTTCCCAACATTCTATTACTCTTTATTTTATACACCTCGACCATGCCGAAATTCACATTCTTTCTTTACCTCTATTTGAATTTACCATTTCGCGCCACTTATGTTATATTATCACCATTCGATATAATTCCTTCGGCCCTACTTTATTCTTTTCCTATTCCTTTTTATTCCCTCGAATATATTACTTTGTATCTCTCTTGACATACTTCTACAATTTGTTTCAGTTGAACGTACTTCAGATTACTTATTCTTTTTTATTTTCATTTACGATATTATATTGATTTTGGAATATAGCCTTTCTTTGTTTTATATAGTTCAAGTAAAACTTCAGGAATGATTATTTATAGTAAAGAAATAATATTGATGTAGTTGAGTGCGCCGGCCCGGCCGTGAAGGGTAGTTAGTTACTGTTAAAAGGAAAGGGAAAAGGCGACGCCGTTGCGTCCCCACCATTCTCCTTGCTACCCTCCCCTTTTATACTAGCGCCACCGTTATTACCGCTATCAATGCCATTAATGCCAGCGAAGATATAACCCTACACCTTAGGTCGAATACCTCAAAATAAAATCGTAAAGGAGTCTTTATCCTCTTTACATCGACGCGCGATAACTTCGTAAAACTCGCCTGCATAATACATGCGTAGCCCCCATTTCCAAGAGGTAATAGCGGCCGCCGACTTTTTGGTCCGCCGGTTGGCGCTTATTACTAATTAATATCAGCTTGTTTTGGTTATTTGCGACCGCAGTTATTTTTACTGGTGCCTTAAACATTGTTCTTCAAGAGAGGAAACTTATTATAAAGCCGGTGGGCGCGTAACATAGCCTTAGTCTACGGCCTTAAGACTAACGAAACGGGGGCGTATCCGTTGCCAATCCGCTTGTAGCGGTGGCAACAGGCCGAACGAATCCCGCTTTCATGGCAATCGCCAACGGAATTTCCCGCAGTTGCGGACGCGATATACAGCATATAAAGCATATCTATTAACAGCTCTGGACTACGAAACCGGGTACGCCGCTTTAATACCTTATGCGTTAAAGAGGTCTCGCGGCGCACTCAAGCGATACAAAGCTTGAGGCGGCGGATAAAATCCACTTTTTGCTCCTTATTCAAAGAAAAAGAACATTATAGGTATATAATTAGGTGGATTTGAAGTATACGAACCTTAATATAGCTATGTTAGGCTGCGCTTGCGGTATAAAGGGGCTCCCGCGGGTAAGGGGATTTTCCCTCACGGGGAAAAAGTAAGGTTTATAACCTTAGGAGCCCCCCGCATCTCCCTTTGGAAGCTGGGGAAGGGGGAGGATAAAGGTAGAGAAGGTGGGGTGGCGGCGGTGACGGGAAATGGGGTGGCGACGGCGGTGGAGGAAGACGAGGCTGAGGCGGCGGTGGCGGAGCTTAACGGGACCGGAGGGGTGGCGGAAAACGGCGGAGTAACAGCGATAAAGGAGATTATGTCCGATAAGGGCGGGTTGCTAGTAATGGTGGTAACGGTGGCTGTAGTAGTGGCGGTGACGCGATGGCGTTCTCGCGCCAAACGGTGTTTAACCGTCTTATTTTTACATGGTATCTATTTGAAGGAGGTTATTATATAGGTATTGGTTAAGTAATCTACCTATTAGAGTGGTTTTGTTTAATTAATTAGGATAAAAGTTAAGTTAAGATAGGGACTTATATTAGCTTTGACTACGCGCCATTAAAAAGAAAAGAAAAGAAGTTTAATCTGAACCGATAGCAATATATTTTCTATACTGACCTAATACGTAATAGCGTAATTACCCCTGCATAATCAGCACTTATGCAAACACCCTTATTAGGAACATCAAAAGACGTTATTAAAAACTATGTCGCTACCGTTTAATTATATTAATCAGGCTTTATCTATAATTAACACTGCGGCTAGAACTTACTGATTCGTACCTCTTGTAATTGATACCATAACTACACTGTTACTACAGAAGCTGCTAATTTAGACCTTTGCAACCACATTGTCATTATAGGACTGCGCATATGGAATCGCCATAATTACACTATCTTTACTAAACTATAAGTATATAAGGAGAAAAGAAAAGATTACCTATGTGGATTTTACTTTATACCCTTATAGATAGTATACATAGGCTAAGTGGTAGTGCACTATATTGTAAGGTGTACTCCTATAAAGTATACCGTAATTTGTCACGCTATAGGCTTTACTCTTGTAAGACGCAAAGTGCATCATACGTGAAACAGTCTGGAATAGGTATTCCCGAGCGCACGGCACAAAGGCCACTGCCCGGATAGGAGGTTTATAACCTCCCATCCGTGGCGTACACTCTCTGGAATACTTTTCCCGACAGATCTATCTTTTACTACAACTATACCAATCTTATGATTATTCTTTTACTATTGCCTTTATAGGTACGTATTAGACCTTCCTATAGTTCTCCTATCGTAAAGAATCCTGGTAAAAACGTCTTATTCCGGGTCCTCTAACGGAATTACTGTTAAAAAGGAAAATTCTTTGTTATTCAACGATTATATCGAATATATACGTAGTATAACGATAAAAAAATTCGTCGTACCATAAGATAAGTCCTCTTTAAACATCCTTATATCCTAGATCGATATTGATCCTATATTTAATTATTATTTTAATAAACCTAGCGGCTATTATTAATAGCCCGCGGTATTAATCACTTCTACAAATTGATTCTTCAAATTTATTTAACTGAAAATAATATAATCTATTACTATTAAAGCATATTCAAAACGTATCCGAAATATATGGTGACGATTTCATAGATTTCCCGTATTTATTATTGAATATCGTAACTGGGATTGGGTGGATGTCTTTAAACGACTTTATATCTTTTAATAAAGCTTAAATAACTTTATCAACGGTATACCACCCCTAAAACGACAGCGGTACTAACCGGTTATATTAAAATATTTAAAAGTATTTGCAAGTTATTATCTCTTTTTCGAAATTGAATTAAAAATAGTATCCATTAATATATCAATTCGTATGAAATATCCGGATATTGACGGTTACACGGTTTAACACAAATCAAATAGTGAAAAAATACGAAACATCTCCTATTACCAAGGTAACCGGGAATACGAAGTTAATAATCAATCTGGCGAAACGAATAATTATGTTTTTAACACATTGATGAGAGGATACAAAACTAATTCAGGTGGCTAGAATATACTTTTAATAATAAATATAGAAATTGATAAACCACTGGTAACACCCAGAGAAACGATACAACGTGAGCTATTAAGTTTCGTTTAATTTACGCAATATTAAGACTAACCAATTAAATGAAAAAAAAACTCGATTAATTATATAATTAATATTTTATAGTAGGAGTTTCGAACCTGTTGAATATCGTTTTAGATATATTTTATTATTATTTACTATCACCTTGTAGTTCCCACTATATAGCTGGTATAGTATAACCCTTGCTAATATGAAAATACATACATATACCGGCTGGAAGGCCCACGATTTCAATGTTCCTACCCTAGAACAACTACCCTATTCGGAAATTCCTATTTACAAGTCGTACCATGAGATCCGTTAAATAAACTATTGCGAAATCCCTATTCCTAACTAAACAATTATATAAGGTTAAAAACACAGTCCTAAACACCTGTGGCTAATTTTCGGGCTACGTGTTGTACGTATGTATTAAATATAGTTAGGGTCTTATAATCAACCGTATTTGTTCTTACAACGTGCCATAAACTTAAGGCAATCATGAATATAGACCATATTTGTATAATTTTATCTACGTGCCACGTAAAAAAGGCCAGGTACTACTAGATTTTTCAGAAAGAGATTTCAACCAAATATATTTATAAAGGAAAATCCATCACCCTATACAACCTTTATTTATAGAAAGGAAACACAAATGAAAACCTTTACCAAGCAATAGAACCCTAAGCCAGCCTTCAAATTAAGGCTTTAAAGTACCCTATAACTTGGAAACCCGTAACATTATACGGGCGTAAAAACTGTAGTCTTAGCCGGGCCATTTTATATGGTCATTTTAGTCCCCGCTCGACACCTAATCGTATCGAGGATCTGACAGCACTAAAAGAGTAAAGGGCGTATAAAACACATATATCTCGGATAAAATACCGTGATGGTTGGAAAGATATACTTTAAAACTCGGTAAAGCACATGCTTTATAACGTGAAAAAATCACAACCCGAGCCACCTTTTGACCACGTGTCGTAAACCCACAAAGTGTACAAAATAGTAAAATAAATTACATCACGAAACGGGGAGTATACCGTGAAAAGTCTTTTGTGGATGGCCAAAGAAAAGTATCAAAAGTAAAGTCGAAGGCCTTGCTAAGTGTGTAGAGTATCAGTGTAGGTGGTGATGGCTTAAAGATAAATAAATACATAGTGCCGCAAATTCGAGCGCTTATGATAAAGATATTTCGTTATGACCTTAAAACTCAAAAGGAATCCAACTTTTATTATAGTACAAGTCTAAATTTAAAGGGCTATATTGGCACAAGATGAAGGACGAAATAGTTGGTTGTAAGGGCTGTTCTTTGGATACACCGCTACGTGGGTAGTGCGCTAGACCGACGACGATCTCTATAGCTAAAAAGGGGTCTCCAGAAAAGATTCAAATGGTAATAAAGCCGATTAAAGAAGTTGTAGTGGAATAGGATGCATATGTAGAGATGGTGGTAAGAGCGGCTAGACCTAGAAATTTTTCTCAGAAGTGGGTACTATTAGGGTTTACAGTGTAGGCCCTTTACTTTCCTTAACAAGGTGGTTTGTGCAACCATGCCAAGAAAATTGATGTAAGGTCGAAGATGACCTTTAGATATGCTTAGTTCATACATGATATTTCACATGAATTTAGTTGAACGCGCGGTTACGAACCCTTTTCCCTCGTAGGTTTTATCCGACACCCGCCCGAATCCAGTCCTTATCGTAAATTATATGGGACATAAAATATACAAAATTTGTAAAATTAAGGATATTTTGACGAAAAGAACGGGAAGGGGTGATTTCCTTTATATATTGAATAAATGAAATAGATACAATGAACCACAATAAGATTTACTAAATATTTATGAATATATTACGATTTTGGTTAAATTCGAAGCGAAATGCGCGAACGTGCAATTTTACAACTACTTAAAGTTTCAACGTTAACGTAAAATATACTTTACGAAATTCATATAAATTATATTGCCTCTTGTCTAAAAATAATACAATAATAATAAAAAGTGGGGATATTGATTATTATTGTTTCATTATGCAACAAGTGGGGCCGGATATATTTCGCCCGGATCTTTCGGATAGTCATTTGACCGTAAAACGGGTTTTATTAAATTTTAGTTATAAAATATCTTGATTATTTTTTGAATTCGAGAAACGGAAGAGCCTGTGGTAATAAGGATCACGTTATACCTTACCCGGTGCGCCTGGAGACGCCGAATAGTAGGGACCACGCGGAAAGAGGCGAGGTAGGCGGTCTTCCAGGCGAGTTATAAAGAGTTGTAGCATATCCATCTACGTTTACACCACGTGTTTAGCGTGAACACGGTTATTCATACGCTCTTGGTTAGCTCGGTCGGTCTGTTTTTATATAACATTGAAAAATAATATACGGAAAAAAAAATAAGTTGTTATGATTAGGCTTTGAATATCGTTTGTTGTATTTTAAAAGCTATAGCTAATATTCGTTATAAGTATATCAATTAGGTTATAATATCGGTTTAACCACTTTAAATTATATTATAAACCGGTTTTCAACGGGTATTATCGAAGGTCAAAGCAAATACATTATGTGTTAGAGCCCGGTTATGAGAGAGCATGCGGCTATAACTAGCAGAGAATAAGGATGTGAGCGTTTCGAGCGACGATAGAGCAGAAAGGAAAGAGGGAAGAGATTGTGTAGATTGTGACGTTGCAGTTTATATGGCCGCGATATTCGGCACTCCTTAATTACGGATGATATTACGTAAACTAAAAAACTCGTTTACTAATTTCGAAAAAAAATGAAAACGAAAACGGGTTTATAACTCGAAAGATTTTTATTACGTTTACGAGCTGGCGAAAGAATATAAATACCGCTTTAGAAAGCGGTAATACACTGGCGTAACAAAACGCGTAAGCCGGGAAACGCTACAAGTAAATACGTCTTTTAAACTTATTACAAAAGTAGTTAAAACGTATTCAGGTTTTTTACAAAATCAATTTTCAAGTTTACCTTATTATACATCTTTAGATAAATTCGGTAACACTGAAAGCGGTAAATACGGGTATAAAACAGGGGTACTGTCAATTTGAATACGCGATTTACATGAAATATACAGGTATTTTAAGCTTATGTAAATAGAAGTAATTTCTTGTTTTTAATATCGCCTGATATTGATAGATTTACTATTATTCGGTGGGGCTACACGAAGTTATCATCGATAAGGATATTATGTTAAAGATAGATAGTATACCTTAAAAGGCAGTTAATTATCTTTATGGAGGAAGTTAAGGGCGGTGTAATTGATACCAAACCTATTATAAATATTAGTTATATCGAAGTAAAAGGAAGTGAAATATGGCGGGTAAATCAAAGTTTTAATGGAAATGAACTACTGATAAAATAAAAAGCTAATATAGATTGGATTATAAGATTGTGGAGGAGAAACGAAGACTAACTTAAAAGGAGAAATAAGGTAGAAATTGGGCGAGATAAGGGTAGATTGAAAAAGGGAACAAATGAAATCCAAAGGGATGGCGGGCGACATTAGAAGCCTTCTATATATACAAGTAATCTGAAATAAAAAGGCATATAGTTAATTTATAAAGTTATACAACGTGTTTAGTTAAACCATAACGTTATCCTCTTCATTTCCAGCACGCGCTTTATGCGAATACAATTCGTATTGAACTTCCGGTCAGCGTGATAGGTATACGAGTTAGTCTATTTTTCGACAAGCCTATAATATTGATGTTACTATATATACCTACAGTTAGTATACATAGGTCAAGTAGTAGTGCACTATATTGCAAGGTTTACTCTTGCAGAGTGCACGATAACGTGTTACGCTGCAGGCTGCACTTTTGCAAGGTGGAAAGTGAATCATGCGTGGCGCGGTCCAGAAAGAGTGTTCTAGAGTGTATGGCAAAAGTAACCACTGCCCAAATAAGAGGTTTAACCTCCCATCCGTGGTGTATACTCTCTATAATTCTTTTTTCTAACCAATTATCTATTTTTACAATTACAACACCAATCTTTACAATAAATCTTCTACTCTTTTACGTTTACATGAACTAGGAAAAAAAATTACGGACTCTAATCAGTAGCTGATTAAGACGATTAAAAGAAGCTAAGAAAATAGATAAAAAATCGAAGTTAAATACTTACAACGAGATATTATAGCGGTTTAAACTGTTTGTACTTAACTACTTGGTCTTATGAAAGTTATACGGGAATGTAAAATTACGCGGGAAAGCCTCTAACACCCGAAACGTAACAATATTGAAATATTATAAATAACTTTAAAAAGATCATTTTAATACGATATCATTAACTAGTTAATACCCTTGTAACAAAAAACCCCGTTAAGTTAACCATTAATTGATTTTAATATTTTTAACGTACTTGGATACCTTTTAAAAGACGTCTCATTATGTATTAGGCCATGTAAGCTAAACCCACTAAGTTTCGAAACCTTTCGTTAAAACTTACCCGCTTTAAACAAAGCATTCAAACCGTTTACGAAACCCAAAAACGGTTACAAACACAATATTTACACCGCTCGTGAAACCCAAAAGCGGTTACAAATACAACACTCAATCCGCTCATAATCACTAAAAGCGATTACAACACGATAATCCGAACCGCCCACCAAATACGAACCAAGCCTTACACACTGGATCATACCACCTACCTCCTTATATCCACATTTTCCTATCCCCCACTTGTCCTAACCGCTATTCCACACTCACTTTATACCTTATATTCTAAGTTTAGTACTTACAACGTTGAAATTTTCTTCTCCGCTAAACTAATATAACGTTAACAAGCATTAATAAAACTAATTCGAAACGTCTAACCTAGTTATAATTACGCCTTATTGACGTATTATTTGAAATTTATTTATATCAATAAGCGCTCAATACTTTATTTCTTTTGAATTTACGTGTTTATACGCTTTTTAAAAACCTTAAACGCACCTGAATCTGAACTATGGCGCAAAACCAATAATTTGCGCCGCTTTAATATTATAGATATACGTAAAAATCACTCACTCAGATATAATAATAGCCCTATTAGTAACGGATTTGGCGAAATCTAACGAATATATGGAGTATCTTTTTATATATACGTAATTTCGTAATAATATCTTGAAGAATTTGGACCTTAGCCTATAATTAACAAAATCGAGACATTAGTAAAGGATTTAGACCCTTTTACATCAAATACTTATATTATCAATAAAATTTTGAATTACTACAACGGCGACATTAAAGGGAGCGACTTGATCGATGATTTTAGAGATGAATTTTTAAACCAAACTTCGGATATAGAGCGTATAGTCTATGATACGATTTCTAAAATACTACGAAAACAATTACGAAATAGGAGTATTAATACAACCGGTAAAAACAATAACCTTATTACAAAGGTTTATTAGTTACGGCCTTATTTATATAAATACTGGAATCAATGAACGATGAAGTAATAAAA
Source organism: Anisogramma anomala (assembly GCA_038502455.1). NCBI lineage: Eukaryota > Fungi > Ascomycota > Sordariomycetes > Diaporthales > Gnomoniaceae > Anisogramma > Anisogramma anomala. The sequence continues at coordinate 7,348,041 of JASMMZ010000005.1, read as the reverse complement.
GTGAAGATTATAAAGAGATACTGGCTAAAAAGTCATTTGAAACGTTTATTTGAAATAATAAACGAAAGGGAGAAAAGCCTTCGCAAATGAGGAAGAGACTCTTAGTAAGGCTAAACACCCACGGCGAAGTAGAAACAAAACTGGAGAAATTGATGGAAAAGGAGGAAGCATCGTAAAGATTATTTACAATAAGGATAAATTACAAACCTTTCCCGCAACGCGATTTAAAACCAAAACCAAGACAAGACCACGCTCTGAATACCGTTAACAATAAGTTTAACCATGATGAAAGAGGTCCGAATGAAAAAAAACGCTCCGCTTAAAAAAATGCGGTGTATAACGTTAATACGTACCTTACAGACTAATGTCTACTCATTACGACCCTAATCGTAACCTTTTACCGTACTGGTTTCCCACTAATAAAAGCGATATTATAAAATTTACCTATTTCGCCAAACTTTGGGATAAATACTGAAACTATAAAACCTAACCGTACGATATACTCAATACCAAAATACGTGTAATATTTAATATATATAAAAGGCTAAATATTGATACATCCTAATTTTACGTTATTTTATCTAGTATATTATTTAGGCTCGCTAAAAAGTAATATATATACCACCTGAAGTAGTAGATATATTTATTAAATGTCATGGCCTCATAAAATTATACTTCGGTATAGAAATCAATTACGAGATTTATAATAGGGATTGGACTGGTATAACCGAGGAATTCGTAAAAAATTAACGAGAAAATGTTAATAAAAACCCATAAAAGGTATTTAGTATATTACTAACTAAATTCCGGAAATATCAGGTAGCGTATAAACCGGAATATAAAGGTAAAAGATTATTTATTTAAATAATGACAAACGTATACCGCGGAAACCAAAATTTCGATCTTATACTATTTAAACCTCAAAAAGTTTAAAGTCCTTTATATAAGTTTCAAAATATTGTTTAAAACCTTCATAAGTAAATAGGCGATTTTTGAATTAACATTTGTAATCGATAAAATGAAAAGCGAAGGCTAATCTACTAAAATAACCCTTATCGAAAACATTCACTACGTTTTAAATCGAAATTTTAAGGTATACTAAAGCAAAACAAACGCTTGAAGTATAGGTATAAAGAAAAGAACCCTAACAATAAAGGGCAGGGACGATCGTATAGTAATAGGCAAAACGTACTGCAACTATAGAAATACTTACCAAAAGGTATACAGAGATCCGTGAGTTTATAAAAAAGTTGTATCGTATAAGGTAAGATCGGCTGTTAATTTACTCACCACCTAGCTTACAAATAAATTCGGATTAAACGACAATTTTAAACCGACTACTTATTTAGCGACCGGATAGAAACCAACTTTTGAATATATGGAACCGAGTACGAAAGAGCAAATAATAAACATAATACCTACTTTTATAAATACACCTCCGAAAAAAAAGACTTTAAAGGTAATAATATTTACTTAATAACCCAAGACGACCAAATCGTCCAACGGATTTTCACGAGCCCATAAAACGTATCTTTCCTACATATTACAGGTTTAAACTACGTAAACGAAATGTTAAACGTATATATAACGTTATAGTTCACGATTTCAAATAAATACAGCAATTGGTTTTAAGGTATTATACTTAATATTAATACGACCGAAATCTTAACGACCGGGAAGCCATAATTTGACGCGTTCATAACGAAGTTTTTAAAATTTAAGTTAAACCGAACTGGAAAATACCGAAAGGTGTTATTCGATAAAAGTAAAACGTCATCGCTTAGAACAGTTGTTATAAATATACGATTCGAACCGGTTACGTTTTACGTAATAAACTTTAAAACTTTATTTTTGATTTCATTAACTAATATCAATTAGCTTAAAATCAAGGTCTAGAATACGATTAATTAGCTTATTCACGCTTCGAATGGTGTATCTGTACCGCTCCAGCTTAAGTTCAGTTACTTATCATTTTGCTCCGAAGTACGTATAATTAAGGCTATTTTCTTAAAGTAGCCCGAATTACGAATAGCATACCGCTAACTCGGATACCTAGTCGTAAAACACCTTTTACGAATACTTTACATCGTAAATTATACGGATATAAAAAAGGATGTACTTAAAGTTATGGAAAAGCTTTACTATAAGTATTAGTTATATTTTAAAGCACTATAGAGGTTTAAGTTCCCGAATCAAGACGAAGTAAACTTTGACTACAAAGTAATTATTAATATTAAATATTGAAATAGCTAACTAGGACTCTAGACCATCAATGCGACAATATTTTTTTAGGTCGCTAAATATACACATAACGCTTTCGTTATAGATTGTTAGGGCGCTTTGATTAACTATCAGTTAAACGTTTTTTTAGGGCCTCCGGATTAAATTACCTACGACGTTAGTACGGCTTTCTACTTTATGAAATAGCGTACTAAGGTTAGGACCACTGGTAACAAATACAAATAAATACTAGTAAAATAATATAAGGTATTAATAAGTGTAAAGGTATGATAAACCGCTTAAAAGGGTATATAAGGAGTTATTCAAAAGCCTAAAGGGTATCAAGTTTAAGGAATTTATCCTACAAATAGCGGTTAACGCCGTTAACAATACTTTTAGCATAAGTAGACTTATCCTTACGTTCCTTATTTTTGGTATTTATCCAAGGATTAATAAAAACTTTATACTATTGCCAGATACGGTGTGAAAGGAATATACTATAGCGAAAGCTAAAATAGAGTTACGTTTCTTACAGGTTAAAAACAACGTTTTTAAAACGTTGGATATAAGGAATAGCTTACTGAAAATAGTGTTTTGAAACTAGTATTATAATCTAAAGTTTTAGTTTAGAAAACTAAAAACGAATATATTGAATTTCAAAAGAATAACTGGTTTCAACGCTATGATGTATTTTCTTCATTGGCCAAACAGTACAAATTCGTTTTGTTATATAATAATACGAAAGTATAAAAAAAGATGAATAGAGCGGCTCAAAATCGTAATCAAACCAAAATCACCGATGGGACACCCCTTAAAAAACGAATCCAAACCGGTACTAGTTTGAACCCACCCCCCAAATTATATTTCCAACCCGTTTCCATTAAACAAAAGCGACCCGTTTATACTAATACCACCAATACCTCGCCGCTGGGGTCTTTTTTTTTTTTTTTTTTTTTTTTAAAAAAAAAAAAAATATTAAAGACTAAACAATGACCCGAAGCCTTTATCGTAAACTCATTTATTATTTAAGAGGAAATGATAAACCACGAACTAAATATAAAGCTTCTCCACGACGATATTATTACAACTCTTAATACCTTGTTCGAATAATTTACTCAAATAGAGATATTTTCCTTAATCTATGAAGGTGTATTTCGCTTTCAATGGTTGAAACCAACGATTTACGGCGTCCATAATATTTTTCTTCCTCGCCTCGTATATAAAGGTAAGGATAAAAACGGAAACCATACGAAAAAAACCGTTTGATTATAAAAGATTATAATAACGACGGTAAAAAGAACATTATAACCTAATTGCCGACCTTTTAACGGTTTATTCAACGCTTGATTTTTGTATTTACAGGCTTCCTTAATATCCTTTACAACATGTATATTAAACTTCGTAATATTATGGAAACTTATACCTAATTCGAAGAGCGGTTTAAACAACATATTTACGCCGATATACCTATAAATCTCAAAAACATTAACGCACCTAAAATGATCTTACGTATTATAAACCCGTTTTCACAACTTAATTAAAACTAGTATTTACTAGTGTAACCCCTATTAAAGATATTATAAAAATCGGCTCGGAATAGCTAACTTGACTTTTTACTCGTGTCTATTAATATTAATAACTAGTTTTAACGTCTTTATACTAACAGTTATGTAAAAGAACGAAATATTAACGTTGTATAACGTGTCGTTTTCCGTATTTAAAGGGAGGAAACTTTTACATATTGCTTAAATGTAAAACCCAAGACCTACCTAACGGAAGACTATATAATAGACTTTAACAACGTTACTATCACTTTTCGAAGCGACGTTTTAAGCCTTACCTAAAAAGGATAGTCAAACAAAGTTATCTTTATCGTTTCATATAACTTAAAACGGACCGATGAATATAAATACCAACGCACACATATTGATTAGGTTACTTTAATAGCTTAACCTGAAACAGCATTTAATCTTTTTATCACTGCGCAATATTAAACCACCCCATCACACGATGTAAATAAAGCGTTTAATAAAAGCTTCATATAAAAATATATAATTTAAAAAGTGGTTTATAATTTGTACCGCTGATATACATACTATAAAGCTATTTATTTTTACTAACGGCTTCTTCGCCATTAATAACGACCACAATTTGAAAATAAGTTTCTTTTTCGTTCTCGACAACGTAACATCGGCCCGAAACGGCTTTACTACTCGTAAAAATATTATCTATGGAAACTTTACCAAATATAAGCGGGTAATAAAAAGCGTATGAAACTCGGAAATTAATAATATAGTTAAAGGGTTTTATTTAAGTTTACGCACTATCTATTTAATTATGTATATTAACTTCTTTTCGCTTTATGAATATTTGGTTAGGTTCAATATTACGAACGAAAAAAGTTTTATAATCAATATTATAGTTTACGCGAGTTATATGAACGTTGGAAAATTAAAAAAACCAAGTAAATCGATAGAAAATTCAACCTAACGGACGTAATGACCAAAAATACCCCGAACGAAACATTAAAAACGTTTATATCGACAAACATATTGTTTATTGGGGTTACTAAAAAGGTTGAGCGACCTTAATAAGTTATTATGTTACTTCTACCAATTTAAAGCAATTAAAAACCCATTATTTACGTCACTCCCCGAATTATAGCACGGTGTGCAACTTACACCTATGCTGCCCTTACAAATTTACCTTTATTTACATATACTATTTCGAAACGCTTTCAATATACTATCAATTTTTATTTTATGCATTTTGACCCTATCAAGTATGTCATTATTTTCTCTTCTTTATTAAAATCTTCGATATCGTATGATATTTAATATATTGTTAATCTTTGTTTTGAAAACTTTAAATATTTTTCTCACATCTGTCACTTATATTCCATTTTTCTTTGTAAAAATTAAGAATATCATTATATAATGTACTATACTATAACCAGGTGCGCCGGCCCGGCCGCAAAGAGCAACTATTTACTATTTGAAGAGAAGTGAAAAAGCGACGCCGTCGCGTCCCTACTATCCTTCCCGTCGCCCTCTCCTTTTGTATTAACGTTACCGCTATTACCTCTATCAACGCTATTATCGGAGCCAATGAGGAAGTGGCTCCGCGCCTTGGGCCGTATACCCTTAGGCAAAGGCGCAGCGGGGTCTTTACCCTCTTAACGACAACATGAAATAACGTCGTCGAACTCGCTTACATATTATATATATATTCCCCTATTCAAGGCGGTAATAACGGTTGTCGATTCCTTAGTCCACCTGTTAACGATTATTACTAATTAGTATCGGATTTTTTTTAGTTATTAACAAACGTGGTTCTTTGTAGGAGCGCTTCGAAAAAATTTCTAAAAATGGTGATTTTAAAGATCGGTTAAAACTTACTATAAATCCGGTGGGCACCTAACTCGGCTTCGGCTTACATCTTAAAGATTAATAAAACGGGAGCATATTCGTTGCTAATCCGCTTGTAACGATAGTAGCGGGCCAAATAACTCCCACTTTCGTAGAAATCGCCAATAAACTTGCCCGCAACCGCGGACTCGATACACGGCACGTAAAGCGTATTTATTAGAGGCTCAAAGCTATGGACCCGGATACGCTGCTTTAACGTCTTACGTGTTAAAAAGGCCTCGCGACGTATCTTAGCAATACCCAACTCGAAACGATAAAGGAGGTCCACCTCGATCTCTTCGTTTATAAAACATAAAAAACAGGAAAAACGGATAGTTTTAATAAATAAGAACCGCTGCATAGTTTCTCTAGGTTATTCTTACGATTTCTAAAGGTCACCATGGGTTAGGGGGTTTTTACCCGCAGGAAAAGGGTAAGGTTTATAACCTTAGGAACTCCCCGTTTCTCCCCATAAAAGCTTGAGGGGAAAGGAAAGGGAAAAAGGGGAGGAAAGAGGGTAACAGCTTAGTTAAGAGCGGCGGCGAGCGCTAAGGCCGAAGGTGAGACGAGGATAAAGGGGATGGTGCTCGAAAACGGGGGCTATAAGTAGTAATAGCGAAAGTATTATTAGCGGTAGCAGTAATAGCGGAAATAGCGATAGCGGCGCAGCGGCGCTTACACGCCAAACGGCGCCTAGCAGACCTGTTTTTATGAGGTATCTATTTAAACAAAAAGTTAGTATATAGGTATTGGTCGATTAACCTACATATCGGAGCGGTTTATATTAGTTAATTGAAATGAAGGTTAAATTAAATTGGAGTTAGGACTTATTTTACCTTTGGGTACGCGCATTTAAAAGGGAAATAAGAGAGGTTTTGCCTAGATTAATAACGATATATCTTCTTATACTGAATTAAAATACGTGATGGCGTAATTACCCCTATATAATAACCCTTATAATACCTACGTAAGTATACACTTGTCGAAAACAATAAACAATGCTATTAATAACCATATTGATACCAATTGGCTACACCAACCAAGTCTTTACTATAATTATCACCGCGGCTAAAAATCACTAATTTTAACCTTTACAATTGGTACCGTAACCATACCATTATTACAAAAACTGTTAATTTGGACCTTTACAATTGGTACCATAACTACGTTATTGTTACAAAAGCTACTAATTTGGAATTTCATAATTTGTACAGCAATTATACTATTATTACAGGATTACGTATACAAAATCTTCATAACTACGTTCTCATTACTAGGCTATAGGTACAGAACATGAAAAGAAGATTGCCTATATAGATATTACTATATACTTCTACAACTAATATACATAGGCCAAGTGGCAGTACACTATATTACAAGGTTCACTCCGGCAGAGTACAAGATAACATGTCACGCTATAGGCTACACTCTTATAAGGTATGAAGTACATCATACGTAACGCGGTTAAAAGGGAGTGTTCCTGAGTATATATCAAAAGGACTACTGCCAGGATAAGAGGTTTATAATCTCCTATCCGTAGCATATACTCTTTGAAATACTTCTTTCTGACCAATTATCTATATTTACTATTACAATACCAAACTTAACGAATACTCATCTACTCTTTTACGTTCACGTGAATTAGACAGAGACCTTATCGATATATTATATTATACGTCCCACGTTCGATTTTATCCGCCGTAAAAACATATCTTTTTTCTATGAAGGGCGGGAGATATATTATATACTCAGGCTACCAGCGATTAAATTTATAGGTTACGTAATTATACACGTAACGGAATACACATATTTTGTGCTCGACCCGTACGCAGTTCGGGCGCGATCCGCTAACGTTATGTATAAGGGCACGTGACAGACCGTGAATATTAATCCTATATGAGAAATCTCTACATACTTCTCTAATCTTCTTTAGTACCTCAATTTTTTACATCATTTCGCACTTAATTGGTATATCTTAGTAGGTTGGACTATAACAAAAAGTTGAATTGGTAATGAGAAAATGAATACGATAATTACCATAGTTTTAGTGGCTCTAATAACTGTTATCGTAATGTTGACACCTTGAACAAAGTAATAAAAACGATAAAAAAACGTTGGGTTAATAATTAAGTGAATCGTTAATTGAACGAATACCCGCTTATAAAACTTTAAACCATTTAAATACTTTATTCAACTAATGATGGTAAAGTTTAATAAAGTAATATCGTTGGTAGGTTTTTGTCGTTGAAACTTAGTTGATTCGAATCTTTGATCGAAGTAACTGGTATATTATATTGACAGTGGTATTGCTGTTCCTTATAAGATTTACCGACCACTAGCAGGTCTATATACCAGTTTGTATAGGAAATTGCTTGGACTTTACCCCACATTTAATTCTTCACCACAATTGATTTACTATGCAATTAATTCTATTAACTGAACTATAGTGTAATTAACTTATATTTTAACACCAGCGAATTGTTGTTTTGTGTTTACGTATTAGTGTAGTCGATAACCAATTAATGGTAATGTTATACGTTTCTTTTATCCCTATTAGTATTGCTTACTCGTCTTTATACATAAATCTTATTTTAATTTCAAGCTCTCAAACAATTATTACGAGCCTTACATTCCTTCATTACAGTATATAAATCATTAGTTATTAACCTATACGACTTTAATTTTATAAACTTTTTATTAATTGCAGTTATTGTTGGAATAGTAGTAATTGCAATACAGTAGGTCAACTTTAATTACTGTAAAGTTGACTATACTGACTGCAAGTTGAGTGTATTGTTTTGTATGAGCCTAATGTATTGGCTGCAAGTCAAGTACAGTATGCGCCCACTTAACACTAGGGCACGAGCCAAGAAATTAGCCATACAAATTACTGCGCAGACTAGCTAGCAGTCTGCCAAACCTAGAACAATACATCTACTACTTGACTACTGCAATACTACTGTTACTTTTACCAATCGATTTGACAACGTTCTAACGTCTAAAGCTCTATTAACACTAATCAGTGCTTATTGGGTTGAGCACAGATTGGCTAAGTAAAAGAAGAAGCTAGTTTCCGGTTACGCTCTACAGTTATAACGACGGTTAAGGTAAAGGAAAGATTTTTATGAAGGGCCTTTATTATTATTATGCCAGTCCATAACAGCAGGAAAATGTAGAAGACTTTTGGGTTGCGTTAGTCCATAAAGGCAATCTGGAAGTAAGCAATGGTATCGCTATTTGAAAACACTAATAAAGTTTTACCAGATCTTTATTAAAGATGTTAAGATTGACTGTTAAAAGTTTGAAGTTCGGTTGGTTAGCAAACGGCTAAATTAGTACTATTTCGGGTATCACTATTGTGAAACCGACTCAATCTCATAGCTTAAACAATAAAAAACACTCGACCTTTACTTATAATAACAAACAACCTTCGACTTTATCCTTTTCACCAAACCTTTGCCTTTATTTTCCTTTTTACTTTTCCCCCAAGTTAATTTAATCGTTCAGATTACTGATTCGATCGAAAACACTAAGTTACGCTAAGAAATTTACGCTCCGCGACTTTACGTTGAATCGTCAAATCCACATACCCTAAATTACATAGTACTTCGCCTATTAAGTCTTACATTACCTAGAACCTTAAGATGGCACCTCTTTAGAAATTGATAAAGGTAATTTAAGCCCTTAGAACTGCCTTTACCCAGAATTACAACGAAGATCTTTAGGCATAGGATATCGATAAAACCTTTACGGATAAACATTTAAATTTTATCGGCTACTATATCGTTAAATACCATGACGGTGAAAATCCTTACTGCGCTCTTTTCAAGTACTGTAATGTTTTCGACAATTGAACTAATAATATATAAAAGTTAATATAAAAAAGGGTAAAGTTGAGGCTTAAGTTAAAACTTAAATGACGAAAGATTAATATATAAGTACAGAGTGTTAGAGAATTATCTTAAGCCTATTTGGACCTAATTTAATTTAAGAAATGTCCTTAAAACACACATTTTAAGATAAAAAGTATCAAAGAACGTTAACGCCCTTACATACGATTTAGGGGACCTCATTTTCACCTTTAGTTCAATTAAGTTTTTTTACGCATTGACAAAGAGGAACCTGTCAACTTGTTCGGCAGTCTAACTCTCTTACATAGTAGTGCGGAGTACGACTTTAGCAACGACAGAGCGCGTGAAACAATACCCGTTAATTCCATCAAAAGAATTAACTTTGGCGCTTTATACCAGTTAATTAAGCAAGATAATTAAGTCTCTTAAAGCCTTTGGATCTTTATTACCCCTCCGCTCTTTAATCAAAATCAATAACGCCCTTAAAAACCTTATCACAGCAGGTTTACCTATACGTGTCAGCCTACTATAATCCTTACTATAAGACTTTACCCCTCTGGTTAAGCGATTGGTAATTACCCTTAACACCGTGATTCGAAGGCTTTCGGGCTTAAATTGCGATAAAATGCCAATTAAAACCAGGATAATTATCGCGACTTACCTTTAACACTTATTAAAATATTTAATTGTAGATATTACTACATACCCTCATAGATAGTATACATAGGCTAAGTGGCAGTGCACTGTATTGCAAGATGCACTCCTGTAGAATGTACGATAACGTATCACGCTGTAGGCTGCACTCTTGCAAGACGTAAAGTGCATCATATATGGAGCGGTTTAGAATGGATATTTCAGACCGCACGGCAATACATGAAGCGGTTTGGAATGGGTATTTCAGAACGTACAGCAAAAGGGCTATTGTTCTGATAGGAGGTTTATAACCTCTTATTCATAACGTGCCCTTTCTGAAATACTTCTCCTAATGGGATTATTTTTTACTATAATACTAATCAAACGATTACTTTTTTATTTACTTACTTTTACTTGAATAGGTACCAATCTTACCGACACTGATTAGTAATCAATTAAGTCGATTACAAATAGCCAAGAAAAAAAGAGATAAACCTTAGGTAAATACCTAAAGCGGGATATTATCACGGTCCCAACTATTTGTACTTTATCACTACGACTTATGAAAACCATAAGGAAGTATAAAATTACGCGGGAGCGCTGAGAAACCCGAAGAATAATAAGATTATAAGATCCGAAGTAACTTTAAAAACCCACTTTTAATACGATATCATTAACCAATTAGTACCCTGTTTACTAAACAGCCCCGTTATATGAACCGTTAACTTTTATTAACGCTTTAAATATACCCTGGATTTTTTTGGAAAGCGTTCCAATATGTATCAAGCTACGCAAACCAAAACCACCAAGTTTCGAAACCCTTCGTTGAAACTCATCTGATTTAAACTCGACACCACACCACTCGCAAAATACAGGAACGGTTACGAATATAGAATCCAAACCACTTGCTCGATTTAAGAACGGTTATAAACGTAACAACCAAACCGCTCGCTTCAGTAAAAGAGGTTGCGAAACATTAATCCGAACCGCTCGTCAAATACAAACTAAAACCCACATACCAGATCACCTAGCATACCTCCTTACACCCACATTTATTTTCTCCCTTTCCCTACGTTTGCCTTATCCGCCTCACCGCGTTCGCCTTATACTTTTTTTTAAGTTCGATCGTCCTATGTTTTAAGTTAAGTACCTGCGATGTTTGAGTTTTTCTTAAACACTTGGCTAACATAACGTTACTAAGCGTTAATAAACCTAAGTTAAGACGATTAACTAGCCTGTAATTATTTCTAATTTCTGTATTATTGAAAATTTATTTGTAATGGTAAGTACTAAAAACCTCATTCCCTTTATATTTCCGCTGCATCAAAAAATTATATCTACGTATAAACTACCTATCCAAGTACACAATAGCCTCACTAGTAACGGATTTGGCAAAGTCTAACGAATATATAAAGTACCTCTTTACTCACACGTCGTTTCGCGGCAATATTTTAAAATTCTTGGATCTTAACCTATAAAATAACGAAATCGTTGTACAAATGAAAGATTTAAACCTTTATACGGAAAATATACATATAATTAATATAATTTTCAATTATTATAGCTGCGAAATCGACGGAGGTTACCTATTCGATAATTTTAGAGAGGACTTTGTAGACTGGACTCCGGAAATGTGACGTATAGTCCATAATAAGATTTTTAAAATACTGTAAAAGCAATTACAAAGTGAAGTTATCAATATAATCGGTGGAAATAACAGCCGAATTATAAAAACCTGAACAACAAGTGCTTAACTTATACAAATACCAAAATTAATAAACGACGAAATAATAAACGTGAAATTTGTAAAGGGATCCTAACTAGAGAAACGCTGGGAACGCCTACTTGAAATAACGAGCCGGGGATAGTAAAAGCCACCGTAAATTGAGATACGGCGTTTAGAAAGGTTTAACACCCTCTGCGAGGTGGAAACAAAGCTGAAAGAATTAACGGAAGAGGAGGAAACACCGTAACGGTTATCTTCAACAAGGGTTGAATACGAACCCTTCCCGGAACGTAATTTCGAACCGAAACCGAAATGAAAACGTACCCCAATTACCGTTAATAACCAGATTAGCAACGATAAAAGTGGCCTGAATAGCAAAAACACCCCGTTTCAGAAATTAACGCGGGCGTGAAACGCTAATACGTACCTTATAAACTAATACCTACCAACCATGACCCTTACCATAATTTCCTTCCGGACCGCTTTCCCACTGATAAAAGTGATCTTATAGAGCTTGAATACTTTATTAGGATTAGGGATAGGGACGAAAAATGTAACGGTAAACCGTACGATATGTTGAATAATAAAATACGTATTATACTTAATATATATAAAAGGCTGAATATTTAACCATTTTAGTTTTATAGTATTCTACCCGGTATATTGTCCGAATAAGTTAAAGAATGGTCTATATACCACTTTACGTATGTGAATATATTTATACAGTGTTATAATCCTTTCAAATTCTATTTCAATACAAAACTTAACTACAAATATTACTATAAGGAGTGAATTAGTACAACCTGAGAATCCGCGAAAAACTAGTAAAAAGACTTCAATAAAAACCTATAGGAAAGATGTACCTCCCTATTGTCTAACTTTTGGATAAGTTAGGTAACAATTTAATCGGAATATTAGGGTAATAAATTATTTATCCAAGCAGTAACGAAAACATGCCTCGAAAACCTGGATTTCGATTTTACACTTTTTAAACAGGAAAAACACCTAAAAGCCTTTTATATAAGCTTTAAAACATAGCTTAAAACCTTTATACGCCGACAAACGAGCCTCGAACTAACATTTATAGCAAATAAGGCTAAAAGAAAAGGCTAAATTATCAAAAGTAAACCTTACTAAAACCATTTACTACATTTTGGATAGAAGATTCAAAGTTTACATAAAGTAAAACGAACGCCTAAAGTATAGGTATTAAAAATGGAACCCTAGTAATAAGAGATAGGAACGATCTTTTAGAAATAGGAGAAACGTATCACGGCTACAGTAATACTTACAAGAAGGTATATAGAGACTCGCGGGTTAGTAAAACCAGTGTATCGTATACGGCAAAATCGGCTACTAATTTATAAACCACCCCGCTTACGATCAAATTCAGACTGAACGATAATTTTAAGCCTATTATATATTTAAAAACCGTATAGAAGCTAATTGTACAACAAACTTATCCGATTATAAAGGCATAAATTGTAAACTTAACACCTACCTTTACAAATATACGTCCCAAAATGAAGATTTTAAAGGTAACGATACTTACTTAATAACTCACGATGATATAACCGTCTAACGTATTTTTGTAAGTTTATAAAATGCTGTTTTCTTATATATTACAGGCCTGCATTTCGTAAACGAAGTGTTTAACGCCTATATAGTGTCACAATTCACACTTTTAAAAGAATAAGGTAGCCGTTTCCTGGTAATTATACCTAATACCGGTGTTGTTAAAATGTTAACGACTGGAAAACGATAATTTGATGTGTTCGTAGCGAATTTCCCGAAGTTTTAACTAAACCGAATAGGAAAATACCGAAAGGTTTTCTTTTGTAAATGTAAAGCGTTATCACTTAGGACGGACGTTATAAACAACAAATTCGGATCGGTTAAATTTTACGTATTGGACTTTAAAATATTATTCCTGATTTTATTATCTGGTATAAATAAGCTCGCAATTAAGGTCCAGAATACGACTAATTAGCTTGTCTGCATTTCGGATACTTTATTCGTACCGTTTTAGCTTAAATTCAGCTACTTATGATTTGTTCCAGAAATTTATATAATCAAGGCTATTCATTTAACGAAACAGGAATTACGGATATTTTACCGCCGATTCGGATACCCGGTTATAAAACGCCTTTTAGGTCTACTTTATACTACAAGCTATACGGATGTATAAAAAGACGTATTTAAAGTTATTAAAAAGTTTTACAATAAGTACCAGTTACATTTATAAGCCCTATACTGGTTTAAGTTTCGAATCCAAGATAATATAGACTTTAACTACGAATTAATTATTAATATTATGTATTAAGATAGCTAACCAGTCTTTTACGCTGTTGACGCGATAATATTAATTTAAGCCGCCAAATTTACACGAAACGCTTTCGTTATAAACAATTAGAATTCTCTCATTAACTGTTAAACGTTTACCTAAAGCCCCCAGATGAAATTATATATAACGCAGGTACGGTTTTCGACTTTACCAAATAGCGTATTAAGGCTTATATAGCCAACGACGAATATGAAGAAATTCCAGTAAAATCTCTATAGGGTATTGAAAATTTAAGAGGTATTAAGGACCGTTTAAAAAAACGGATACGGTGTTGTCCAAGGAACTAAAGAGTTCACTTCTAAGGAATCTATCTTTTCAATAGCGGTTAACGCTGTTAATGACAATTTTAGCTTAAGTGAATTTATCCTTACGCTCCTTATTTTTAATGCCTACCCGAAGATCTACATAGACTCCATACTATTACTATCTACAGTATAAAGATCGAATTCTGTGGCGAAGGCTATGGTAACATTACGTTTCTTACGATCTAAAAACGATGTATCCAAAGTATTAGTTATAAGGAATAGCCCTCGTAAAACTAGCATTTCGAACATATCATTATAATATAAGGTTTTGATTTGGAATACGGAGGACGGATAAACTGGCGTTTAAAAAATTAGTGGGTTTAAAGTTTATAATATGTTTGTTAAGTTGCCAAACAGTTTAAATTCGTTTCGCTAAACAATGGTACGAAAATACAATAAAGAGATAGATAGGAGCGGTCCGGAATTGTAAACCGAATAAAAACGCTAACGAGACACTCTTCTAAAGGAAGAATCCAAACCGTTTTTAATTTTGACCCACCCCTCAAATTACGTATCCGTCCTGCTTCCGCTAAATAAAAACGGCTCACCTATACTAACCACACCAACACCTTGCCGCCGAGGCCGCCCCTTCGGCTCTAAAATCATAAAACTCCCTAAAAACTTCGTTATAAACTTTTTTTATTGCGTAAAAGGAGATGGTCAACCACAAGCTTAATATAAAGCTTCGCTACAACTATATTATTAATATACCGAGTGCCCTATTCGAATAATCCATGTAAATAGAGATTTCTACCTTAATCTACCAAGGCGTATTTTGCTTTGAATGGTTCGACCTGACAATTTACGGTACCTATAGAATTTTTTCCACTCGTTTCGTCTAGGAAATCCAGGATAAGACCGGAAATCCTTACGAAAAGACCCTCTTTGTTGGTAGGCCTTTATCGTTGCAACATAGACGATTCGAATCACTGTGGTCTAAGTAACTGGTGTTTCGTTGATATTGTTGATTGAGATGTGTAAGTTCTAAGTTTGGCAGACCGTTAGCCGGTCTGCATACTAATTTGTATGGCCAAACGCTTTAGCCTATGCCCTACTTTGAAGTGGGCACCTACTGCACTGCACTTGAAGTGCAGTCTGAAAAACTGTAGTCAATTTGAAGTACGTACAATCAAACTTACTGCAAATAAAGTTGATTTGACTGTACTGCATTTGATTGCTATTCCAACACATTTGGTTATTAAAGGCTACAACGACAATAGCAAAAATGATATTATAACCTAATCGCCTACATTATAACGAGTTAGTCACCGCCTCATTTTTACAATCGTAACGTCCCTTAACGGACTATATAACTTATATGTCAAACTTTGTAATATAATAAAGGTATATACTAAATCTAAAAAGCAGCTTAAACGGTATATTTACGCTCATATACCAAAGGATCTTAAAAAACAGCACCTACTTAATACGATTTAACTTATTATTAAACCACTTTATAAATTAAATAAAGACGGTGTTTATTAGTATAATATCTACCAAAGATATTATAAGAAACGGCTTAAGATAACTAATTCAACTTTCGACCCGTACCTATTAATTTTAACGGCCCGCTTTAAAAGCTTTATACTAACAGATATATAAACTTACGACAAACTAACGTTATATAACACCTTGTTTTCCGCATTTAAGAAAAATAAACTTTTAAAGGCCGGCTTAAAAGCGAATCCTGAAACGTACTTAACGGAAAACCATATAATTAACTTTAACAGCGTCACTATCACTTTCTGGAACAGAATTTTAGGCTTTACGTAAAAAGGGTAGCTGGACAAAGTTTCCCTTGTTGTTTTGGATAATGTAAAATGAGCCGATAAATACAAATGCTAACGCGTATGTGGCGCTTAAGTTACTTTGATAACACAACTGAAAGCGGTATTTAACCTTTCGGTCGCCACGTAATACGAAACTACCCCAAAGAACGATATATACAAAGCACTTAACAAGCGTATTCTATAACAAATACATAATCTAAAGCGCGGTTTACAAGTTATATCGTTAAATATACGTACTACAATACTGTTTATTTTTACTAACGGATCCCTCGTTAATAACGACGACTATAATTCGCACATAAGCTTCGGTTTGTTCTTCGGTAATAAAATACCAGCCCGAAACATCTTTACACTTCGTAAAAACATTATCCATTAAAGCTATACCAAGTACAAAAGGTTTAATAAAAGCTTCCTAGCTTTAAAAATTTGTAACATAATTGAAGGTTTCCATTTAGAAATTACTATAGCAATAACGGTCTGGATAATTATTTCCAACTTTAATTTACGCCACATCCCTTTTATTATATACATTAACTCTTTTTCGTTTTATAAATACCTCGTTGAACAAGGTACCACGAATGAAAAGCGGTTAATAATCGATATTGTAGCATTACACGAGTTACATAAACGCCGGTAAATCGAGGAATTAAAATGGATCGATGAAAAATTAAACCCAGCAAACGTAATACCGAAAATTACACCAAACGGAACGTTGGAAACGCTTATAACGACAATCACATTGTTTTTTAGTATAACTAATAAGGGTTTATAACCCTAATAAGCCATTAAATCACTTTCGCCGATTTAAAGAGGCCCAAAATCCGCAATTCGCGTCGCTTCCCGAATTATGCCACGGTATACAACTTGTATCTATACCGGCCTTACGATTTTACATCTATTCAACCTTACCATTTCGCGCTGCTCCCCACATTTTGTTACTCTTCGTTTCAAATCCTTCTACCCTATTAAAAATTTCCTATTTTTTTTCCCTTTATTTTACTCCACCATTTCGCGCCGCTTCTGATTTAGTATTACACTTTATTTTATATAATTCGACCTTGCTAGGTATCTTACTATTTACCTTTTTCTATTTCAATTTACGATATTGTTGGAATAATATTGGCTGCTATTTTTTGCAGGTCAATTGCAGTGCAGTTAGTCAACTTTACTTACAGTAAAGTTGACTATATTGACTGCTGGTTGTGGTACTGCACTGCAAGTGCAGTTCAGTAGGTGTTTACTTCAAAGTGGAGCATAAGCCAAAGCATGTAGCTATAAAAATTAGTGTGCAGACCAGCTAGCGGTCTGCCAAATTGAGAATGACACATCTACCATCTAACTACTGCAATACTACTGTTACTTCAAAGACCAATCGAATCGACTACGTTGTAAAGTTTGAGGCCTACTAATACTGATTGGAATTTATTAGGTTGAGCAAAAATTGATTAAGTAAAAGAAGAAGCTACTTTTCGGTTACGCTTTACGTTAACCACGGCGGCTAGAGTAGAGGAAAGGTTTTGCGAAGGGCCACTATACGCTGTATAGTTGTTTGCGGCAGCAAGTAGGGAAGACTTATAGGCTGTGCAGTTGTTTGCGGCAGTTTATAAGTAAGCGACGGTATCGCTACTCGAAAACATTAAGAAATATTTATTTATACTTTTTAAAGACATTAAGATTGATTGTCAGAAGTCTTGAAGTTCGACAAGTTGTTAAACGGCTAAGTTAATACTACTACGAGTGCTACTACCGTAAGAAAAACGACTAAGTCCTTACGCCAAATAACAAACAACCTCTACCACTAACTTCAACCTTACTTTTTACACAAAACCCTTACTTTACATTACTTATTTTTCCCTCCCTATTTTACTTCGATCGTCAAGTTCGTTTCTCCGAGCGAAAACAAGAAGAATTACCAAGTCGCGCTAAGAAAGTTACGTCGTGCGACTCCACGTTAAATCTCTAGATCCATACGCCCCCAAATCACTAAATCTTCACGCCCCCAAATCATTAAGTTAAATACCAAGTCCTACACTAGTTAAATCGTTACAATGGCTTTATAATTTACTGAAATCGTTACCGTTACTAATCCTGTTAAAAAAGAGGCAATCCTTACCCTCGGCAATACCTTTGAAAAATACTACGACGAGGAGCTCTAGTATACCAAAGCCACCAAAGACTTCACCCTAAAGCACCTATTCAACGCAATCAGCTAATTTATTTTCTATACAAACATTAATAAAACCAACCGTGGACTTGTAGCCTTCGATGACTTTTAAGAATAGTTTCTAAATTGAAGTCTAAATATGTGGAAAAAAATGGAGAAGCAGGCAAATATAAGACTAAGGCTCGATTTATTGGCTCGAGAAATTAAACTTCCCGCGAAAAAAGGGGGAAAAGGTAAACTGGCCAAACTACTTTACGAATACACCACGGAGAAAAACCCTTAATAAACCTCAGTTAAGGGTAAAGAGGTTGTTCGCGACAGTAACATTTAACGTCCGTATATACGTTCGCAAGAACCTACCTAAATACAAATAAATAAACGTGAAAATTTAGTCGACCTACACTTCGTAATACCCCAAATCCATCAGTTAATTAAGCAAGAACCTCGTTAAACCCCTTAATATCAAGAGGATTATCATTAACCTCCTTGCAACGAAATCTCTTAAGCTTATTTTCTCTAAACTTCTTAACACGTTTAATTTCAGCAACCAAATCAAAAAAGGATCGGCTTTACACGCGAACCTACTATGGGTACGACCACTGGCTTTTCCCCTCCAAACTCGGTGAAAAGTAACTATCCTACCCACCAATACTACTAAAAACCTTAATTTTTTCCCCAGTTACGTAAAAAAGGTCCCTACGACTAGTATATTACCTTTTCTCCTCGACGCGTCCCTATAAAGGATACGAATTGTACGGTAATTACCACGTTCGTCAAAATCTATGAGGGAAAAGAAAAGTATAACTGTAAGCCGTTCAATCTTTTCGATATCAAGCTACGCCTTTTTTTCAATATCTGCCGCCAAATGAAAGTTAAGTTGCCAGGTTTTCACTCATTATTTCCCAGTATCTTCACCGGTTAAGCTAAGGACTATTACCTCTGATACCTGACAAATTACGCCTCTTTCAGAAAAATCTACAATGGCATAAAGGGTCACTTCGAACACGATATTAATTATGCCCAGTACCATACGGACTGGAGCATTATTAAGTGGTCTTACATATTGAATTACAAATAAGAATAGAAAAATAAAATAAATCTTATAAATCAAATAATGTGGATATTACTATATACCCTCATAGATAGTATACATAGGCTAAGTAGAAGTGCACTATACTGCAGGGTGTACTCCTGCAGGGTACACGGTAACGTGTCACGCTGCAATCTGCACTCTTGCAAGATGCAAAGTGCATCATGCATGAATCAGTTTGGAATGGTTATTTCAGACCAACCGCAATGCGTGGATTAGTTTAGAATGGTTATTCTAAACTAACGGCAATGCATGCATCGGTCTATAAGGAGTACTTTAAAGTGATACGCTCTGGGAAGAGAACTTATAAGCCCTTACTTATAGCATACACCTCTAGATGCTTCTTCTTACATATCCACATCTTAACTTACTTTACTATAATACTAATTACCTTTTAATTACTTTTTAAAGACTTTTTATTTACGTAAATATTATAAGCTTAAAATTTTATAGACACTAATTGATAGCCGATTCTATGGACTATAAATGGCCTTAAAAAAGACAAATACACGTTAAATACCAATAGTGGCATATTATCACGTTCCTAGCATTTATATTTCAATACTTTATTTTTACAAAAATTACTTGCCGACGTATATAAAAATTGTAAGATTTAAGTAACTTAAAAAGAGAAAACTTTAACACGATATCATCAACCCTTTTTTGGCGCTTTATCTGTTAAAAGCCTCATTATGCCACCATTAACCTTTATTAAGCGCTTTAACTTACCCGGACACTTCTTGAAAAGCGTCCTATTATACACCAGGCCACGTAAGCCAAAACCACTAAGTTTCGGAACCTTTTATTAGAATCTACCAGATACCAAGCTACGCAAGCTATAACCACTAAGTTTCGGAACCCTTCGTTAGAACTAATCTGATTTTTTTTACGAACCACTTACTCTAAAAAAGCCACGATCGGTTATACACAACTAAATAACCCGACCGCCTTACCAAAATCGGTTACACACCAAATAACCAACCGACTCCTTCCACTAAATTCTATTACAACACGCTAATACGGACAAACCACTACATCACAAAACACACAATAACTCGATATTTTTTTCACCTTACCTCATTTTCTTCATCCGCTCTATTTGTTTTAAATTTTTCCGCGTTTACCTTATTTTTCCTAAATTTAGTACCTGTAACGTTCTAAGTTTTCCTAGCTGTTTAACTAGTGTAACAATACTAACATTAATAAAATTAATCCAAAACGCTTGATTTGTTTGTAATTACACCTTATTCACGTATTATTTAAAATTTATTTTTATTAGTAAACGCCAATGAACATTATTTCAACCGCTTTAATTACTTTATTCTCTTTTTATTCATTATATTACCCTAATCATTAAACATACCCAGATACATTAAAAGATCACCACACCTTAATTCATCGCCTAAACGCCTTAAAACAATCGTAACCGTTGCCTTCAATCCAACAACACTAGAAAAAGCCAATGATTTCTTTAACATCCTAATTGAACATATAGAAATTAAAAAAGCCATGATACAGGAGATTGACCTGAGCCCTTAAAATAACACTATCGATTTACCAATTGAAAAACTAAAACCATATATCGCAAAAATATATATATTGGTCACCATATACCGTTACTAGGAGAAATAAATCTAAGGACCTAACTTATTAAACGAATTACATAATAATTTCTTGGTTTGGACGTTGGAAATATAGCAAAAGATAAACCTTAATATTGTCAAAGCCTTAAGTATTTAACTACGAAGCAAAGAAATTAATACCCCAAGAAGTAAAAATAAGCACCTTAAAAAGGCCTTATTCAAAATAACATAACTTACCGACGTACCAGACTGAAAAAAAGCAGATTTACACTTTACAAACTTTACAAAAGGGTATTACCTTACGAAACTAAAAGGACTATTGTTAAAACGAGGGGGACTACGCGTAGGACGACGTAGTCCCATACCCCAATTTAAAAGCGGGAACCATGAGGGGAAAAAACGCCTACGGTGCTTATTTACCATACAAATACAATATACTACTATACCGGCTAACATTGTAACATAAAACAGAATACCAAACTACTTCCTAAACGTAAAAAACAACCTAATAGGTTATAACGAAGTCGGCCGAAGCGTAAAAAATAACCCGACCGGCCATAATGAAGTCGGTCGAAATGTAGAAGATAACCCAATTAGTTATAGTAAAGTCGGTCGAAAAGGAAAGAATAACCCGACCTAAAAGTCGACAATTAGCCGTAACACAAAAAACAACCTAATCCAGGAAATAACAAATAACTTAAAACGCCAATACATATTATACGAACCAATGCCTTTTAATTACGACCCCTATCACGACCTTTTACCATATTGTTTCTCTACAAATAAAAGCAACTTTATAAAGTTAACCAACTTTACTAGGTTCTAAAAGGAAGATAATAACTATAAAAGCGAACCGTTCGATGTATTGAACAAAAAAATACGTATTATGTTAAATACATGTAAAAGACTGGATAATGAATTATTATAATTTCATGTTATTTTACTAGATATACCCTTCGGACAAGTTAAAAGTGGTATATATACCACTTTATATAAATGAATACATTCGAAAATTGCTATAATCTCTTGAAATCTCACTTTAACACCGAAATTAACTACGAATTAAACGATAAAAACTAAATTAAAATAACGTGTAAATCTGTAAAAAAAAAAAAAAACAGAAGGAAAATACCAATAAAAACCTTTAGGAAATCCTTACCGCCTTGTTAACAAAGTTTCGAAAGTTTTAAATAGCCTTTAAAACGAAATATAAAGGCGACAAATTATTTATTTAAATAATAACAAAAGCATACCGTAAAAACCCATATTTTAACTTTATATATTTTTAACCGGAAAAAATCTTGAATGCTTTTTATATAAGCCTTAAAACATGATTCAAAACCTTTATGCGCTGGTAAATAAACCTCGAATTAATATTCGTAACTAATAATAATAAAGGCGAAGCCCAAATTACTAAAATAAACCTTACTAAGATAATTCACTATATTTTAAACCGGAGATTTAAGGTTTTACCCAAGGCAAAAAGAATGCCCAAAAAATAGGTATTCGGAAGGAAATACTGGCAATGAAAAACAGGAACGATCGTTCGAAAATGGAATAAACGAACCGAAATTATATTAATACTTGCGAAAAAAATACAATGCCTTATAAATTTGTAAAAGCGATATATTATATACGGAAAAATTTGTTACTAATTTAAAAATCACCCCGTTTACAAATAAAATCGGATTAAACGATAATTTTAAGCAGAATATAATTTTAAGGATCGGATAAAAACCAATTTTACAATATATGCAACCGAATACGAAAGTATAAATAATGGACTTCACGTATATCCCTACCACAACATATCCGAAAAAATAACCTTAAATAAAACGATACCTATTTATTAGCCTACAACGATAAAAACGCCTAACTCATTTTGACCGGCCTATCAAACACCTCCTTTTTATATATTATTAGCCTAAATTACGTGGACAAAGTGCTTAACGCTAATATAACGTCGTAATTTAACCTGTTCAATAAATACGAAATCGAATTCTAGGGTATTATACCTGATATTAACGTAACCGAGATTTCGACGGCCGGAAAATGACAATTTGACGTACTTACGACGAGATTTCCGAAGTTTCGGTTAAATCGAATAGGAAAATATCGAAATATCCTATTTAGTAAAGATAAGGCGACATCGTTCGGAACGGTCGTTATAAATACGCGTTTCGATTCGATTAAGTTTTGCGTAATAAATTTTAAAGCATTATTTTTCTTTTTATTAGCTAATATAAATAAAATCGGAATTAAGATCCGAAATACAACTAATTGGCTTATCCGTTCCTTAAAAAAGTATTTATACCGTTTAAGTTTAAATTAGTCTATGTATAGTTTTTTCTGAAAACACGTATAATTAATGCTATTTACTTAACTTAACTAAAATTATGAGCTTTACACCGACGATTTAAATATTTAATTATTAAACTCTTTTTACACCCGTTTTATGTCGTAAGCTATACAAATAAAGGGGAAAACGTACTCGAAGCCATCGAAAAGTTTTATTATAAATACCAACTTTCCTTACAGGCCCCACGACGGTTCAAATTCCGCCTTTAAAATAATATGGACTTCAATTACAAAGTAATTATTAATATTATATACCTAAACAGCCAACCGATCCTCCACGTCATCGATACGATTACATTATTTTAAGCTACCAAATTTACACGAAGCGATTTTACTTGAAATTTTCAGGATGCTTTAGTTAATTGTTAGTTGAACGTTTACCTCGGGCCTTCAAACTAAATTACGTACGACGCCGACAAGGCTTTCAATTCCACTAATAACGTACAAAAGCTCGGATAACCGGTAACACGTGTAAATAAATTCCAGTAAAAGCCATATAAGGTATTAGGAAATGTAAACTATATTGTAAACTACTACAAAAAACTTATATAATATTGGTAAAAAAACTAAAGGGTATTAGTTTTAAGGGATCTATTCTTTAAATAATCGTTGACGCCGTTAATAACACTTTTTACCCAAATAAGCTTATCCCTACACTTTTTCTCTTTAATACATACCCGAGGATTTATATAAACTCTATCCCATTACTATCCATAATATAGAAATCCAATCCTATAGCTAAGTATTTAAGGGCACTACTCTCACTGCTAACAAAGAATAATGTATCTAAGACGCTAGTTACAAGGAATAGCCTATGTAAGACTAGCGTACTAGACCTAATATTACAATCTAAAGTTTTAATTTAAAAAAACAAAGGATAAATAGACTAGCCATTAAAAGATGAATAAATTTGGGGGTTATAATACACTTGTTCACTTATTAAACGGAACGAGTTCATTTCGTTGAACAATAGTACGAAAATATAAAAAAGAGACGGCAAAAAACGGTCCGAACGCGTAAAACAAGCAAGACCACCTACAAAAAATTACCTAAAACAACGAATTTAAACCAATTTTAACTTTAACTTTACCCTTAAAACGCGAATTTAACCCGACTACGCCGAACGAAATCGGCTTATTTATACCAAACCCGCCAAAACCTCGATACCGAGGACGCCTCTTCGACTCTAAAACCAAAAAACGCTGTGAAAACTTTTCTGTAAACTCCTTTATTACGTAAGAAGAAATAACAAACCCCAAACTTAGCTTAAAGCTCCGCTACAAAAGTATTATCTCCATCACAGGTACCTTATTCGTATAATTTACCCAAACGGAAATCTTAGTCTTTATTAAATAAGGCGTATTTTACTTTAAACGTTTTGACCTAATCGTTTACGACGTTTATAGGATTTTCCCAACCCGTTTTATCCATAAAACTAAGGATAAAGCCGAAAAGTTTTATAAAAAGACCCGCCTAATTATAAAAGGCTATAACAACGAAAATATAAAAGATATTATAACCTAATTACCTATATTACAACGGGCTGACCATCGCTTAATTCTTACGTTTACGACCTCCCTAAACAATTTATATCATTTATATATTAAACTTCGCGATATAATGTAAGCCTATACCTAATCTGAAAAACGGTTAAAGCGATGGATTTATGTAAATATACTTGAACATCTTAAGTAACTCTACCCATCCGATACGATTTTACGTATTATAAAACTACTTTATAGATTATCTGAAACGGGTGTTTATTGATATAACATCTATTGAAGAAATTATAAAAAAAGATTCGGAATAATTAATTCTACCTTCGATCCGTACCTATTAATATTAACGGCCCGTTCGGAAGACTTTATACTAACGGGTATATAAACGGACAACACGTTAACTTTATATAACTCCTGAGTTTTTACATCTAAAAAAAAGAAACCTTTTAAAATCGGTTTTATAGTTAAACCTAGGATATTTCTAACAAAAGAAAATATAATCTATTTCAAAAGAACTACAATTATCATCCGGAACAGCATTTTAAATCTTATGTAAAAAGTGCAATTGAATAAAGTTGCCCTTATTACCTCAAATAACGTAAAACGAGCCGACGAATACAAATATTAACGTATACGCAATGTTGAGGTTACCTTTATAATATAACCAAAAGTAATATTTAACTTTTTTGTCGCTGTACAATATTAAACCAAACTCACAAACAATATATATAAAGCGTTTCACAAACGTTTTTCGTAATAAATATATAATCTAAAACTCGACTTATAATTTTTATCATTAAATATACGTATTACAAAACTGTGTATTTTTACTAACGGTTCCTTCGTGAATAATAACGATTATATTTTACAAATCGATTTCGTCTTGGTTTTTGGTAATAGAATACCGATCCAAAACGGCTTTATGCTCCAAGAAAACATTGTTTATTAAAACTTTATTAAGTGTAAAAAGGTTACGCGAAAAGTCCTAGCTTTCGAAATTTATAATATAGTTAAAGGCTTCGATTCGGGTATTACTATGCCGATAAAAATCCGGATAATTATTTCCAACCTTAATTTATACTTTATCCCTTTTATCGTATATATTAATTCCTTGTAGCTTTATAAGTACCCTGTTAAATTGGGTATTATGAACGAAAAACGTTAAAAAATCGATATTATAGTTTTACGTAAGTCGTATAAACGTTTCAAAATCAAGGAAATGAAATAAATTAACGTAAAATCCAATCTAACGAATACAATAACCAAAATTACGCCGAATGAAGCCTTTGAAATACTTATATCGACAAGTATATTTTTTATTAAGGTTATTAAAAAGATTTTACAACCCTAATAATCTATTTAATCACTAGATAGACCCGTTTTATATTATTTGTACCGATTTACGGTTTATCTTTATTTAAACGGCTTATTTGTACTAATCGCGAATTATACTTTTATTAAACACGGTTATTCATACCGATTCCCTTTTTATTTTACCTCTTATTTAATTTTACAATATCGCGTTTATTCTAGTATATTACTTCTTTCATTTTATATTTTATACTTTTATTACTTTCAACGATTGTTTTATGAAAATATGTAAAATTACTATATAACGTATTATATTATAACCGGGCGCGTCGTCCCGGCCCGGAGGTAATTATCCATTATTAAAAGGAAAAGACGATGTCGTCGCGCCCCTACCGTCCTTTCCGTAACTTTTCCCCTTTATATTAACGTTACCGCTATTACCGCTAACGACGTTATTAACGTTAACGAAAATATAACCTTACACTTTATCAATTATACCTTTAGGTCAAGGTATAAAGAAGGGATTACCATCATAGCGATGACATGCGATAACGTCGTTAAACTCGCCCGCGTATTATATACGTAGGCTCCATTTTCAGGTGACGACGGCGGCTACCGTCTCCTTAATTCGCCGATTAACGCCTGTTACTAATTAGCATAGACTTATTTTGGTTATTTACGACGATTTACTTTTTGAATCACCCCGAATAATATATTTTCATTAAATAAAGTTTTTAAAATTCGGTTAAAACTTACCAAAAAGCCGGCGGACGAGTAATATAACTTCGGCCTATAACCTTAAGACAATCCAAATAAGGGTGTATGAGTTATTAATCCGCCTATAATGGTAATAGCGAGTCGAATGGCCCCCGTTTTCATAATAATTACCAACGGATTGACCTGCGGCCGTGAACGCGATACACGATGCGTAAGGCGTATATATTAATAGCCTAAAACTATAAATCCGGGTACGTCGTTTTAACGTTTAACGCGTTAAAAAAAAACCTTACGGCGTATTTTGGCGATATGAGGTTCGAGACGGCGAAAGGAATCCGCTTCATATTCCTTATTTACAAAAAAGAAAGTTAAAAGTTTATGAACAAAGGGCTTAAAATATATATATCCTAACGTAATTACGCTAGGTTACGTTTATGGTGTAAAGGGACCCCTATGGGTAATAGGGTCTTTACCCGTTGGAAAAGGGTAAGATTTATAACCTTAGGAGCCTTCCGCTCCTCCCCTAAGCTGGGGGATTGGAAGGAAAAAGGGGGGGAGGAAGAAGTCGGCGCGACAGCGGCGGGGAGGGGCGAGGCGGAGGCGGCAGTTAGGCTGGATGGCGTAAGGGCGGCGAGGCTGGGCGACGTAACGGCGGTGGTACTTAGCGACATAGCGACGAGCGGAGTAATGGGGGCGGGCGACATAACGATAATAAAAAAGATTATACCCGACGACGGCGGGTTGTTATTACTAGTAGTGGTAATATTAGGGGCGACGGTTACGACGGTTACGGCGGCGGCAACGCGCTAACGCTTTCGCGTCAAATGACGTTGTATAATCCTATTTATATGCGGTATTTATTCAGAAAATAAGTTAATATATATGTAAGCTAAGTAACCTATATATTAAAACAGCTTGGTTTAGTTGGGTAAAACAAAGGTTTAATTGAAATAGGGACTTATATTAATTAGAATTTCGTGTCTTTGGCGAAAAGAAAAAAAAGGAAATTTTGCCTAAAACGACGACTATATATTGTTTTATGCTAACTTACTACGTAATTATGTAATTACCCCTATTAAAAACAATAAAAGGCGTTATTACTAACAATATCGCCTCCATTTAACTATACTAATCATGCCTGAATTACAAATATTACTTCGGTTAGACTTTACTAATCTTAGCTGAAATTAAAACAGATTGCTAATTGAGAACTTTTATGATTAATACGGCAAATAATACTGTTACTACGAAAACTGTTAATTAAAACTTCTTACGATTAATACGATAATAATACTATTACTACAGAAACTATTAATTCGGACCTATTACAATCAATATTACAAATAATACTATTATTACTAAGTTATAAGTACGAAGTATATAAGGAAAAAAGTAAAGATTACCTATATGGGTATTACTATATACACGTATAGAAAATATAGATAGGCCAAGTAAAAGTATACTGTATTATAGGGTACACTCCTGTAAGGTATACAGTAACATATTATATTACAAGTTACACTTTTGTAAGACGTAAAGTACATTATACATGAATCGGTCTAAAATGACTATTTCAGATCGATGGCAATGCGTAGATCAATCTGGAATGGTTATTTCAAACCGATGGCAATGCGTGGATCGGTCTAAAAGAAGTACTCTAGAGTGATACACTCTGGGTGGAGGACTTATAAGCCCTCACCTGTGGCGTACACCTCTGGATGCTTCTTTTTGCATATCTATATCTTGACTTACTTTACTACAATACCAATCATCTTTTGATTACTTTTCAAAGACCTTATGTTCACGTAAATATTATAGACTAAAGACCTTATCGACCGATACTTAACAGGCTAATACTTTGCCAATAAGCAATAGCAAACGTAGGAATTGGTAAAGGCACATTACGATAATAGGTCCGGCAAGTAGTTACGGGTTACAAACAGTTCGAATACGCTTTACAATGCCTTGATAATACCTACGAAGGGTTTTTTAACTAACTTCGTTCCTCGCTAGCGACCGTAACTATTTGAATCTCCTATTTGATTAGTATATACCCTTAAGCTCTAGAATTCAGTGACGAAAACAAAAACTCCCAATTCGTATTACATTAATCGACTGTACGGAAGGCCTAACTAGTACGGCTAACGAAAAGCCCGGACCTTTACCTATGGAGGAGGGTATTCCTCTTCCTTAAAGTTTTCAAATCGGCCAAGAAAATTTAACTCAAATACCAAAAGATATTGGATTTACGGCAAACAAAGTTACTGGTTAACACGTCACACTGTTGCCGAACGAGATGTAAAGCAGGTGATATACCACACGCAATACCCCTCTATCTTTAAATAAGAATACATAAAAAAAGTCACGCAATATAAAGGAAGTAAGGTTAAAGAGGAGGGAAACAAGCCGAAGGCTATCGGCTGACACAAAAATACTGGTACCGGTACCAGTACTGACTCGAAAGCAATGCAATAACTCGCTGACTTCGCCTTCCTATATCGCCTTACAGGTAAAGATCTCTATTATTGCTACAACGATAAAGACCTTAGCTCTACACATCTTTTTATCATTTAAAACCACTATGCGAAATAAGTCTTTTAGGGGATTATGTCAGACACGAGAGTGACACAGTACTTAATAGGAGGCTATTTATAATACATCGCATTACGAAAGGATACTAATACTATTACGAAACTTAACTACGCGGATGCTAATAAGGCTAAGGTTAGCTTCAGCCCTAAAAAAAAGCTATGTTTACTGGAATCAATGACGGTCAAAACGGTTATTAGCCCTATTTTTTTCCACATCATAGATTCCCTTACCCCTTGCCTTCTTTACTTAAAGAATATAGAAAACTTGGACGTTTACGTTGAAACTAATAAACTAATATAAGTTAAAGCCGGCAAAAAGTTTTCACTGAACCTTAAGTAAACATATTTCTGGTTTTATCCTCAAGGACCAAAGGCAGTGGTATTAAATCTGAAGGAGGCAAAACTTCGTCAACTACATCGTAGGTTTAACTATCCGACAACTAACAGGCTCTATAAGGTCTAGGAATCAACTGACTACGAAAATGATAATCTGCCAGCACTAAAGTCAGTTAAGCGCTTTTACTACTACTGCCAAACACACTTCCAAGCCCCCTAAAGGTTTAAGTTGACACTAAAAAAAATCAAGACTTTAACTCAAAAGTCATCGTAAACGTGTTTTACCTGAACGATAAGCTAATACTACAAATTTTAATCTCCGCCACGACTTTTTACGGCGCTAAATTCTTTAAGATTATTACGGCGAAAAAAACGTAAAAAGTATTACGAATTTTATAGATTAATACGTACCTTGACTTACAAAACGTGCTGGTTTACTATATCGGTACCAACTTTGCTATGATAAAGTTTTAAGCTAATTTAAAGTAAATTGGAATTTAATATAAACAGGTTTTAGTAAACGCTTATTAGGGCATTGGCAAGGACGAAAAGGCACACGCCCTCCTACAAAAAGCCTATGATATCCTTATACTAGAAATAGAAAGTTTTACAAGCCAAGAAATACGGCTTTAAATAGCGGTAAAAAGTCTTAACGATACTATTAGCTTTAACGAACTTATACCAACTTTATTGGTATTTAAAGCTTACCCACATATAACAGCTGAATTACCACCCTCATCAAACACCTAAAAACGTGACATAATATATAGCAAAGCTCTAAAGAAATTGAAAAAAGAATCGGCATGCCGCCAGGTTAACAATACCCTCAATACGAGGAACGAACCTTTAAGAACAGACGTATTTTCAATCTCCTTTTAAAATAAATTCCTCACGAAAAGCGAGCCAGGCAAATTAGATAGGCCGTATAAGATCTTAAGTATTACCAACTTCAATGTGGTGGTTAAAACTATTAACGGCCCCGTAACTTTCCGAGTTACATAAGTTAAGCCGTACCGAAAACCCCTCGGGTATACCAAGTTTGACGAAAATCATAATGTTGATAACCTCCGAGCCGAGCGAATTAGTTGACACAACTTTTTCAAGCCGATTATTAATAAGCTAATAAACCGTTGTTCGCGTGAACGACCACCCAAAAAAAGGATACATACGAAAGAAGAGAACGATAGGAAATAAAATACTGACAACGTATATACAATGGCGTAGGTATCTTAAAAGGAAAAGTCTAACGAAAAACTTGCCCTTAAGATATGAACCAAAGGCATTATTAATATACTAAGCAAGCCCTTTAAGGAAAGTAACTAAGTGAAAATGAACGGCTTCCTATGACGGTGAGTTATATAATTTATGCCGTTAACGCAATTTAAAATCCATGACGTTACTATCTTTAAATTAAAAATAATTTACAAATTCAAAGGCAAAACTACAGACCGGCCGTACGAAAAGTTACGGTCAATCTTTTAAGGATACAGTAATAATGGCAAAGATTAGATCCTTATTTAATCGCCTATAATTTAAAAAATTGGATAAAGTTTAGTCGTTTCTATTTCTACCAGTTTAACTATTAATTCAAAAGGTTAGTTTGGACTTAATATCCGGAATATCATGTAAACGTATACGTAGTCTGCTACCGATCTCCAGCGGATTATATTATTGGAACTATTAAAAGAACTAAGAGACCAGTTTCCGGCCGATAAGGTAATATATTCTATTAAGCCTTTATACTTACTGGCAGAGGCAGGCGTCCACTGGTTTTTAACATACCATGTAAACTTCAAAAAACAAATTGGGTATAAAAATGTTAACATTTAACCCATGCCTATTAATTACAAAAGGAAAAGATTTCGGCATTATAAGTATACAAACTAACGATACCCTTTTCCTCGGCGATACTAGGTTTATAACGGTGAAATAACATGCTATCGAAAAGTCAGGCCTCTAAAAGTATAAACCAGTGAAAACGTTAGCTAAGGGTACACAACTTAAATTTAACGAATCGTCACTCCATATCTATAGTGTTAAGGCTAAAAGAGGCACTTACATTAGCCTAATCTAAAAGTGTCAAGTCACGAGCCTAACGATTATCTATAAAACCGACAAGGTAAGGGTACAGAAATACCTAGAGCAAAGGGCCCGTACGACCTATATCGCCACGCTATGCCAACTGAAAACATCGTACGATCTTTTCATTACGGCACAGGTACAAGATCCGAAAAACAAAAACTTTAATAAGTTTAATAAACTGATTCAACAGCAAGTATATCACGTGGAAAAGGGAATTAACATAATTTTTATAACCCTGACGAAAACGAATCTAATAATCTTTATGAACGGGTCATTCGATAATAACACTAACCTTACATCGTAAATCGGCTTTCTGATAATACTCGTTATAAGGATAAGTCGAAAGGGTAATTTACAATCACTGGAAAAAATGTACACTAGATATCTATTAAGTATAAACGCGAAACCTGGAGTATACTGGTTTCGAAAGTCTACGGAATAATAACAAGCTTTAACATCGACATGGTAACTAACGGCACATGAAGGACTATCATAAAACAGCTAGGACTGCTATCGATACCTATAGTAATATATATCGACTCCCGGAGCCTCTACGAATGCCTATAAAAGCTAGGCACAACCAATGAAAAACGCCTAATAATAGACGTAATAGCTTTAAAAGAGGAATACGAAACTCGGGAAATCTATTAGTTTCAGTGGATCAACGGCAAAGATAACCCTACTAATACTATAACCAAGGCTACCCCCAATAATGCCCTAGAAAGGTTTGTGAATAGCAATATGCTAACCATACGAACCGAGGGATACGTAAACCGCCCGGCACGTAACGTGGAGGAATAGAGTTGCCCTGGAAAATTGGAAGACCGCCAGAGCAATGGCAAAGGTAGTGATGCCAGTAAATTAAGCTACTGGCAAAAGGTACGCAAGTAATAGCGTACCTAATTTTCATAGATCTCTGGCGAAAGATTTGCGCACAAGACTTAAGGAACGAAGGTCTCGGAAAGATAAAGCAAAAGGGCCACAAAGGGCCGTAATTAATATTAATTTCAATACAGATTAATTGGAATTAACAGAGGTCTGGCTTGTTGCTGGCTTGTAGATTAAGGAGAGATTTTACAAGTTACCACCAATTAGTAGTAGGCTACACTGGCGTACGCAGGCAAAAAACAAAAAGTCGCCAGTATTGGAACAATATTGGCTGCTATTTTTAGCATATCAATTGCAGTGCAGTCAGTCAACTTTACTTATATTAAAGTTGACTGTATTGACTGCTAGTTGTAGTACTGCACTGCAAGTGCAGTGCAGTAGGTGTCTACTTCAAAGTAGGGCACAGCCCAAAGCGTTTGTCCATACAAATTAGTGTGTAGACCGGCTAGTGGTCTGCCAAACTTGGAACAATACATCCACCATCTGACTACTGCAATACTACTGTTACTTCGAAGACCAATCTAATAGACAATGTGGTAACGTCTAAGGCCTACCAACAAATATTGTACCAGTTCTGGCATATTATCTCTTTTTATTTTACGTACTTTAAATCATATTTACATCTTTTGATTTTACGTATTTCAAGTAATATTTGTCACTTATAAACGATTTTAATAAAAGCAATGATATTATTGTGACCGGACGCGCCGGTCCGGCTATAAGGGCAACTAATCCCTATTAAAAAGAGAGGGAGAGGGTGACGCCATCGTATCCCCACTATCCTCCTCGCCATCCTCCCCCTTTGTACTAGCGCCATCGCTATTACCGCTATCGACATCATCAACGTCAACAAGAATGTAGCTCTGCACCTTACATCTAATTCTATTGGGCAAAGGTGTAGGGAGGTCTCTACCCTCTTTATGGTAACGCACGATAGCGTCGTTTAACTTACCTAGTTAATATATACGTAGGCCTCGTTTCTAAGCGGTAATAGTGGTTTCCGACTCCTTGGTCCACTGGTTGGCGCTTAATACTAATTAGTATCGGCTTATTTTGATTATTTACAACCGCGATTATTTTTCAGAACACTCCGAATATTTCTTTTTAATAGAAAGGGTTTTTATAATTAGGTTAAAACTTACTATAAAGCTGGCGAGCGCGTAATATAGCCTTGGCTTATAGCCCTAAGACTAATAAAACAGGAGTTTATCCGTTACCAATCCGCTCGTAACGGTGATAACGGGTCGAAGGACCCCCGTTTTCGTAACAATCGTTAACGGACCTATCTGCGGTCATAAACGCGATATATGGTACGCAGGGCGTGTCTATTGGCGGCCTAGGACTACGAACCCAGATACGTCGCTTTAATACCTTATGTATCAAAGAAGTCTCGCGGCGCACTCTGACTATACGAAGCTCAAAACGACGGATCAAGTCCACCTCGTATTCCTTATTTAAAAAGAAAGAATATCAAATGTATACAAATGGGTGGATTTAAAATACACGAACCTTAATATAGCAACGCCAGGTTACACTTACAGCATAAAAGGGCTCCTGCAGGTAAGGGGGTTTTTGCCTGCGGGAAAAGGGTAAGGTTTATAACTTTAGAAGCTCCTCGCTCCTCCTCCTAAAAGTGAGAGAAGGGGAGGGAAAGGGGGGAGAGGGGGGGGGTGGCGACGGCGGCGAAGAAAGGCGAGGCGATAGCGATAAGGCTTGGTAAGATGGCGTCGATGGGCGTGGTAACTGCTATTAACAAGATTATGCCCGATAAAGGCGGGTTACTAATGGTGGTGGTAACGACGGTGGTTGCGGCGGCGACAGCGCGTCGTTGTTCTCGCATTAAACAACGTCTGACCGTTTCGTTTTTATGAGGCATCTATTTGAAAGAGAGGTTCATATATGGGTATTGGTTAAGTAACCTATCTATCAAAAAGACTTGGTTTAATTGGTTAGAATAAGTGTTAAATTCAAATGGGAACTTGTATTAACTTTAATTACGCGCCTTTAAAGAAAAAAAAAAGTTTTGCATAAACCGATAACGATACATCTTTTTATATCAACCCAGAATGTAATAACATAATTACTCCAATGTAATTACCCCTGTCAAAAAACCTAAAAGCTAATATTATCAACCATATCATTACCATTTAAATATACCAACCAGGTCCTAATTACAATTACTACCGCAGTTAAAACTTACTGATTCGGACCCTTAAAACTACACTATTATGACAGAAATTATTAATTTGTATTTCTTATAATTAATACCATAACCACACTGTCGTTACAGAAACTGCTAATTTGAACCTCTTACAATTAATACTGCAACCACACTATTACTACGAAAACTGATAATTTGGACCTTTACAACCATACTGTCATTATAGGGCTATATATACGAAACCGCTAGAAATACATTGTCATTACTGAACTATGGGAATATAAGAAAGAAAGAAAAAATTTTCTGTATGGATATTACTATATACCCTTATAGATAGTATATATAGGCTAAGTAGAAGTGTACTGTATTATAAGGTACACTCCTATAGGATGCACAATAATATTTTACGTTATAGGCTTCACTCTTGTAAAACGTAAAGTGTATCATGCATGGAGAGGTTTAGAATGGGTATTCCAAACCGTATAGCAATGCATGGAGCAATCTGGAATGGGTATTTCAAAGCGCACGGCAAAAGGGTCACTGTCTGAATGGGAGGATTATAACCTCCCATCCGTGGCGTACCCTCTCTGGAATACTTCTCCTGATGGATTTATCTTTTACTACAATACCAATCTAACGATTACTCTTCTACTTAATTACTTTCACGTGAATAGATATAGACTTTACCGACATTAATATTAATTACAAACTCTTTATGGACTTCGCTACGATTTGGAACGATATAGAAAAGTATAACAGAAAGCTCTATAAACTACTTAATACAAAGATAATACCCTTTTTAAATATTTGTAAGTAGATAGAGGTTTCCCCTTTTAGTTTTTACTCATTTTTTTACGGAATCCTTATAGGGTACTCCAGGGATTATTATCTAACCTTTTGAACCCAAGTAACTACCTTTCGCTAAGTTTACTATAATATAAAAAGCTACTTTAAATACAATATCAACCTTATTTAATACTATATAGATTAGGATATTACGAGGTAGAATATGAAAATAGCGAAAAAAAAAAGAGGAGGATACACCAATAAACGTATTGAATAGAATATTTAATAAATTAATATTGTGTTAGTAAGTCATGATTAATTTCTACATTAGCGAATCCACACTTCGCGAGTAGGTACGGGTAGCCGTTACAGGTGTTAGCGAGTTTAAATATTCTTTATAACGCCTAAATACCATATATAAAGGCTTTTTTAACGAGTTGCGTTCTTCGGTTACAACTGTAATAACGCGTATACCAAACTCGTTTGGTATATACCCCTAAGCCAGTAATTTCCCTAACGTAAATAAGAAAAATCTTGCGGTAGTTGATTACGTCAACCGTAAATACAGCTATGAGCGCCCTTAATGCTTAAAGTCTAGCCTATCAACCTTGGATTAAAGGTAATAACTACGTTAACGCCAACAAGGTTAAGATTTAAACAGACCTATAAACCGTAAAAACTATCGTCGTAATAGTGGCAAGAGATATTAAATTTGTAGTAAGTCTAGCTGTTAGTTAACTTGCTAACTAACCCTCCCTCCCCCCCAACCGAGAGAAATAACAGAAAGATGATGTATTATATCTAGTATCGTATTAATTTCAAGGATTACTTGGACTTAATCGCAAATTTTAAAGGCGACGAACCAATTAACTGTATTGATAGCTTTGAATGAATTAAGTATAATGAAGATATAGTCCCTAACGCGGCCTAATAACTAGTTGACTACGCTTTTTGTATCGTTTAGGTGGTAAAGACTCTTACCTTTGCCCTGATTCAACCCATAACCTATTATATACATTTAACCTTTGCAATTGGTACGTAGACCACGCATTTCAAGGTATTATACCAGATAAAAGGGCAGTAAGGTATTTGATGGGAGGTTATTCGCAATATATGATACTATGAAGGCAAAGTATTACAGTTACTGAAATTAATCGTTACGATTCTAGTAAAGTTAAAGTTAATTTAGAACCAGGCGAACAACTATCGTTACTAGGAACAACGATAGTTTAAACACTTATTAGACCGATTACATTCCATATCCTTTAGTTCTTTACCTCTTTTCTTTTTTGCTTGAAAAATACAAAGATCCTTGGCGTTAACGTTAACGTTAACGCCAACGAACTGGTTAAAAACGGTTAAAGGTTTCCCTTCGCCTTCAATTAGGAGTATTTATGGTTTTATATATAAAGCCTAAAGGTAGTGGTATTAAACCCAATAAAGCTAGAAATAAGTTAATTATATCGGCATTTTGATTACTTAGATGTTAATAGGTTATATAAAGTCCTAAAGTCTGTAGAATATGAAATATGAAATACTATGCCTTAAATGCTATTGAAAAACTCTATTACTCTTACCAAACATATATTCAAACCCCCAGAAGATTTAAATTTACATTCAAAAACTATAAATACTTTAAATACAAGATTTTTATTACTATATTTTACTTAGATAACAAGCCTATTTTTTATGTCATTAATTCTGTAACCTCTTTTTACGGAGCTAAGTTTTTAAAATCTCTTTCAGCAAAAAACACTTTGGAAACGCTAAGGATACTGTAGATTAACATGTATTTAGGCCTGTTTAATATTGTCTTTTGCGATGCCGACACCAATTTTACAGCAGCGAAATTTCATGAATATATTGAAATAATAGGTATTTGGTATAAATAGGTGTTTTTAAAAGCCTATTAAAGTATTAAAAAGGTTGAGAGAGTATACGTACTACTTCACCGAATGTATAACATTGTTACGCTAGAGATTGAAAGCTTTACGGACTTAAAGGCACGCTTTTAAATAGAGGTAAATGGCCTAAACGATATTATGTTCCCTAATAGCCTGATACTAAAGTTACTGATCTTTGGAGCATATACACGCTTCATAAGTGAATCTCTGCTGTTAGTAAGAACCCAGAAACGAGATGTAGCCTACGGAAAAATACTAAAAGAATTGGGGAAGGAATCGACACTCCGCAAAGTTAATGATACTTTTAATACCAGGAATAACTCTACGATTATCGATGTATTTTCTTTTCCATTATAGAATAAAGTCCTTGTGTGGCGAGCACTGGGTAAATGGAGGGGCTTAGATAAAACCTTAAGTATCACTAACTTGAAAGTAATTATTAAAATTACTTACAGTCTCGTAACAGTTCATATTACTTAGATTGAACCCTATATTAGGGCTACTAACGATAAAGATTCTTAAACCAAACGACCAAGTTAATACGAGCCTCCTTTATTCATAATCGATAGGTCGATAAAATGCTGCCAACGCGTACCACCCCCGAAAAAAAGGAATATTAAAGAATAGAAATACACATCAAGCCGCATTTATAATATTACTTAGGTAAACAGTAAATAAAAGGATAACGAAAACTTAGTACTAAAGCTTCGAGTATAAGGTATTATTATAACCTATGGAAAACCCTTCACTAAAAGCGATAAGGTCGAGATTAACGGCTTATTAACTCAAAGGGTCGTATAATTCGTATCGAAGGCCAACTTTAATCTTGAAGACCTGAATATTACGATTTTCAAGTTGAGGATTATTTTCGAGGTTAAAGGAAAAACCACGGGGCAGCTGTACGAAAAATCACGTTTAATTGCTCAAGAATACAATAATAAAAGTAAAGACCAAATCCTTACGTAATCTCTAACGATTGAAAAAATTGGCCTGCATTGAGTGGTTATTTAAACAGTAAGTTTATTAACCAAAATTATATGGTAAGTTTATGTTGAATAGCCAAGATATAATTTAAGACTATATGTAATTAATAGTAGATTAACAACGGATTATATTGCTAGAATTATTATAAGAACTATGATTTATCTACCTTTCACAAACGTTAATATAAAGTATTAAGCCTTTATACGAATTAGCTAAAGAAGGCATTTATTGGTTCTTAACCTACAGATTACATTTTAAATCACGGCTAGGAATAAAGTTTTCAATATACGACCCATATCTATTGGTAACGTAAAAGGAAGACTTCGGTCTAATTAATATACAAAATAATGATACTATTTTCATTGAAACAGCTATCTTTACAATATCGAAGTAACAGACTATTGAAAACTTTAAGTTTGGAAATTATAATCCGATTACAATGTGGGAGAAAGGTAATCAACTTAACTTTAACGAATTGTTAATCCGCATTCCTAGTATTAATATTAGCCTCAGCTTTCGTTAAAAGAATCAAGGTACTAACTTGGCTATAATCGACAAAACTAATACAGCTAAGGTCTAATGATACCTGGAATAGCGTGCCCGTGATAGTTATATTACTACATTATGCCAACCGAAGGTCTTTTACAACCTATTAATCGCGGTATAAGTACAAAATCTGATAGATAAAAACTTCAACCGGCTATATAAAAGGCTTAAGTGGAAGATGAGGAACTTGGACCGAGGGATTAATATGGTTTTAATGGACTTATTGAGGGCTAAATTAATGATCTTTACAAATAGATCTTTTGTAAACAATACCGACTTATCTTTACACATCAGTTTCCTAATAATCCTCGTTAATAAAGATAGGCGAGAGGACCATTTTAGCATTATCAGTAGCCTAATTTACTAAGCCTCTGTTGAATGTCAAAGGATTATACGAAATGTGATATTTTTAGAGGTTTATGGTATAAGGGTAGGCTTCAATATAGGCATAAAAATATAGGAAACCTTCAACGTTATTGTTATGCAGTAAAATATTTCTCCTATCTCAGTGGTAATTTATATAGATTTAAGGAACCTATTTGAATGCGTTTTTAAGCTCGGAATCACCAGCGAAAAACGGCTGATAATCGACGTAATAGTACTCAGTAAAGTCCACGAAAAGAAGGAAATTAAGGAATTCCGGTAAATTAACGGGAAAGATAATTCTGCTAATCTTATGACGAAGACATCGTCAAATAAGACTTTTAGAATGTTTGTAAATAGTAATAGGCTAATTATACGTATCAAAAGCTACGTTAATAAGCTGCCCAGTAAGCTCAAATTACGTGGCAACAGTTAGAGATGTATTATAAAATTGCAAAACTGCTAAGGGACTAACAATAGCGACTTGTTTAATTAATACGGCTGAAGCGGAGACTTAAATAAGTTTGTAATAAAAGAAATTTTTATAGGAGTTGATAAAGTTGGACTTCGAAGCCATAGGGTAATTAATAGCAATTGGGGTTAATTGAAGTACAAATGGATGCAATTCGATACGGAGGTCAATTGGAATTAACAGGGGACTAGCCAGTTAACAAGGTTAAAGTTCAACGCTCACCGAATAAGATTTGTTAACCACACTAACGTACGTGTACAAACTAAAAAGAAGCCAGTATTGGAATATTAGTGATTATAGTACAGTAAAGTTAACTATAATAACTGCAAGTTAAGTGTATTTTTTTTGTGTAGGCCTACTATATTAGCTTCAAGTCAAGTATGGTATACGCCTACTTCACACTAGGGTACGAGCCAAGCAATTGGCAATACAAATTACTGCGTAGACTAGCTAAGGGTCTGCCAAACCTAAAAAAATATATCTACCACTTGACTACTGCAATACTACCGGTACTTCTACCAATCGAATTGACAACGTTTGAATATGTAAAGCCCTACAAATAGTAAGAATTTTTGTAAGTATTACCACCATAGTAAT
This sequence comes from Anisogramma anomala, assembly GCA_038502455.1. Lineage (NCBI taxonomy): Eukaryota > Fungi > Ascomycota > Sordariomycetes > Diaporthales > Gnomoniaceae > Anisogramma > Anisogramma anomala. Next base: position 7,307,333 of record JASMMZ010000005.1, on the reverse strand, counting down.
TTTTCAAGTTGTTTAGGTATCCTTATTCATTCGTATCAAGTTCATGATGATGTACATATTTTTCCATTTGAATATTTAATTCGTTGTCATCTTTAATTTTTTTTGAAGCGTCTTTAAGTATAGCTTTAGTTATGGCTTCGTTTTCCTTTTTCATTCAATTATTTAAACTCGTTAATTTATTGTTCATTGTATATTTACCCCAACTTTATTATATCTATCTTAAAATGCTTTATATTTCTTGTTTCTAATTTAGAAAGTTATTTGTAAAGGCTTAGAGAGTCAGTATAAATTACCAGAAGAAACAGAGGCAATTTGAATGGTTTAGTGATAATTTTTAATATTCTGTTTGATATTTTATAGGTTTCAAATGCTGTTGTTTTGCCATATATTTTCATCCTTCAAACAGTTTTCATTTTATCTTTCCAATTCACGGATATTAAGTAAACAATATTACGAGTAATTTCAAATTTAATATCGAATCGATTATCGTTGACACGTATTATGAAAAATATGTTTTTGATGTTTGAATCAGTGTTATGATCATATGAAACAATTACAAAAATATTTAATTCGGTGTCTGTAAGCTTGCCTGTATTATATTCATACTTTTTTTCGCGTTGTTCATTTGTAATTCAATGCCTTTGTTTCATTCGTTAAAATCTTCATTTTGCGGATTTCAAACTTATGCTCTAATTTATTAATCTTAGGACACCGCAAGTTGATAAAGAGTTACAATGTAGGTTACTCGAGCCTTTTCTGTAAGGTAACGTCAGGATTCTGCGTTATCGGTTTTCTGATTGTTTCCAAGTTAGTGATGTATCCTTTTTAGTTTAGGTTTGAGTATATGCCGAAATTACTATTAATATAATTGATATGAATTCAAAATCCGTTAAAGTCTTGTTAAGTATTTTAAATTGAAGTTTTCATTGAATTATTCCTTTATAAACCTAAATCTTCAATAATACAGTATGATGTTGCTATAAACTTTACAACACTGAGAAAACGCATATCATTAATATATATGCCACCTATACCCATATTTTCACCGTTAATAGCTAACAAATACGAGTGAAACGTTGATGAATACATGTTAAACTTTATTTTAAATTATATCTGTTACTTTGGAAACCTATAGACGCTTGTCTTAGCTAATAATTAAAAAGTAGTAATATAACATATAACTCTTTTAATAAGGAACCTGTTTTGTAACCCTTTTGGCAACTTTAATAGTATAATTCATTAAAAGTTAGTTGCGAATAAAGTGTACGTTTGGATAATATCTCGCTTATTAAAACTGAATTCGTAGATTACGCCTATAGTTAAACAAGTTATAATAATTACAATTAAGCGTTAGCTCATTTCTTTTTTGGATTATAGGCTATTGAGTATAAATCCAGAGTTTCCTTTTATTACCGACTTTAATCGATTAACTTTAATTTTTCGTATGATCGATCCCAAATCTTTTTTTCACTTGATGTATTATATTTGATTCAAAAACTGTTACCACTTTTCTTTTAAATTGAGCTAAAGGCTTAAATTTCATTACGTCGTAAGTTAGGAGAGTATCAATCATAACTTGATTTCTTTACTTTAATAGATTACCCATTATATTGATAATAACTTCAAACATCGATTCGATACCCAATTCGATTTAAATTTCTCTTTTTACCAAGCCGAAGTCGTAATATATATCCGCTTAAGCTTTTAGTTTTTATTATACTTCTTCATTTTATTATAAATTCTTTTTAAATAGTTATACAAACTCCAACTTTTCCTACGCCTACTAACAATTGGTACAGATGAATTGTATTAATTGATCCGCCAGCATCTAAGGTTTTAGGTTCAATAATATTTACCCTTGAATATTTTGTATGGTTAAAACTATATAGCTATTAGTAGAGTCTTAGATCGTTGCAACGTTGTCGATTCGAATCGTGGTCGAAGTAACAGTATTATTGCATTAGTTAAGTGCTAGATATATTGTTCTAGGTTTGGTAAACCGCTAGCCGGTCTGCACTGTAATTTGTATAGCGAATTGCTTGGCGCGTGCCCTAGTGTGAAGTACAACATACTATACTTAACTTACACCCAATACAGTAAGTTTATATAATCAATATACTCAACTTACAGTTTAGTTTACTTTACTATAAGTAAAGTTGACCTAATGTACTGCATGTAGTACTATTCTAACATTAGCAGCTTTTTAATTTGTATATATACGTTAGTATAGTTGACCAATCGTTTCCAGTTAGCACTAAATAGCGACCTCGTCAAATTTCCAATTCCCTGTAAATTCCAATTGAATTTCATACTGAATGAAACCTAATTGTATGCAAATTAAACTCAGTTAACCTTAATTTCTCTATTACTTCGAGGTCCGAGTTCATTAACTCCTACAAAAAGTTTTTCCGCCACAGGCCTTTGCAAACCTTTACTTTTAGCCGTGCCAGTCAAACAGCTTATTATCGTAGCCTTTACTTCCTTGGCAGTTTTCCAATTTTCCAGTACAACTCTGGTCGTTGATACGTGACTTGGGTTTGCCAAGCGGCCTATTGACGTAGCTCTTGATATGTATAGTTAATCTATTATTATTCACAAACCTTTCCAGGGCCTTACTCGGTATTTCTTTCGTTATAACATTAGCAGGATTGTCTTTACCGTCAATTTATCGGAATTTCTTACTTTCCTTCTCTTCATACGCTTTACGGAGTGTTATCACGTCGATTATCAAGCGTTTTTTACTAGTGGTTCCGAGCTTCCAAAAACATTAAAACAGGCTTTTCGAATCGGTACAAATTATCACCAGGATTGGAGGAATTTTCAGCTGTCTAATAATGTAGTTAAGGGTTTCTCAAAATGCTATGCTTACGTTAAAACCTGTTATTATGCCGTAAATCTTCAAAGATAATACGCTTCGTATGATCCTTTTACATTGAATGGAAGTTTAGTGGACTTGATTACTAATAATTCTAAACTGGATTTCCCGCTTATCTTCATTAATAAGGGTTATTAGGAAGCCTATTTGTAAAGATAGATTGGTATTATTTATAAGGGACTTATCCATAAAAATTATTCACTTAGTCTTTAATAAGTTGATTAGAACTCTATTAATCCCACAGTTTAGGTTTCTCATTTGCTATTCGAACCTTTTATTTAGCCTGTTAAAGTCTTGCTTTGCCGGATCCTGTATTCATACCGCGATAAATAGGTCGTAAGAGGCTTCCGATTGGTATAAGGTAGTAATATAGATGTTACGAGTACGTTACTACAAGTACCATTAAGTCTTAGTTATATTAGTTTTATCGATTATAGTTTAAATAATTCTTTGGCTCTTTTATCAAAAGCTAAAGCCGGTATTAATATTTAATATATGGATTAAAGATCTATTAAATTTAAGTTAATTACCTTCTGTTAACGTTGTTACCGATTTGTAATTCCAGAATTTGGAGTCTTTAATCGCCTGTTTTTTCGATATTATAAATCCAGCTGTTCCTACGAAAAAGATATCGTTAATTTATATGCCTACCATGTCGAAGTCATTTTCTTACGTTACTCGTAAATACGGGTTATATATTAAACTTCTTATCGCTAGCCATAATTTTGAGTGCGATTAATAGGTTGAAAACTAATAAACGCCTATTTTATCTAATCCGTATAGTGGTTTAATATACCGTATTACCGTTTTTAAAGGGGAAACAACACGTAATTCCTATGACAGTTTTAATAATACGATCCGTTTTAAATCTGTTGTTAATTGTGTATAAGTTTGTGTTATATAACAGTTATTAAACGTAAACTTGCCTTTAATTTTAAATAATAATCTTTCTATTCAAGTAACTACTAAACGTTCAATATTTTTCTAAATCGTTATAGACTACGTAATGATCTAATCCTTACCTTTATCTCTGTATCCTTGAACGATTAGGCGTACCTTTTTATACGGCCGCCCCGTGGTTTTTCCTTTAACCTTATAGATAATCCTCGACTTAAAAATCGTAACGTTTATGTTTTAAAGGTTAAAATCGGTCTTCGGTATACATTATATAACTCCTTAAATCAGTAAGATATTAATTTCGACCTTATCGTTTTTTAAAAAAGGTTTACCTAAAGTTTTAATAATCTTTTATACTTGAAGCCTTAATATCAAGTTTTCGTTATCCCTTTCTTTTTTACTTACCTAGACAGTATTGTAGATACCACCCGGTATGTATTTCTCCTCTTTACTTTATCTTTTTTCGGGGATCATCCGCGCTGGCGACGTTTTATTAGCTTGTCGATAACGGGTGGAAAAGGTTTTGATTATTTCGGTTGCTTAGTTTAAGATTCTTTATAGTTAATAGCCCTAATATAAGGCTTAACCTAAGTAATTCAGAAAAATTTAGAACCGTTGACAATTTTAACAACTACTTCAGAGTTTGCGATACTTATAATCCTATATAAGCCTTTCCATTTACCCGGTTCCCGCCATAGGAAGACTTCACTTTATAACGAAAAAGCAAGTACATCGATTGTTACGGGGCTGTTCCTGGTGTTAAAAGCATTATTAATTTGACGGCGTGCCGATTCCCTTCGAAATTCCCTATAAAGCTTTACCGTAGACCGTAACACGCTTTTAAGTACTTATCGAGGGCGGAAATTCACTTGTTAGGCATTCATACACTCCAAAGACCAATAAAGTTAACACTAGGCTATTAAGGCCTGTAATATCGTTTAGATCTCTTACCACTATTGAAAGCCGTGCTTCCGAATTTGTAAAGTTTTTCATTTCTAACGTAAAGATATTATACGTTTGGCTAAGTAATTCGGATGCTCTTTTAATCTTTCCAATGCTTCAGTGGGCTTTCATAAGCACCTGTTTTTACTGGATACCTATTATCTTAACATTTTCCTGAAATTCTGCCGCTGTAAAGTTAGTGCTAGTATTGTAGAGGACGATGTTAAGTGGGCCCAGATACGTGTTAATTTATGGTATCCTTAAATTTTTCCACGTATCTTTTATCGAAAAGGACTTTATAAACTTAGCTCTATAAAAGTAAATCGTAAAATTAAAGACGTGTAAAATAAGCTTATTTTTTAAGTAAAATATATTAACGAATATATTGCAATTGAAATTCTTATCGTCTTTTAATATAACTTCAAATTTTAGAAGAGCTTAGGCATACTTTCGGTCATAGTAATAAAGTTTTTGAATAGCTTTTAAGGTAAAGTATTCCATATTTTTTTTGCCTTACAGATTTTAAGACTTTATATAGCTTATTAAAAACTAGATGGTTAAAGCGCCGGTTTAGTTATAGTATTTCCGGCTTTGTTAGGTTCAACACCACTACTTTCAGGCCTTAAAAATGAAATTATAAGTGCCTCTACTTAAAGGCGAAGGGAAACCTTTCGTCGTTTTTAACCAGTTCGTCTACATTAACGTCAACGTTAACACCGAAGGTCTTTATATCGTCTAATAAAAGGAGAAAAGGGGTAGGTTACTTAAAGATATAAAATATAATCGCTTTTAAAATAGTTTAAATCAATATTATCCCTATTAACGATAATATTTTACCTGTTTTAAAGCTAGCTTTAGCCTTATTAGTATCGTAACGATTAATCTTAATAGCTATAATACGTTCCTTCCATAATATTAGGTATTAAGAATAGCCTTTTATTAAATAACTTGCTGTTCCTGTATTTGGTATAATAACTTAAAACGTGTGGTCCACGTAACGCTCACGAGGATTAAAGGTATATAAGGGATTATAGATTTAATTAGGGTAAAGGTAAAGGTTTTTATTATCCAAACGATACAAGAAGGCGTGGTTAGTTAATTACTAAGCCTTACCAGGAACAGTATCTTTATACCACTTAATTTGCTTAGGGGTATCATTACCATTAATTGCCTTATCGCTCTCGAAGTTTGCAATTAGATTTAAGTAGTCCTATTTATAAGTAATAGGGTACTCAATTTAATACATTACCTTTTTGTTATTTTGTTTAGCAGAGGGGTGCCGAGTTAACTAACAGTCAAACTTGCCATAAATCCAACATTTCTTACCACTATTACTATGATAATACTTACGTTTAATAAAACCGTTTAAATATTAACCTTATTAGCTTTAGCGTAGTGGTTTTCTTTAGTCCATAGTCGGTGGGCCAGGGCTTAGGCGTTAGGGGCATCCGTAACTATATTTGCCATCAACGTAATTAATTATCATAAGGTTTTTTTCATTTGTATTAGGGAAATTTCCGGCTTAAGGGTACATACTAAACGAGTTTTTTATACACGCTACTACAATGGTAAGCGAGGAACGTAATTAGCTAAAAAAAGCTTTCATAGGTGGTATCTAGGCATTATAGTGCGTATTTGAACTCGCTAATACCCGTAACTAATATTCGTACCTGTTCGCGAAGTGTGGCTTCGCTAACGTATACTTTCCCCATTGATTTTTAGTATAACATCAACTTATTAATTATTTGATTAAGCATATCTATCGGTGTTTCCTCCTCTTTTTTTTTTTTTTTATTATTATCGCTACCTACCTTGTGGTGTCCTAATTTGTCTGATATTACGTAAGGTGGACGTCGTATTTGAAGTAGCCTTTTATACCATTATAAATTTTGCGAAACGTGGTAGCTTGGGTAAGAAAGGTTATTTAATAGTTCTTGGCGTGCCTTATAAGGATTTCGGGTAATAATAAGTAAAAATTAGAAGGAGAAACCTTTATTTATTTGCAAATGTTTAATAAAGGCATTATATTGGTGTCAAAGAAGTTGTAAGACTTTTCGTTATATTTCTCCATGTCGTTTCAGATTTTGGCGAAGTCCGTAAGGAATTTGTTATTAATGTTAACTATTTTGATAATATTTAGGGGGAAATCATGATAGTTATTCCAGTCTTAATTAGTGTTTCCTGAAAATTTAAGCTTCAAAGCTTTCAAAGCACGGTGTTAATGGTAATTACTAGTCGTTTGGCCCGAGGGATAAAGTTTTGTGGTAAAACCTATGGTAAGCTTTCGCGTGTAGGCAAACTTGCCGTATAAAGGTTTTTAAGGAGCTTGTCGATTAAAGTACTAGGAGGGAAGGGGGACCTAACAGCTTTGAGATACTTAACGATTTTACTTAATTGACTTGTATAAATCGTTAATATAAATACCTCTAACTGTGTTAGCGACCGTTACTTTACGCGCTCTACCACCGTTAAAGGTATACTTCGCGCTGTTACATAGGGGTGTTAAATTGCCAAATAGGTTAATAAGTTTTTTATTATTAACGTCTAAAGAAATTTAATTTAACTCAGGGTAAAGTAAGGGTTCCATAAATCGCGTATAAAGGCGGTAAGGTTTTTTAATACCTTTTTTTTAAGGTATTAGTCGTAAGGGTATTCCTTAAGTTGGGTAAATTCAAAAAAAGTTTTTATCAAATTAATAAACCACTTTTTCAGCACTTCAATCCCTCGGCGTTTAAATTTAGCCTTTAGTTTGTATTTAGTACCTTTTTAAATTTTTCTTTTACATATTAATAGTCCAATCATCGAAAAGGTAACGAAAGTTTCGAAAATCTCTGTCGTCGCGGTCAAGTTTTTCGCCGCCGTTTTTTTTTAACGATATAGTAACCTACGTAATAAATTAGGTGCTTTTCTGTTAAATTTTTATCGACATCTTAACCCTATATGTTTTTATCGTATTACTTTTAAAAAAGGGAATCCAAGATGTTAATCCCTTTTTAAATCTCTTAGTTAAGTTTTATTTTAAGGTTTAGACTTGTATAAGATGTATAAGGCGTTTAGGGCAAGGTACTTAGTAATTTTAGATGTAGAGACTTGATATTTTGGCGTAAAGTTTCGTGGAAACTTGGCGATTTAGCGTGGAGTCGCGTAAGGTGGCTTTTTCAGCGCAACTTGACAATTCCCGGTGTTTTCGCTTAGGATGACGATCTTGGCGATTAAATTGACCTAAGGGAAGTGAAAAAAAAAAAGTAGAAGCAAAGTTTTGGTATAAAAGGTAAGGTTGAAAGTTGTTTGTTGATAATAAAGGTTGTTTAGCGTAGAAACTTAGTCGTTTTTCTTGTAGTAGTAGTACCCATAGTAGTATTAACTTAGCAGTTTGCAAATTTGACGAACTTTAAGACTTTTGGTAGTTAATTTTAACGTCTTTAAAAAAAGATCTATAAAGATTTCTTGGTGCTTTTAATAGCAATACTGTCGTTACCTTTGGTTTGCTATAAAGACTGACGTAGCCTAAAAGTTTTTTTTACGTATTACCGTAGAGACTGATACAGTAGTAAAAGACTTTTGTAATAATCTTTCTTCTACTTTAATCGTCGTTTAACGTTAATCGGAACCGGAAAGTAACTTCTTTTTCTACTTAGCCAATCTTTGTTTAAACTAATAAACACTAATTAGTGTTCGTAAGGCCTTAGATCCTTGTAACGTTGTCGATTAGAATCGTGGTTGAAGTAACAATAGCATTTCATTGGTTAAGTGGTGGATGTATTTTTTTAGGTTTGGCAAACTGCTAGCCGATCTACATTGTAATTTTTATAGACAATTGCTTGGCCCATACTCTAGTGTGAAGTGCAGCGTACTGCACTCGACTTACACCCACCCAATGCAGTAATTTCATACAAACAATACACTCAACTTGTAGTTCAGTCAACTTTATTGTAGATAAAGTTGAACTACTGCACTGCATATAGTACTATTCCAACAATAGTACCAAAATTGATCATATTGTTAATAGTTTCAACTACTTCGTTTAGGTTTGTAATACTTAATCTTTTATAAAGTCGGTTTTATTTGCCCGGTTTTTTTAATAAGCTTCACTTTATAATAGCAAATACAACACCTCTTTTGTTAACGATTACTTCATGATATTAATGGTATCATTGACTTAACGCCTTGTAAATTCCTTCCTTAATTCCTATAAAGTTTTTTTATATATTGCGGCCGTTCTTCGTGTGTCATGTAATGATAGTAATTTATTCTCTATACGAGGGTACGTACTAAAGTTCAGTTAATTTGATATTAGGCTATTAAAACTAATGGTTCCGTTGATAACCTGGACAACAATTAACAGTTTCTTCTTTAAGCTTAAAAAACTGTTAATTTATCATGTAAAGATATCGAAAGTTCTATATAAAATTGAATGTCTTTCCAAACTTAAAAATGGTTTGATACACTTTAACAAGTACTTGTTTACATTAAATTTATATTGATTTCACATTAGTTTGAAATTTTACTATAGTAAAGTCAATATTAAAATCGTTGAATATTATATTTGAAGGTTTTTTCCTACGTTTCAATCTATCATGTATGAAACCTTTCGCATTTTTTTCGGCGTAACAGTTTCGAACATATTACTATTGATCTCTATTATCAAATTAACGATTGAATGTAAAGGTTTATTATTTAAATTATATTTGTTAAAAAAAACTTAAATTTAAAGTATTCATTGTATTCTAACGTTATATCAAATTTAAGGGGTGTTTAGAAAGACATTTAATAGTAGTAATAATGTTTTTCAATACATTTTAGTATATATAGATATATATTTTTACATCCAGTTGCCTTGAGGAATTTGTATAATTTGTTATTCGTAAGATGATTAAACCTTATGTAAAATTAACTAAATTTAAGCTTAGTCAAATTTAGTACCATTATCTCTTTTTTTTAAAGGTAAAGCTACAAATATTCCTATTTCAAATTAAGTGGAAACCTTTCAGTCATTATTTTTGTCACAGTATGATGCCTGCTATAGTAGTTGCTAGAAATCTATCCCTGACAATTACTATGCTCCTACAATGCTCTTGTGATGCTTTTTCATATGTCTATATTATTTAACCAATCAAATAACTAAGTTATACTATACATATCATACTAGCTTTGTAGTTTTTTTATAGTAGTGGCTTTTCATTTTGATTTTTCTTTATTAAATATTATGGATACCATTTAACCTCCTTAAACGATGGTTTCAGTCTATTCTATTTATATATAATTTTTGATTTTTTTATGTTCGATGAGAATTTGGTTGTTTTTGAGTAGTTGTAGCTCAGGATAATATTTTTCGATAATCTTAGTTTAAATTTTAATGTTTTGAAGCTTCTCAACAGGCGCGTTTTACATTAGCTATAAGGATACATTCAAGGGGTTTTGACCGTATAATAGAACGAGTTAACCGTTTAATAAGATCACTTTATTAAGACCTTGTAAGCGAAATTTTTCGAGCGGAAATATGCTATTCACAAGTAGGTTATACATATGTAACAGTATAACGTTGATGCGTTAGTTACGTTTATGAGTATAATCTAATAGTTTGAAGTCGTTACCGGTAGATTTATATCACTAGTAGTTATAACATCTGTAACGTTTAACAAGTGACTTTTTATTTGCAAGAAAGTTGATAATATGGGGTTTACGTAAGATATAGATTTTACGAATAATAACAATATAGCTTTTGTGTTTCTCCTTATTTATAGCCGCACTAGATTACCAAAAGACGACGAAATTTTGGATTTCTCTGATTTAGATTATAAATCTAATGGTTAGCTTAATAGCGTTAGATGTTAGCAGGTTCAACGTAATCTTTTTCATTGGCCGCTGAAGTTTTCCGGTATTAAACGATGTCTTCCTATATAAGAGGTTACAATAACGGGTAATTTACGTAGAGATAAAGATTCTATTGGTATAAAAGGATTATTTTTACGTTACTTTTTAATGATTGGGGGGAAACATTAAGATTATTATGAAAAATTATTAAATCCGTGGTAGAAATAGTGTTAATAACAATTTTAAGGTTTTTATAATTATATTTTGCGTTTATTATTACAACTTTGATACGACATTCATTGTTATCATTAGGCTTATAAGTTTGAAACAAGGCATTTGTAAATGTTTCTACGTTTTTTTATAATATTTGAAAGGTTTTCTTATCAGAGGTTAGCAGTATATTTTAAGAATATGTTATGAAACTCGTTATTCACGTAGGAGTTGTTAATAATGTCTCAGCTAACGCGTTATTACCTTTTGACATACTTAAGGAATATAGCAAATGAGTTAACTGAGCTAATCTTAATAATAAATGGCTTTATAATCTTTATAACCAATATCATGGTTATGGCGGCAGCAGGAATTATATCGGCGGTAATAGTAATAACTGCAACTCTTGTAGTGGAGATAACAGCAGTAGTGATGATAATAGCGGTAACGGAATGCATTTCGACTTTATATTTACGCGCAAGAACTAGGGGAATATTTTAATAATAGATGTAAACGTTTTGCAATCCAATATGAAACGGCGCGTTATTTAGATTAGTTAAGCCGAAATTTCACGTTGTAAGCAATATGATTTGTTTTTTACAATACAGTATAAATAGTCACTTGATTTGTATTTTTTACTTATTTCGGTCGTTATTTGTATCGATTTAAAAAGCTGGTTCGAATGCCTTTTTAAGTTGGGAACGATGAATGAAAAACATCTAATAATCGATGTAATAGTTTTTAACAAAGTTTATGAAAGCAGGGAAATTAAGGAATTTCAATGGATTAATGGTAAAGATAATTTAGCTGACGCTATAATAAAAGCTACATCGAATAAGGCTCTGCAAAGATTTGTGGAAAGTAATAAACTAATTATACGAATCGAGGGCTACGTTGAGAGGCCTTTTGGCAAGGCTAAATCACATGACGAGGGATAAGAGAAAAGGAAGGGGTACTTTAGCAAACTGGAAAACTGTTAGATTGTTAAGGCTGTTGTTAATGCAAATTCGATTAACTGGTACGGTTACGTTTTATATATAGCTGTGTGTATTGAGAGATTGGAGTGTAAAGTGGTGTAGCACTTGTTTCCTAGATTGTAAGTGATAGCAAGTGAAATTGTTATATAAATGATAGTAGGAAAAATTTAGGGAAGCACTTGCGCGGCCGAAAACTTTTCTTACAAAACGTACAAATAATATGAAACAAGAAGCCGTTGGTGTTCAAATAGTGTTTACATGTAGTATACTTTAAGCTGACTGTATTATTGCAAGTTAATTGCAGTAGAGTGCCCAATTTAATGTTGGGCACGGGCTAATTACCAATATAAAGTAGTGTGCAGACTGGCTAGCAGTCTGCTAAACTTAGAAGTACCATCTACCACTTGATTACGCAATACTACTGTTACTTTGACCACGATTCGAATCGACAACATTGCAACGTCTAAAGGACTATCAACACGTGCAAACAACTGCAGTTAATAATCATCCCAACATATATACCGATAATATAATAGTTGATATTATTTGAACTATAAAGGGTATAGCTACACTATAATGACTTTCCTTTAAAGTCGGTTACGCTATAGCCTCGCTATAAAAATCAAGAAATAAGTAGTTATAGGCTACGCTTTGTGGGGTGTGGCAGCCACGCCCCACCAAAACTTATAGCATGGCGTGGCTTTACTCCTTGATTGCACGTGGCAGTGATGTGGCCTATGGTTAGACGAGGTTTTTGTTTCTTGATGGCAGGCTTCGATCCGGGAGCGTCGTCAGACATGGAAGTCAAGGGGCTCTTGAACAGACTGAGCTTCTGCTTGTTGATGGTGGACTTCGAACGGTGACCATGATCGGACGTGGCGGTGACCTGGCTCGTGATCAGACCGGATTTCTGCTTCTTGACGATATACTCCAAGCTGGGAGTGTGCTCGGACTCCACAGCTAGTGGCTTCGTCAGCAGTCCCGCCTGCTGGTTGTCAGTATCCTTAGACGTGGTGGCCAGGGTTTCAGCAGCCTCCGATGTAGCAGGAACAGTGTGCTCGTCGGACAGGGGCCCAACTGCCTGGGAGTCGTCTGAACGGTCTGCAACCCAGATCGACTTTAACTGATCAGGGAATGTCTCGTACGGCTTCCACAAGTCGACGGCATGCATCACCCGACTGGCCGCCAGTTCCGTGGACTTGACCAGGATGACATGTTAGTCAAAGTACGGTCGCATGTACATTGCCAGGGTTAGCTCTTTGATCTGACGGAATGCATGCTCATCTCCTGGCGTTGGGCCTGTCAGGCCATCACCCGCCATATTCGATCTACCGCTTGAGATGCTGTTCTTGTTCTATCGTGTCCGGGATTGTGACTTGGGAGTCGCCGTTCGCCCAAGCTGCAGCTGCTTCTTTCTGGGCATCCGCGCCTTGCTCGGAGCATCCTGGACGCGCATCTTGCCCTTTACAACCTCGCGCAGAAGCGTATACGCCTGTGAATTCATCCGAGTCTCCTGCAGCGGTGCCGGCGGTGCTGGTTCAGCTTGGTCGTGAGTGTGCAGCGCCAGGTAGTGCAATGAGGAGAGCGGATGAACAGTGTTCGTTGCGAGGTGTGTTCAATGTTCAATGTTGGTATGCTAGACGCATTGATGACTAATACAGGGGACGACTCGCCTGTTAGGGTTATGATCCAATCGAGTTAGTAATATCAACAATTGTTAGCCATGGGGCCCTAACCTACATGTGGAAGGACACGTCGTCTATGACTCGACGGGTTGCGTATTGCGAGGTCGCGTACTATTTGCCATAAGTCGGGCCAGGAATAGCAACCTTCAGGCCGGACATTCCATGACCCCAGTCCCTATCGTGGACGACTGAAATCCGAATTCCACCCATGTACCGAGTCCGGTGCAAGAGCTGCCATCCGGGCTGTGTTCAAACCCTATCTGGATTCCAAGGCAAGGCCACAGGAAGTCCATGGTTTTTCCAGTGTTTTCTGAACAAGGATCTGAATCGTAGCGAATCCAGTGTGTTTTGAATGGAGACAGCTCAAGCAAGGGAACATAGTCAGACAGTTTTGTAATAGAAATAACCTTCAAGCTTTCAACATGTTGTGCATAGTTAATTTAAAAGAACCTTTTTTTCTACCTCTCTACTTCTTTACATCAGAAATACAAAACCGAATTTTCCAGTGCATTCCAATGCACCAGGATGAGTATGAATTGCTAGTCACAGTGGTTCGAATAGATGAGAAGGATGGTGTACACAGTACATAGAAGAGCTCAAGAGGGATCCTGCTTTGTTTCCGTCCGGTTTTGGTCTGTATGCTTCTGTGCTTCTATTTCCTGCAGTGACTGCATTGTCCGTCGGCCGGCGCTTGTTGAGCCACCCCCGCAGTGCAGCAGGGTGACCCCAGTCGGAAGCGCTGTAGTCCAGATACAGCCCAGATATAGCCGCTGGCCCCACCTGTGTGTCCCTGTCACCCCTGTCCCTGCCCCTTTCCCTGCCCCTGCCCCTTCTGCTGCCCCTGCCTTCCTGTTTCCACACACACATGCTTTTTGCATGCGTACTGCGTATCTCGAACTTCGAACTTCGAACTCCATCGTTACTGCCGTTACTTACTTAGTATTCTCATCCTCCCATCCCCCAGACTTCTGCCAATTGCCTGCCAATTGCCTGCTGGCTGTCGCTCCTCCTTCCTCTTTCTCCTCCTCATAGCCAGCTGCTCGTGCATGGCACGGCCTCCAACCCAACTGCTTCCGCGTTTCACATTTCCCCGTGCGGTCCCGTCTACCTATCCTTAGTTAGCCTCTCTTCTCGCACCCCATTTGGGCATCTCCAGTCCTCTGTTGGCTCACGCGGGGTCGCTATCTACATTGCTGTACTGTACTGCTGTGCCCTGCCTCTCGCTCATCTCATCCACCATCCGCCCTTCACCATCCACCATCCGCGCCATCTACTCTGTATCATGTCGGCCGACCAGCAGAGCCCTCCCAAGCGGCCCCGTTTGTCGCTCCAGATCAAGGCGATCTCGAGCGGGCCCAACCTGCGTGCCTCGCGGACTATTGCCGCCGTCGTCAACCCGACGTCGCCGACCTCCTTCAACACCCTGTCCAATGTCTACGCCATCGCCGTTGACCGCTCGACGCCTGTCACCGCTATCAACACCAAGCAGCCGCTCAAGCTGCAGACCCACAACCTCGTCCAGCCCCCGAGCCGCCCCGGCCCCGCTTACCTCACCACGCCATCAAACGCCACCACCACGACGACGTTCCCGGAGACCCCGCTCACGGCACAGCCCATCTCGCCCGCGGTTGCACACCTGCAGCACGATGTCCGCTTCCCCAGCCACATGACCGATACGCCGCCGCTGTCCGCCCGGCCCGTGGACAGCAGCAGCGGCAGCCGCAGCCGCAGCGAGAACACCGTCTTCTCCTTCCACCCGGCAGACACCACCCCATCCACGCTGCCGTTCGGCCCGGTCCCCACCCCCGCCCGCCGCCGCACCATAGCCTCGCTCTGTGTCTCGCGCCCGGCCCTGCTCCCCTACACCCGCAACCGCTCCCTGCACTCCATCCTCCGCAACTCGCCCCTACCCCCGCCCACAGCCAAGACCCCGATCTCCCCGCGCCACCAGCAGCCCGCCGCCGGCCAAGCCGCCAGTGCCGACAGGGCTGGCCGTCACGTGTGCTACCAATCTCCCATCGAGCAGGAAATCGTCAACGACCAGTACGTGCGCTCGCACATCGACTTGCTGCTTGACCCCTCGCCGCTGTCCGCGACCTCCATGTCGCCCATCTCGCCCGGCGCGGCGTCCTTCACCTCGGCGCCGGCGGCGACCGGCGGCGTCGACGTCGTCAGCGACGAGACGGCAGCCACCTTCATGCCGCGCGACGGTGGCATGACGCCCGGCCCGTTCGAGGAGATGCGCCGCCGCATGGCCGGGCTGCACGGCAGCACGCCGTCGCCGACGAGCCCCGTGGGCGTTCGCAAGCGCCGGCGCAAGGAACGCAGCCGGCGCTGGGTGTGGACGATCGGCACGCACGAGGGCGGCGAGGACGACGAGGACGATGAGGCCGAGGTCGGCGGCGCGATCGCCGCGCTCAGGGCGGCGGCGAAGGCGGCTAAGGCGCAGACCACCGCCGGGGGGCCTGAACCCGGCACTGGTGCTGCGTCCCCGGCGGTCTCGCCCGGCACCAAGCCGGTGCTGCCGCTGCTGGTGGTCGAGCCGCCGGGGATCCACTCGCCCATGGAGATCCTCACGCCGAGCATCGAGGCGCTCGACGCCGCGGCGGTGGCGGGCGAGCAGGCGGATGTGCTGATGTACGAGTCGGAGCCTGACGTTGAGACCGGCGGCGAGCTGGTGCCGGACCAGCGGCGGGCGCTCAGCCTGACGCCTGGCGCCATGGACTTCGAGATGGCCACGCCGACGGTGGCGGGCAGCGCTGGCAGTAACAACATCATCAACCATCATCATCGTCATCATCATCATCTCCGGCAGCCGTTCCACGACGCTGGTTCGGTCCGGCAAGATTCGGAGGGGCTGTTCCATCCGGAGACGGGCAGCCGGCGCAACACGCCCATGTCGGCAGACTTGGTGGCGGTAGAGTAGGGGAGCCCATGGTGTGGGTGGAGGGTCCAGTGTAGGAATAGCATGCCGAAGCGAGGGGCGTTCTTGTACCAGTCTTCATTCTTATGTGTCAGGCATTGTTTTCTGTTTTGGGGACGGCAAGCGATTTCTGTTACCTGTCTGCAGAAAACATCACTGCGTGGCGTGGGTCCGGAAAAAGGGCACCGTCATCAAGCCGTTGTGGGTATCACGTCTTATTTTTTCACGGACAATCGGCAAGGCACTGTTGCTGGAGAGGACGGCCAACGTGAGGAATTGTAGTATTCGTGATGTTGTTAGGTCGGAGTTTTTGTCAAAAGTGCCAAGCCCAACGACGGCTATTTGAACCTCCAATGCCAACGGCGTCTTCCCCTCCTACACAACGCCCACTCAACTCAATTCAACTCAAACGAAACTATCACCATTATCATCCTCCTATACGGTACGCGGTCCCACAGCCTCTCGCGCCCAACGTTCCTCCCGAATTACGTCTAATATTCCTTTTGAAACAACGCTCGAACCAGGACTCAATTCACTCTCTCCTGAATCAAACCAACTCCTCCCGTTCTCGAAACCTTTTCTCTCATCTATACCTACCCACGTCACCCAAGTCCCATCGGAATATCAAACCAAAAAAACCACAACAATTTCATTCTTTTCGTAGGTGTCTTAATACTAAATATTACCGGGATATAAAAATAAACAGAACTAGTAACGATAATATAGACGATTATCATCCTTTAAGATATATGCATAGATAGCCCCTACAATTGTTAAAGTTATCATCAAACTTATATACGATTCTTTAACAATCGCCTAATTTCGTTACAACGGCTCCTGATATAGATTTAACTCAAGGAGCCAACTCGATTATATGCGCTACTGACACACCTACGAAAAGATTTATCTTATCTTTGCAAAGACCTTGAAAGTCTACACAAAAGCGCTAGGCAACTGAATTGTTCTCAGCGGAAAAGGATGCTACTATTTACCATACCTAACACTATAATATAAAGGCTCTTAACAAAGAAAACGCGTAAAAACACAACCTTAAAGTATGCAAAATAGTGTATTGGGTATACAAATAATATTGATTTTTTTATCACACGATTCAATGGGCTAAAATGCGCTAAATACCGATCTCACTTTATATATCGTAAAATACGCGACGAGTAACATTGTATATGAAAACTCTAACATTTACTAAAGATATAGCTTACTAAATTACGATTTCCTTATAAAATAACTTGTTCAAATAGGGGCTTTCCTTTTAACTTTAACAACTCGACCCACGAAATTATATTTTTTATTATACTAAGTTTAACCTAAATTATTCAACCGGATCATTATAAGAAACCGGTTAACTTAATCCTGAAAACCCCTTTCTAGCTTTTATAAAAAAAAGAAAATTATAAACCCTTCAACTAATTAAAGCATCATCCATTTTAGCGGATTACCCTTTGAAAGGCAGCAAAGAAAGGTATTTACAAATATCTGTCTGGGTTTTAAAAGAGTTTAACTATAACGTTAAAAGGTTAACCTTTAAACACGCCTTTATTAAATACATATAATTGAAATTAATGACGATGAAATCAGTGGGAAAGACTCTTACAGAGTTCGTTATTTATTATAACAACGTTGTTATTTAAACTAATTTTCTTTTGAAAAAACGCTACCTACACTCATTTAGTTTTTGAAGGGGTTTTCTACTCTAGTACATCACTTATAATATACATACGTAATAAAAGATGAATTTCGAATCATTTACTTCATTTTCTAAAATATATAAATTGTTGGTAGAGCTTTAGACGTTGAAACGTTGTCGATTCGATTAGTCGAAGTAACAGTAGTATTTCGTGGTCAAATGGTAGATTTATTGTTCCAGGTTTGGTAGACAGCTAGGCGGTTTACGTTGTAATTTGTATGGTCAATTACTTGGTGTATACCCTAGTATAAAGTAGGCGTATACTGTAGTTAACCTGCAGCCAATACAGTAAGTCTACACAAAATAATACATTGAACTTGTAGTTTAGTATAGTTAACTTTTCTATAAGTAAAGTTGACCTATAATACTGCAATTATCATTATTCCAATACCCGCAGCTTTTTAGTGTGTACGTGTATGCTAGTATACTTAACTAGTCTTTTCCAGTAATTGTTAAATTACGACCTTGTTAATTGGCTAAGTCCCTATTAATTCCAGTTGACTTTTACATCAAATCATATCCATTTGCACTCAAATTAACCCCAATTACCTTTAATTGCCCTACGGCTCCAAGGTCCGACTTTATCAATTCTTATAAAAAGTTCTTCCTCTATAGGGTTGTATAAACTTCTAATTTAGCTGGGCCAATTAAACAAGTTGCTATCGTTAGTTCCCTGACAGTTTTCCAGTTCATAAATATATCCCTAACTGCTGATACGTGACTTAGCTTTACTGGGCAGCCTATTAGCATATCCTTCGATATGTATGGTCAGAATATTTCTATCTACAAACCTCTTAAATATATTATTCGTTAATACCTTGGTTATGGCATTAGCAGGATTATCCTTCCCATCAATCCACCGGAACTCCTCGATTTCCTTGCCTTTCTAAGCTTTGTAGAGTGCGATTACATCGATTATCAAGCATTTTTCGCTGTTGGTTCCGAGTTTTGAAAAGTATTCGAATGAGCTTTTCGAATCGATACAAATTACCACTGCAATAAAAGGAATTTTCGACTACCTGGTAATAAAGTTAAGGGTTTTCCACAATGTTATACCTATATTAAAGCCTGCCATTATATTATAAACCTCTAAAGTTAACACACCTCGTGTAATCCTATTGTATTCAATAAGAGTTTAATAAATTAGACTGCCTATAATTCTAAATTGATCCTTTAGTCTATCTTTTTTAATAAAAGTTATTAAAAAGCCGGTTTGTAAAAACAAATCGGTGTTATGTATAAAAGCCCGTCCATAAAAATTATTAAGTTAGCCTTCGATAAGTCGATCGAAACCATATTAATCTTCTGATTCAAGTTTCGTATCTACTACTTAAAATTCTTATTTAACCGGTTAAAGTCGTTCTTTATGAAATCCGATGCTTATATCGTAATAAATAGATCGTAAAAATCTTTCGATTAGTATAAGGTAGAAATATAATTACCACAAGCACTCTATTCCAGATATCGTTAAACTTTAGTTATATTAATCTGATCGATTGTAATTAATTTAACTCTTTCACCCTTGAAACAAAAATTAAATCCGGTACTTATACCAAACATACAGGTTAATAATTTATTAAAGTTTCATTTTTTTTCTTTTCATCAACGTTATTACTAGTTTAAAATTCCAGAATTAAGAGTTCTTAATCGCTTATTATGCTAATACTACAAAACCAGCCGTTTTAATGAAAAGGGTATCATTAACTTAGATACAAATTAGGCTGAAAACCTTTTTTTATGTTACTAATAACTACGGGTCGTATATTAAAGACTCTATATTTAACTATAACTTAAAAAACAATTCATAAGTAAAAAATTAATAAACGTCTATATCATCTAGTCTGTATAATATCTTAATATATCGTATTACCGTTCCCGGAGGTTATATAACACGTAGTTCATATTCTAATTCCAATAAAACCATCCGCTATCAGTCGGTTGCTAACCATATATATACTTGCGTTATATCTCGGCTATTAAGCGTAAACTTACCTTCAATTTTAATTAATAACCTTACCATTATAGCGACTACTAAGCGCTAACTAATCTTCTAAATTGGTGGCTACTACGTAAGGATTTAGTTCTTACCTTTGTTTCTATATACTTAAACGATTAAATGTAACTTTTTGTACAACCGTCCTGTAATCTTACCTTCAACCTCGAAAATAATCCTTGACTTAAAGATTGTGACATTTAGGTTTGAAGGTTAAAGTAAGTTTTTGGTACGAATTTTACAACTCCTCAAATTAGTAAGCCATTAATTCTGACCCCATTGTTTTTTTTAAAAAGTTTGCCGAGGGTTTTAATAATATTTTATACTCGAAAGATTTAGTGCCAAGTCTTTGTTATCTTTTTCTTTTCTTCTTACCCAAATAATATTCTCAATACAGCCCGGTATATATTATTCCTTTTTAAAATTCCTTTTTGCAAGGGTTCTTTCGCGTCGGCGCCATTTTATCGGTTTATAAGTAACGGGTGAAAAAGTTTCGTATCAATTCGGTTGTTGAAGTTAAAAGTTTTTATCGTTAGGTATCTTAATATAAGACTTAACCTAGATTATACAAAAGGTTACGGGACCGTAAACAGTTTTAATGAATACTTTAAAGTTAGCTATAATTAAAGTTTTGTATAAGCTTTTCCATTTACCCGGCTCCCGCTACACAAAGACTTTATTTTGTAACAGTAAAATAAGTACGTCGATAATCGTAAGGCCCTTTTTAGTATTCAAGACGTCGTTAGCTTAACGGCGTACCAATTCCTTCCGAAATTACTTCAATGCTCTACTGTAGGTTACAGATCGCTTTTAGGTACTTGCTAATAGTGGAAATTCATTTGTTAAACGTAGGTATGCTTTAAAGACCAGTAAAATTAATATTAGGCCGTTAAGGCACATAATATTATTCAAGCCCTTTACAGCCATTTAAAGGCGTGCCTTTAAATACGTAAAGTTTTCAATCTTTAGCATAAGGATATTATACGCTTGATTAGGTAGTACGTATACCATTTTAATATTTCTAATACTCTAATAGGCCTTTACAGGCACTTGTTTACACTAGATTCCTATTATTTTAACATTTTCTTCAAACTCCGCCGCCGTAAAGTTGGTAACGGTATCATAAACGACATCGTAAGGTAGGCCTAAGTATGTATTAATCCATAATATCCTCAGTATTCATTACGTATCTTTTGCCGATAAGGATTTGAAAAACTTGACTTCGTAAAAGAAATTTATAGAGTTATTGATATAAAAAACAGGCTTATTATTTGAGTAAAATGCATTAATAAAAACCTCTTAGTTAAAATATTCTTCGTTTTCAATGTAAATTTCAATTTTCCGGGGGCTTAGGTTTATTTTTGGCAATAATAACAGAGATTTTCCATGATTTTTAAAGCAAAGTATTCTACATCTTTATACCTTACGAAATTTAGGGTTTTATACAACCTATTAACAGCTGGGTAGTCAAAGCGCCGGTATAGTTAACGTATATTTAGCTTCGTTAAGTTTAATACTATTAACTTTATATCTTTAGAGTTGAAACTACAAATGCTCTTATTGAAAGGAGAGGAAATTTTTTTAGCCGCTTTTAATCAACTTATCGGCGTTGATATTAATATTAACGCTAAAGATATTGATATCCTTCAAACATAAAAGGAAAGGCTTAGGGGACTTAAGGATGTGAAATATAATTAATCCCACAACAATTGAAACTACTGGTATCTCTAATAACGATAATTATTCGCCTAGTCTGAAGCTAACTTTAGTTTTACCAACATCGTAACGATTAATTTTAATAGCCATAATGCTTTCTCTATGTTATACTACGAATTACAAATAGCCTCCTATTAAATACCTTACTACTATTATATTTGATATGTTACCTTAACACGTGTAGTTTATATAACAATCGCAGATGTAAAAGTCGTACAAGGGGTTATGTGCTTAATTCAGGTAAAGGTAAATATCTTTACCATTTAAGCGGTACAGAAATTCGTAGTTGTCTTATCACTAAACCGCATTAGGAAATATATCTTTATAACCCTCAATTTACTTCAGGATATTATCGGCGTTAATTGCCTCATCTCCTTTAAAATTTACAACGTAATACAAATAATTTTATTCGAAAGCAATAGGTTATTGGATATAATATATTACCTTTGAATTATTACATTCCGTCGGTGGGTATCGAGTTAACTAATAATAAAACTAATCATAAATCTAACATTTTTTACCACTATTATAACGATGATTTCTATAGTTAATAGGTTCGTTTAAATCTTAACCCTATTAACACTAATGTGGCTATTACCTCGAGTCTAAAGACGCTAAGCCAGATCTTAAACGTTAAAGTTGCCTATAGCCGTACTTACAGTTAACTTAATTAACTACCATAGGGTCTTTTTTATCCACGTTAGGGAAGTTACCGACTTAAGGGTATATACTAAATGAGTTTGGTATACACGCTATCACAATTGCAAGCGAAAAGTATAAGTAGCTAAAAAAGCCTTCGCAAACAATATTTGGCCGTTATAAAGCTTATTTAAACTTGTTAACGCTCGTGGATTATCCTTTTTAGTGTAGGATAAGGTACGTGCCACGAATAGCTTTAACAATATAGATATGGATTAACAATCTATTGAAATCTAGTTATATACGTTTAACTAACGTTTTCATTTGCTTGTATTTTCAAGGACCTGAACTCTCGATAGTACATTGTTTTCATTATTCTAAAGCTAACATCTCTAAGGAAAAGTGTATCATTCATTTGAATTTTAACAATATCTAAGTTTTTATTTTACATAATGAACGGAAATAATTTAAATGAAAACGTTATTATACCTTATTTATTTAATAAATACTTTTGGTACGTTAAAACTAATAAATACTTATTTGAGATAATCTATAAGAAGGTTTAACATATATTATCACTGGTTTAATGAAAAAACCTTATTTTTTTCAATTATGTAATAGTTTTAATAATGTAATTAGTTAAAACTTTGTAGAATATTACGTATACATTTACTCAATATTACAGCTATTGAAAGTCAATATACCGATTACGTTAGTGGTATAATCAATAGCAATAACAATAATTAAACATTAATTTGTTATTATAAACAATTGTTTAAAGTTTTTTTTTGTTTATTACTACATTTCTAAGTAATTAAATTTGACTCTTGATACAGCTGGCACCTAGTTTCACCCTTAATCGTGTTGATTATTTTCGATTTCAAAATCTATACGTTTTACCTTTCGAATTACGTTAATAGTATGAATTAAATGACTATATATATAAAAAGACTGTTAATATTGACTCTGTTGTTTTTAAAGTATTTATATGATTTATTTATAATAATTTGAAATGTAGAAGGATTAAGCTAAAACTATCTCTTAAGGCGGTCGGATTCTGTTTATAATCCTCGATTAATAAAAAAGATAGCGATACCTATTAAAGAGCTACTAAAAAACTAGTAAAAAGGAGTAACTCGGTTACGTAATTGATTAAGTAATATGAGTATACTTAAAAGCAACTCGAGAACGTCGTAAAAGTAGGGAAACCTTTAGGGATAGATTATTGGCGACCATTAGTCTAAGCACTAGCTTATAATATTACTCCCGTCTTAAGGGGAGACGAGGGGGGGGGGAGTTGCTTTGCAGTTTTAAAAGGTGTTAACAGCCTATAAAGCGTTTTAACACCATGTAAAAGGTATTATAATACGTTGGCGTAATTGAAGTTGCGGGTTATCTGTTTATGAACGTTGTAAAATACTATTATAAAGTATAAAAGGTGCTGACATCAGTCCCATCTTGGTGTTAGTCCCATTTTTTCATTGATCCCTTTTTTTCTCCCTATACATAATCCTCATTGTAATACCTAAGATATAAAATTTTCCCATTTTTATTTTTATCCTTAATATAATACTAGGTTTTTCGTTTCGTATAATTCCTTTTTCCCTATTTATTAACCAATGAATTTTGCTATATTCAGTCGTTTTCCTCGACTAATATCGATAAAGTCGTCCAAAATATAAGTGTTGTTGTTTCGGAACTATTTATTTTTCATTAACAAGTAGGTAATTCTTTTATATAATATTTATGAACGCGTACCTTGATAGGACACGTAAACAGATATATTTACGATGTATTTATCATATAATGTATAACTTTTAGAATTTCCATCAAGATATGAAAGGTAAATAAAAATGATAAATAACGATTAATAATTTATTTTTTGTAATTAAATATTAACGCGAAGTGTTATTATTATACCGTTCATACGACGAATTATATTATCGGTTATATATATATATGTTTGAATTGAAAGACCTATATTAATGAGATTTAAAAGAAATATTTAAGGTTAGCCTTACGTTTAATACCTAAAACAGGTTATAATCGTCTGGATTTTATAATATTTTATTATTAATCATGAGTAGATAAATAATATATAGGTTTAAGTAGTCGTTGTAATTTTTCTTTCTTAAATTTCAACGCATTACGTGAATTGAAGTTTATATATAGAATAGTAGCGATTTTGTACTTTTTACATTTATTTGTTTGGGCGGTTTTTGTATTATATATCTTTTGAATAAAAAACGTGAAATTTCAGTAAGTAAAAATATTTCAATATTAAATATAAATATCATAATTGAAAAAATGGTAAGGAGCCTAATTTAATAAGATTAGGAAATTGGTTAAAGATTTTAAAAGTATGAATAGTAAGTGAGGTATATTAATAAGTATAATAAGAAAATCATTAACTAAAAAAGCTTAAATTTGAATTTGGATAACGTTATCAACTAGTAAGAAAATATGGAAAAATTGTATTAATCGTTATATAAATATGAATTGAAGCCTAATATTTAGTATTGATGAAGTAATTGTTTTAGAGCGAATTAATAATTAACAATACTGTTGGTGTTAGTAGGCCTTAGACGTTACAACGTTGTCGATTCGATTGGTCAAAGTAACAGTAGTATTGCAGTAGTCAGATGGTGGATGTATTGTTCTAGGTTTGGCAGACCGCTAGTCGGCTTGCACTATAATTTGTATGTCCAATTGCTTGGCCCGTGCCCTAGAGTAAAGTATAGTGTACTGCACTCGACTTATATTTAATGCGGTAAGTCCGCACAAAGCAATATACTTAACTTGCAGTACAATTAACTTTACTGTAAATAAAGCTGACCTAATGCACTGTATGTAATACTATTTTAACACTGGCGGCTTTTTATTTCGTGCGCGCGCGTTAATGTAGCTAACCAATCTTTTCCGGTTACCACTGAATTTCCTCCTCGTTAAATAGCCAGACCTCTGTCAATTCTAGTTGATTTCCATATTAAAATACACCCAATCGCATGTAAATTGACCCCATTTGACCTTAATTTCTCCGTTGCTTCGAGGTCCGAGTTTATTAACTCCTACAAAAAGTTCTTCCGCTACAGTCCTCTATTTACAGGCCTTTATTTCAATTGTGCTAGTCAAATAGGTTACTATCATAACCTTTACTTTCTTGGCAGTCTTTCAATTTGTTATTACGTAATTTGGATTTCCCCGGTGATCGGTTAACGTAGCCTTCGATATGTATAGTCAGTTTATTGTTGTCTATAAACCTTTGCAAGGCTTTATATAACGTAGCCTTCATTATAGTATCTGTAAGATTATCTTTGCCATCGATCCATAGAAACTCCTTGATCTCCCTCCCTTCTTAGGCTTCGCGAAGTGCCATCACGTCGATTATCAAGCGCTTTTTACTGGTGGTTCCGAGCTTTGAAAGGCATTTAAAAAGGATTTTTAAGTCGGTACAGATTACCACCAGGATAGAAGGAATCCGTAGCTACTTAGTAATATGGTTAAGGGTCTCCTTTAGTGTTATACCTACGTTAAAGCCCGCTATTATATCGTAAACTTTCGAAACCAGTACGCTTCGTGTAATCTTCTTATACTTGATGAAAGTCTAGTAAATTAGGTTACCGATAATACTAAACTAATTTCCCCGCTTAACTTTGTTAACGAGAGTTATTAAATATCCGATTTGTAAAGATAAGTCGGTGTTATTTGTAAATACCCTATCTGTAAAAAGTATTAACTTTGCCTTCGACAGATCGATTATAACTATATTAATCCTGCGGTTTAGGTTTCGTATCTATCATTCGAACTTTTTATTTAGTCGGTTAAAGTTCTTATCCGTTAGCGTTTATATTTGTGTCGTTATAGATGAGTCGTAGAATGCTTCCAGTTAGCATAAGGTAGCAATATAGCTATCTTGAGCACGATGTCTTCAGTATCGTTAAACTCTAGCTTTATTAGTCTTATCGATTGTAACAAAAACAACGTTCTGGCCCTTTTAACGAAAACTTAGGCCGGCATTAACACTAAGTATACGGATCAACGATCCATTAAAATTAAGTTGATTATTTTTCGTTAGTATCGTTACCTGTTTACAATTTCAGAACTTAGAGTCCTCGATCGCTTGCTATTCCAGTGCTATAAAGTCAGCCGTTCCGACGAAAAGGGTATCGTTAGTTTACATACCAATTATGCTGAAGTCCTTTTTTTACGTTACTAATAAGTACGGATCGTATATTAAAAACTTTATCGCAAGCCGTGATTTTAAGTATAATTGGTAGATTAAAAACTAGTAAACGACTACTTTAGCCAATCCATATAATAATTTAACACACCGTATTACTGTTTCTGGTAGATGAATGGCATGTAGTTCCTACGACAGTTTCAATAATATAATCCTTTACAAATCCGTTACTAATTGTATATAATCTTGTGTAATGTCATGGCTATTAAGTATAAACTTGCCTTTAAACCTGGTTAGCAAATTTGTTGTTAAGGCAACAACCAAACGCTAACTAATCTTCTAAATCGTTAGTGATTATATAAGGATTTAATCCTTACCTTTATCGATGTATCCTTAAGTAATTAGTCGTAAATTTTCGTACGGCTGTCCCGTAGTTTTGCCTTAACCTCATGGATAATTCTCGACCTAAAAATAGTAATATTCTTGTTTTAAATGTTAAAGTTAGCCTTCGACACAAATTGTACCATACCTCGACTCAGTAAACCGTCGATTTCGATCCTATTGTTTTCCTTAAAAGATTTACCGAAAGTTTTAATAATTTCTTATACCCCAAGCTTTATTACTAAGTCTTCATTATCCTTTTCTTTTCTACTTATCCAAGTAATATTGTAAATACGGCCTGGTATATATTTATCCTTTTTCATATTCCTCTTTTTCAGGGGTCGTCCGCGTCGACAGCGTTTCATTAGCTAAATCGCTTAGATTAAGGGTTTTTTTCGTTTGTAGCCTTAATATAAAGCTTGACTTAAATAATTCGAAAGTATATGGTACCGTTAACAGTTTTAACAATTACTTTAAAGTTTATGATACTTAATATCTTATATGGCCTTTCCTATTTACCCGGCTTCCGTTATACGAGTACTTTACTTTATAGTTCTAAAGAAAACACGTCGATTGTTATAAATCCGTTTCTAGTATTAAGAGCGTTATTAACTTGGCGACGTGCCGATTTTTTTTCTCAGTTCTCTTAAAGCTTTTTTATAGGCCGTAACACGTTTTTAAGTACTTGCCGAAGGCGGAGATTCACTCGTCAGGCGTGGATACGCTCTAAAAACTAGGAACGTTGACACTAAACCGTCAGAGCTTACGGTATCATTAAATAATTTTACTGCCATTTGTAAACGTGCCTCCAGATCCATAAAACTTCCAATTTCCAGCGTAAGGATGTCATACGCTCGGCGAAGTAAGGCTTATACCCTTTTAAACTTTCTAATACTCCAATAGGATTTTACAGGTACTTTCTTACACTAAATACCCATTATCTTAACATCTTCCTGAAACTCCGCCGCCGCAAAGTTAGTGGCAGCATCGTAAACAACGATGTTAGGTAAACTTAGGTACATGTTAATCCACAATATCCTTAACGTTTCCCACGTATCCTTTTCCGAAAGGGACTTTAAAAACTTAGCTCCGTAAAAAGAGGTTATGGAGTCAATGACGTGAAATATAAACTTGTTTCCCAAGTAAAATACATTAATAAAAATCCTACAGTTAAAGTCCTCGTCGTCTTTTAGTGTAAACTTAAATTTCCAGGGGGCTTAGGTATACGTTTAACAGGAGTAATAAAGCCTTTTAGTAACTTTTAAGCCAAAGCATTTTACATCGTTATACCCTGCGAACTTTAGGACTTTATATAGCCTATTAACAACTGGGTAGTTAAAGCGCTGGTGTAGTTAACGTATCTCCGGCTTCGTTAAGTTTAACACCATTACTTCCGGGCCTTAAAGATAAAACCATAAATACCCCTACTTAAAGGCGAGTGAAAACCTTTGGCTGTTTTGAATCAACTTGTCTACGTTAACTTTCACGTTAATACTAAAGATTTTAATATTCTTTAAATGAAGTAAAAAAAGGGTAGGTGACTTAAGGATGTGAAACGTAATTGTTTTTTTAATAGTTTAAACTACCCTTATCCCTAGCAACGATAATTGTTCGTCTGGGCTAAAGCCAACTTTAACCCTGCTAATATCGTAACGATTAATCTTAATAGCTATAGTTTTTTCCCCGCGCAACGTCATATACTTCGAATAGCCTCCTATTAAGTACCTTATTGCCCTAGTATCTGGCATAATACCTTAAAACGTGTGATTTACGTAACAATGGCGAAGGTTAAAGGTATATAAAGGATCAGGGGTAAAATTAGGTCAAAGGTAAGGGTTTTTACCACTCAAACGGTATAAAAAAGTATAGTCGGCTAGTTATTAGGCCGCCGTACTAGGAGTAGCATCTTCGTACTACTTAAAAGCGTTAATGACGTTATTTGACTTATTGCTTTTAACGTCCGTAACTTAATTTAAGTAATTTTATTTCGAAGCAATAAGGTACTAAACGTGGTACGTTACTTTCCTATTATTATGCTCAGCGGAGTAGTTGCGATTTAATTAACAGCTAGTTTTATTACAGATCTAATATCTCTTACCACTATTACGAAGATAGTGTTCGTAGTTAATAGGTTCGCTTAAATATTATTAGTGTTAACGTATATACTGTCTTCAGTTTAGGGCCTAGGTTAATAGGTCTAACCTTAAGCGTTATGGGCGCCTGTATTTGCGGTCAACGTAATTAACTACTATAAGGTTTTCCTTATTTACGTTGGGAAAGTTTCCAGCTTGAGAATATATACTGAGCGAGTTGAGTATGCGTACCATTACGGTGGCAAAAGAAAAACGCAACTGGTTAAAAAAGACTTTACAGGTAGTATTTGGACGTTATAAGGTATATTCGAACTCACTAACGCCCGTAATAGCTACTCGTATCTATTTGCGGGGTGTAACTTCGCTAATGTAAGCTTTTTCTATTGTCTTTTAACATATTATCAGTTTGTTAAGCATTTAATTAAGAACATCTATTGGTGATTTCTCCTTTTTTTCTTTGCTATTATTATAGTTTACCACGTGGTGGCCTAGTTTATATAGTATTACGTAAAGTAAATATCGTACTCTAAGTAGCCCTTTATATTATCGTAAATTTTGTGAAACGTAATAACACTCGTTAAAAAGGTTAAGTAATAATATTTAACGTAACCTATAAGGATTTCGGGAAATGATAAGTAAAAACCAAAGATTTAGACTTCCATTCATTTACAGATATTTAGGAAAGGTATCATTTTGGTATCGAAAAGGTTATAAAGCTTTCTATCATACTTTTTTATATTATTTCAACCTTTAATAAAGTCCGTAATTAGCTTGTAATTGATATTAACCATTTTAATAGGTCTTAAAAGAAAGTCGCGATAATCATTTTAGGTTTAGTTGGTGTTTTTTAACGATTTAAATTTTAAAGGTTTTAAAGCCCGGTGTTAAGGGTAATTTCCAGTCGTATGACCCGAAGGGTAAAATCTTGTAATAAGACCTATAGTCAGCTTTCGTACGTAGGTAAGTTGAAAAGAAAAAGATTTTTAAGGTGCTTAGCGTTTATAGTGCTAAAGGTTGATAGATCTTTGGAGGTTTTGGAAGGTCTAACGATTTTATTTAATTGACTTATGTAAAGCGCCAATATCAATACCTTTAGCCGCGTTAACAGCCCTAGTTTCGCGTGCTTTTCCGCCACTAGAGGCGTATTCCACATTGTTACGGAAAGATGTTAGGCTTCCGAAAATATTAATAGATTCCTTATTACCAGTTTACGAAAAGGCTTAACTTAGCTAGGATTAAAGGGGAGATTTCTTAAATTACGTATAAAGGCGGTAAAGTTTTTTAATAACTTTTCCTTTTAACTGTAAGTTATAAAGGTATTCGTTAAGTTAGGTTAGGTCGAAAAGGGCTTAGGTTAATATTGTAGTACCTTGTACTTAAACGAAAATCACTTGTTCCTTTAGTTCGGACCTAAGTCTTAACTTGACCGCTTTTTAAATTGTTTTTCACATATTAATTTTCTATTCGTTGAAAAAACTCGCGATATCTGTTAAATGTGCGTTCGGTGTCGCGGCTAGTGGTTTACTTAACGATAAAGCTTTCGACGAAGTTAGTAAGGTGTTTCTCCGTAAATTCTTTATCTTCATCCGATGCCTAAAGGTTTTCGTTGTAAAACTTAGTAAAGGCAGTTCCGAAGGCGTCAATTACCCTGTCAATCTCTAATTCAGGTGCTATCTCGAGGTGTAGGGCTCTATGGGACTTGGTGAAAAGTGTGTAGCGATAAACTTGATGATCTTAGGCCTAGGGACTTAGTATTTTGGCGTAAAGTCGCGTGAGAACTTGGCGATTAGGCGTGGAGTTAAATGACGCAGATTTCTCGACACGCCTTAACTATTCTTGTTGTTTTCACTTAAAGTAGCGAGCTTAAAGATGAAATTAATATAAAAGGAGTAAAAAGAGTAAAGTATAGGCAAAGGTTTAATATGGGGTAAGGTTGGAGATCGTTTGTTAGCGGTAAAAGACGAAAGTTATTTGTTATTTTAGCTGTGGAACTTAGTCTTTTTTACAATAGTGGCACCTATATTAGTATTAACTTAGCTGTTTGCCAACTTGTCGTTTGAGACTTTTAGTGGTTAATTTTAACTCTTTTTAAAAAGGATCAATAAAAATTTCTTGGTGTTTTCAAGTAACAATACCGTCGCCTACTTCAAAATTTCTGTTAAGAACTAACGTAACCTAAAAAGTCTTTTTCATTTTCCTACCGTTAAGAACTAACGCAATACTAATAAGGCACTTCGCAAAAATCTTTCCTCTACCTTAACAGCCGTGGCCACAAAGCGTAATAACCGGAAAATAGCTTCTTCTTCTACTTAGCTTATCTATACTTAACCTAGTAAGTAAGCACTAATTAGTGTTGGTAAGACTTAGACGTTGTAATGTTGTCGATTCGATTAGTCGAATTAATAGTAGTATTATAGTAGTCAGATGGTAGATGTATTGTTTTAAGTTTGGCAGACCGCTAGCCGATATACACTGTAATTTGTATGGCCAATTGCTTGACCCGTGCCCTAGAGTAAAGTGCAGCGTACTGCACTCGAATTACACCCAATGCGGTAAGTCCGCACAAAGCAATACACTCAACTTGCAGTGCAGTCAACTTTACTATAAGTAAAGCTGACCTACTGCACTGCATGTAATGCTATTCCCACAGTTGGAATAGCAGTCAAATGCAGTATAGTCAAGTCAACTTTATTTGCAGGAAAATTAATTATACGTACTGCAAATTGGCTGCAGTTTGTGAGATTTGAATACGCTGCACTACAAGTAAAGTATAGTAGGTTCCAACTTCAAAGTGGGGCACAGGCCAAAGTGTTTGGCCATACAAATTAGTGTGCAGACCGGCTAGCGGTCTACCAAACTTAGAACCTACACATCTCAATCAACAATATCAACGCAACACGAGTTACTTCGATTACAATGATTCAAATCGACTATGTTCCAACAATTAAAATCCTACCAACAAATAAGTCAAGTTAAATTCGTTTATAAGCCTAGTAATATGGTTTATTATTATTTTCGGCCGAATTGTGATGGGATTTGAAATTATCAAAGGTTATAGTATTCGAACAGTTTAAAAACAGCTTAAAAATCGGGTAAAGATAATTTACCTATTTAACTTAAAGTTATTGCTTTGAAAAGTTTTCAATATGTAAGCGATTGACTTAAAGTTCAGTTTAAGCTTATAAGATATTTTTAACGTAGTATTTGGGTTTGAATTCGCTATCATCTCTAATAATATTAATAGCTAGCAGTTGAGAATAACGAATTTCTTAATTGAGAAACGGATTAGAAATTATTCGAATAAGCCAATTCATATAAAAACAGTGGTGTTTTTGAACTGAGACGTTAAGTTTAATAATTTGGAAATAAATAATATGTGTAATACAGTATTTATTTTAAGGTTCATTTTATTTTTTCATACAAATTTCATCTACTTAATTATTTTTTTTAAGAAAAAACCTAAATTTTATTTCTAATATGAAATCGTTTCGAAGAAAGATATTATTTATTGACGCCTTCCTCAAACGATATTACGCAACTATTCTTAAAGTTGATCCAAATTTATCAACGTTACAAATATATCAGATGACGTTGACAACTTTTATATATAGGTTTATAACCGGAATAATTCAATATCATATGGGTTTCATAAGGTCGATTAAATAATTATATGTTATAAAACTAGATCAATATTAATAGTGTTAATTTTTTTATTATTTAACACAAATTGATATTTAGATAATAAACTCTTTTGATCTAGTAAAGTGTAAATCATAATAAAACGTAAATACGCTAAAATTTTCTAATGAACAACTTCGAAAACATTATTCATTTTGAAATTTAATACGGTGTTTAAGCGTTTTTAAAGCTTACCTGTTCAATTGTAACCTCTATCATTAAAGATAATACGAAAAAAATCGTAAAAACTTTAGTAATAGTTTAGAAATTGTTTTGTATAAGTTTCTATTTTTATAATTTCTATGGTTTTTATAGTAATGGCTTTGTTTGAATAATTTATAGTAATTATAAGGTAGCGTAGGTCGTTAATTCGTTTTTAGAAAGATCATTATCAATTCGATTCAAAGTTTGCTTCAAAACTAATTCAGAATCGATAGGAGCTTAAAAAATATTTTTGGTAATATTATTATGAGATATCCTTTTATAAATATTACAATTATAGTAAAAATATTCAACTACATAATATAATCCAAGTTATGAATACAATCTAAATAATATGTAGATAATAAATTTATGACTCGCGTTACCAGTAAAAACCGAATTATATATTATTAGGATTAGCTCGATAGTAAACGGCTTGTAAACGAAAAATCTAAATTTCATTGCGAAATCGTGAAAAGTTTTTATCATTTATCGAATATTCCAACAAAAAAAAACCATAAATTCGCAATCTTTATTAATACAAATATTAGCCGAGAACCCGCCGTTGTCTTCATATATTAAGTAAATTAAACGAGAATCAATAATATCCCAAAAATAACGTCATTATAATTACTTTAGAAGTCGGCGTTATTAACGAGTTGGTAAACTTTCGGAATAAATTCGCCAGTAATAATGAATTGTGTGATATGCGCGTTTATAATCGATTTAAAAACGATTTATTTAGGGAGAGGAAGCAGTTGTTCTCGATTCAAAATTCTGATATTTAAAAATCTTTTAAAATATTGTTGGAATAGTAGTAATTGTAGTGCAGTAATTTAACTTTACTTACAGTAAAGTTGACTATATTGACTGCAAGTTAAGTGTATTATTTTATGCGTCTACTGTATTAACTGTAGGTTAAATACAGTATAGTCTCACTTTACACTAAGGCACAAGCCAAGCAATTGACCATACAAATTACTATGCAGACCAGCTAGCAGTCTGCCAAACCTCGAACAATACATCTACCACTTTACCACGCAATACTACAGTTACTTCAACCAATCGAATCGACAACGTTTCATCATCTAAAACACTACCAATGAATATTCTGATTGACTTATGATATTATAACGGGCTGTACATAGTCGATTCCCTTATTATAAAATAATTGAAACGGAATTATAAGTGACGCTTTAATCAACGAATTTATCGTTTAGAAAGCTATCGAGAGGTTATAAGGTTTTCTATTTTTTTTGGTAATTCTTAAGGATAGTAAATAGGTGGGTTGTATTCTGCAGCTTCACGTTTTATATTTTTAAGTAATTTATAATCCTTAAAATTTTCTTGATGTTGGAATAGTAGTAATTGCAGTGCATTAAGTTAACTATACTGACTGCAAGTTGAGCGTATTATTTTGTATGAGCCTATTGAATTGACTGCAAATTAAGTACAGTATGCGCCTACTTCACACTAGGGCATGGACCAAGAAATTGACCATACAAATTACTGCGCAGACTGGCTAACAGTCCATCAAACCTAGAATAATACATCTACTACCTAACTACTACAATATTACTGTTACTTCGACCAATCGAATTGACAACATTGTAACGTCTAAAGCCCTACCAATACTGATCAATGCTTATTAAGTTAAGCATAGATAAACTAAGTAAAAGAAAAGGCTACTTTCTGGTTACGTTCTACGTCAAACAATGGCTAGGGTAGAGTAAAGAGTCTTGCTAAAGGCCCCTACGAACTGCATCGGTTTTTACAGCAGTAAGTAAAGAAGACTTCTAAGCTACATCTATTTTCACGACAGCTTAAAGGTAGCAGTGGTATCGCTATCAAAAACACTAAAAAACTTTACCAAAGATTCTTTAGAAAAAACGTTAAAATTAACCGCTAAAAGTCTCAAACAACAAGTTGGAAAACGGTCAAATCAGTACTACTACGATTGTTACTACTGTAAAAACGACTAAGTCCCACGGCTTGCAACTTTCATCCTTTGGCCTTTACCAACAACAACAAATGATTTTCCACCTTACCCTCTATACCAAACCTTTACTCCTAATTTACTCCTTTCTCTTCCCCTATGTCAATTTGATAGTTAAGATTGCTAATCGAAGCTAAAACACCACGAATCTCCAAGTTACGTCGAGAAAGCCACGTTATGCGACCTAACACCAAGTTGCTAAGTTTCTATGCAACCTCACGCCAAAACACCAAGTCCCTACACTCTCAAATTTCCAAGTCCATCCACACCACGCAACCAAGTCCTACACAAGCCAAAAAGTTAAGATGGCAACTGCAAGTGCTTACTATCAAGCCATTACTAACCCTGCCTAAAAAAAAGCAATCAAAACCCTCAAAACAGTTTTAATTTACTACTTTGAAGAATATCTTTAGATTAAAAATATTGAAAGGACTTTAACCAAGGCCTATCTGACTAATTACGTTAGCTAGTATATCTTCAACATAGACCTTAGTAATGGCTACTTTCGCGGCGCCCGAACTTTCCAAAACATTCGTAAATTCTTTAACCAATAGATACCTAATATATGAAAAATAATCTAACGCTTAGTTAAGGTTAAGCTAAAAATAGAAGTCATTCTCTATGGAATTTACATCCCAGAAGAAACCTTACTAGAGCTCACCGAAACCATTTTTCAACTAGCTCAACGAAAATACCCCTTTTAAAATCCTAATCCTTAAAACACGCGAGAGAAGAACAAAGGTGTTAAAAACTTTTAACGACCTTATACACGGTTGAAAAGACCTTCCCTTCATCCCCAATTAATTTAGACATCTTTACATGATAACGATAAGAAACCTATTAATTTCCTTAGCAGTTAAATACTTTTATATAATAGCGCGAAGTACGTATTTAACAATAGCAGGGCGCGCGAAGGAATAGCTGCCAATGCGACAAGAGGTATTAACATTAACTCCATCCATTGGTTAATTAAATAACATTGTCAAGTACCTTTAAAACTACAAATCCTATTGCTATCTAACTATTTAATTAAAATCGCCAAATCCCTTAAAAAACTTTTCCATGGCAGGTTTGCTTATACGAGCGAGCCCACTATAGGTCCTAACACGGAACTTTACCTCTCATGTCAGGCGACTGGCAATTACTCTTAATACCTTATTTATGAAACTTTAAAGTTTAAATTACAGGAAAATATCAATAAAGTCTAAGATGATTATCGTAACCTTTTTTAAAAATCTATTAAGATAATTAATATTAATTATCAGCTTTTTATTAATTTGGCCAAAATTTGGAATAATATAAAAAATTACAAAGGGGAGCTTTATAACCTTTTCGACACGAAAATAATACGCTTTTTAAATATTTGAAAGTAAATAGAGGTTTCTTTTTTTGGTTTTTATGTATTATTCCCCGAAATATTTGAAAGATACGTTAGAGATTATTATCTAACCTTTATAACTCAAAAAACCACGTTTCTCGAAGTTTACGATAATATAAAAGTTATTTCGAACAAGATATCTACTTTATTCAATATTATACGAATTAGATCACTATGAGGTAAACTACGATGATAGCGAAGAAGAAAAAGGAAGAAACACTAAGAAATATGCTAAATCAGATATTTAACAAGCTTATACTATGTTAACGAGTAATAGTAAAGGTATACTCTAGCGAAACAACACTTCGTGAATAGATACGCGCAGTCGTTACGGGCTTTAACGGATTTAAATACGCTTTTTAACGCCTAAATACCATTTACGAAGGCTTTTTTAACCAGTTAAGCTTTTCGCTTACAACTGTAATAACACGTATACCAAAATAATTCGATATGTACCCCCAAGTTAGCGACTTCCGTAATGTGGAGGAAGAAAATCGTACAGTTGTTAACTACGTCGACCGCAAGTATAGTTATAAGCGCCCTTAACGCCTAGAATCTGGCCTAATGACCTTAAACTAAAGGCAATAACAACACTGACGCCAATAAGGCTAAGATTTAAGTAAACCTATTAACTATAAGAGTTATTATTGTAATAGTGGCAAGAGATATGGAATTGATAGCAAGTTTAGCTATTGGTTAACTCGCTACCCCTTAGTTAAACGTAATAATAAAAAGGTAATATACTATATCTAATAATATACTACTTTCAAGTAAGACTACTTGAATTATATTGCAGACTTCGAAGGGGACGAAGTTGTTAACAGTAACAATAACTTAAAATAAATTAAGTGATATAAAGATATTACTTCTGGTACGGCCAAGTAATTAGCCGACCACATCTTTTTATACTGTTTGAGTGGTAAAAACCCTTACCTTTATCCTAGCCAAGACTTTAGCTCCTTATATATCTTTAACCTTCGCGATAGTTAGGGAAACCATATATTTTAAGGTATTATAATATATATAAAGGTAATAAGGTACTTAATAAAGGGTTATTAATAGTACATAAAATTGGGAAAGGAAAATACTACGGCTACTGAGATTTATTGTGAAAATGTTAGTAAGACTAAAGTTAGATTTATTTTGGGTCAATAAATATCGTTATTATGGATAATGGTAATTTAAATTATAATTAACTGGATTAATTTTTACATTTTCCAATTCTTTACCCTTTTTATCCTTTATTTAGAGGACATACAGATAATCAACGGTAACTTTAATATTAACGCCGATAAGATAGTTAAAAACAGTTAAAGATTTCCCTTTACCTTTTAATAGGAGTATTTATAGTTTTAGTTTTAACGCTTGAAGGTAGTGGTATCAAATTTGACGGAGCTATAAATGCGTTAATTACATCGGCTTTTTAACCATTTAGCTATTAATAGGCTTTACAAAGTTCTAAAGTCCGTAAGGCATAAAGATATAGATTAATTTTCTCTAAAGACTATCGAAAAAATTTATTACTATTGCCAAATATACGCTTAAG
This sequence comes from Anisogramma anomala, assembly GCA_038502455.1. Lineage (NCBI taxonomy): Eukaryota > Fungi > Ascomycota > Sordariomycetes > Diaporthales > Gnomoniaceae > Anisogramma > Anisogramma anomala. The sequence goes on along the minus strand of JASMMZ010000005.1, from coordinate 7,269,504 downwards.
CCCCCCGAAGATTCAAGTTTACATTAAAAGACAACAGGGACTTTAACTACAAGGTATTTATTTATATGTTTTACTTAGATAATAAACATGTTTTTCATGTCGTTTACTTCATAACCTTTTTTTTTTACAGAGTTAAATTCTTGAAATCCCTATTAGTAAAGGATACATGAAAAAAGTTCAGAATATTATGGATTAATACCTATTTATGCCTACCTAATTTCGTCGTTCACAATATTAACATCAACTTTATGGCGGCGAAGTTTTAAGATAATACTAAAATAATAGGGATCCAGTACAAACAAGTGCCTGTAAAAGCTTACTAAAGTATTAGAAAATAAAAAGGGTATATAGACTACTTCGCTGAATTCATAATATCTTTACATTAAAGATAAAAACTTTACGAATTTAGAGGCAAGCCTTTAAATGACGGTAAATAAATTGAATGATGATGTGGGTCTTAACAGCTTATTGTTAATATTGTTGGTCTTTGGAGCGTATCTACGCCTAACGAGTAAATATCCCATATTACTAAGTACCTAAAAGCAAGATAAGACCTACGATAAAGTATTAAAAGAACTTCTAAAGTAATTGATACGCTGCCAAGTCAACGACACCCTGAATACTAGGAACGGCTTTACGATAAATGACGTACTTACTTTTCCGTTACAAAGTAAAGTCCTCGTATATCGTGAAATAGGTAAATGGGATTGTTTATAGAAAACTTGAAATATCTCCAACTTAAAAACAATTTTTAAAACTGAAAACGGCTCCGTAACGTTTCGCCTCATTTAGGTTAAACCCTACATTAGGGTAACTGATGATAAAAACCCTGAAATTAAACGACCGAGCCAATATGAGCCTCCTTCACCCGTTATCGGAAAACCGATAAAACGTCGCCGACGCGAAAGATCCCCGAAAAAAAGAATATTAAAAAATAAAAAGACACACGAGTGTTATAATAGTAGTAATTACAGTGCAGTCAGTCAATTTTACTTACATTAAAGTTGACTATACTAACTGCAAGTTGTGTGTATTTTCTATGGGTCTACTTTATTAGCTATTAGTCAAGTACAGTATGCGTCTACTTCATATTAGGGTATGGGCTAAGCAATTAGTCTTACAAATTACTACGCAGACCGGCTAGCAGTCTATCAAACCTAGAATAATACATTAACCACTTGACCACGTAATACTACTGTTACTTCGACCAATCGAATCGATGAATTTGTAATGTTTAAAGCCCTATCAATAATTATCAGTGCTTATTAGATTAAGTACAGATAAGTTAAGTAGAAGAAGAATTGATTTTCTGGTTATGCTTTACGTTAATAACGGCGGCTAAGGTAGAGGAAAGATTTTTGCGAAGGGCCATTACTATTGTGTTAGTCTTTACGGAAGTACGGAAAGAAAACCTTTGAGTTGCGCTAGTCTTTGCGACATTTTAGAGGTAGCAACGGTATTGCTATTAAAAACACCAATAAATCTTTAATAAAGATATTTCTTAAAGATGTTAAGATTAACTGTTAGAATTATTAAAGTTCAACAAGTTGACGCACGGCTAGATTAATACTACTACGAGTGCTATTACTGCAAAAACGACTAATTCATACGGTTAAAATAACAGATAACCTTCGACCTCTACCTATAATAATAAACGACCTTCGACTTTTCCTTTTACATCAAACTTTTGCTTAAACACTAAAATTTTCCATTTACTTTACTTTTTTCACTATTTATACGTTAATTTAATCGCCAAGTTTGCTATCCTGAGCGAAAACACTAAGATTTGACAAGTCGCGCCGATAAAGTTACGTCGCACAACCCAACACTAAGTCCTCAAATTCGTACGCTACTTTACGCCAAAACACAAAGTTACACACCAACCAGAACCTTAAGATGGCATCTAGTTATAAGCGAATAAAGGTAATTAAAGCTTTTGGACTCCTTTTTTAAAATCATTACGATAAAGAGATTTGGGGGTATAATGTCGATAAAGACTTTACAGAGAAACACTTGGTTAATTTCATCTGCAGTTATATCGTCGACTAAGACATAGGCGAAAACCTTGACCGCGGTAATCGTGTTTTTCGTAAATACCGTAAGTTCTTCGACTATTGGATTAACTACATATGGAAAAAGGTTTAAAGGGGTATTAAGTTAAAGTTAAAGGCAGAATTTAAAGGGCGAGGAATTTATATGTTAGAAAAGAACCCTACCAAGTTAACAAAGACCTTTTTCGACTTAGCTTAGTTTAATGAATGCCTTTAAAACCCACGTTGTAAGGGAAAGGGTATTGAAAATCTTTAACGCTGTTATATACGTTTTAAGGGACTTCCCTTTTACCTTGAGCTAAGTTAAGCCTTTTTATAAGTTGAAGATAAACAATCTATTCATTTGTTCGGAAACCTAATACCTTTATGTAATAAAGCGAAGTACGCCCTTATCAGCGGTAGAGTACGTAAGGCGGCGGTTGTTGATATGGTAAAATATATTAACGTTGGTGTTTTTTACTATTTTGTTAAGTAAAATCGTGAAGTCTCTTAAGAATTTTAAGCCTTTATTGCTTCTTAGCATTTGAATTAGTATTACCAAGCCCTTCAAACGCCTTTTTACGGTAGGCTTTACCATAAGATTTTACCCCTCATATTAGGCGATTGGAAATTACCTATAATTCCATGGTTTAAAAGTCCCAAGGTTTAAATTACTAGGAGATACTAATAAAGATTGGAACTATTATCGTAATTTTTCTTCAAGATTTGTTAAGATAGTTTATATTAATTAAAGTCTTTTTACAAATTTCGTTACGATTCGGAACAATGTAAAAAAATATAACGGGAAGCCTTACAACCTTTTTGATACAAAAATAATACCCTTTTGAAATATTTGTAAGTAAATGGAAGTTCTCTCCTTTAGTTTTCACTTACTATTACCCGAAATTCTTACAGGATACACCAGAAATTTCTACCTATTTTCCCAATCCGAGAAACTACTTTTCGCAATGTTTACTTTAGTATAAAAAGCTATTTCGAGTACGACGTTCACCTTGCCTAATATTGTAAGAATTGTGTTATTACAAGTTGAATGACGATAATGGCAAAGAAAAAATGAGACAAAATACTAATGGATGTGTTAAATTAGATAATTAATTAGACGATGTTATATCAACAAGTAATGTGGAAAGTCCACATTGACGAGGTTATACTTTATAAGTAGGTACGGGTAGTAGTTACGGGAGTTAGCAAGTTTAAATACGCTTTATAATGTATAAATGCCACTTGTGAAGGCTTTTTTGACCATTTAAGTTCCTGGTTTACAATTATGATAATGCGTATACCAAACTCGTTTAATAAATACCCCTAAGTCGGTAACTTCCATAACGTGGATGAAGAAGACCTTACAATAGTTAATTTCATCGATTGTAAATACGTCTATAGGCGCCTTTAACGCCTAATATCTAGTTTAACAGCCTTGGATAAAAACCAATAGTTACGTTAGCGCTAATAATGCTAACATTGAAGCGAAGCCATGAACCATGAAAACTATCGTCGTAATAGTGATAAGAGATATGAAAGTTATAATAAGTTTGGCTGTTAGTTAATTAGTTACCCTACCAGTCTACAGTAAATTTAAAAAGGTAATATATTACATCTAATACCCTATCACTTTCGAATAAAATCATTTAGATTACATCGTAAACTAAAAGAGTGACGAGATAATGAACGGAGATAATACCCTAAATTGAATAAAGTAATATAAAGATATAGCGTTTAATACACCTTAATAATTAGCTAACTACGCCTTCCTATATCGTTTAAACGGTGAAGATCTTTACTGTTTCCCTGATTAACTCTTAACCCCTTATACATCTTCAATCTTTGTGATCTTTGGGCAAATTATACTTTTTAAGGTATTATGTTAGATATAGTGGCAACAAGGGATTTAATAAGAGGCTATTATTAATACATGGTATTAAAGAGGGAAAGTACTACGGTCACTAGGATTAATTATCACAATGTTAGTGAAGTTAAATTTAGCTTCAGATCAGGCTAATAACTATTGTTAATGGGAATAAAGATAGTTTAAACTATTCTGTGATTAATTTCGTTTTATATGTTTAAATCCCCTACCTCTTTTCCTTTTTATTCAGAGGATATAAAGTCCCTCAGTATTAATATTCATGTTAACGTTGACGAACTAGTTTAAGACAGCTAAAGGTTTTCCATTACCTTTAAGTGAAGGTATTCATAGTTTTATTTTTAAGGTTTAAAGGTAATGGTATTAAATCTAGCGAAGTTAGAGATATATTAATCACACTGGTGATTTAATTATCTGGGCGTTAATAGGCTGTATGAAATCCTAAAATCTATTAGATATAAAGTTGAAGAATACTTTTCTTTAGAAGTCATTGAATGATTTTATCAATATTACACAACATATGTCTATTCACTCCAAAGATTGAAGTTTACATTGAAAGACGATAAGAAACTTAATTATGGGATTTTTATTAATATATTTTATTTGGAAAATAAGCTTGTTTTTTATGCATCGTTAACTTTACAACCTATTTTAATAAAGTTAAGTTTTAAAAGTCTTCATCGGCAAAGAATATGTGGAAAATACTTAGGATTCTGTGAATTCATACGTACCTAAGTTTATCTGATATCGTTGTTTATGATATTTTCATTAACTTTGCGGTGGCGGAGTTTTAGGAAAATATTGAAATAATGAGAATTCAGTGTAAATAGATGCCTGTGAAGGCTTACTAGAGCATTAAGAAAGTTTAAAGGCATACGTATTACTTCTCCAAACGTATAATATCCTTAAATCGAATATTGAAAGCTTTAGAGATTAAGAGGAACGCCTTTAGAAAGCGGTAAAAAGCTTAAACGACATTGTGAGCCTTGATGACTTGGTACTAACGTTGCTGGTTTTTGGAGCGTACCTACTCCTAACAAGTAAATATTTGCTATTATCAAGTACCCAGAAGCGAGTTGTGGCCTACTTCAAAGTATCAAAGGAAATGCGGAAGGAATCAGTACGCTTTTAAGTTAACGACACCTTTAATACTAGGAAAGGCCTTAAGATTATCAACGTATTTACTTTGCCATTATAAATTAAAGTCTTCATATAGCAGAAGCCGGGTTAATGGGAGGATTTATATAAAACCTTAAGTATCGCTAACTTTAAAATAGTTATTAAAACTAATAACGGCTCCATAACTTTCCGTATCATTCAGGTTAAGACCTATATTAGGACAATTAACGATGAAGCCTCCTAAGCCAAGCGATCGCGCTAATACAAGTCTCTTTTACCCGTTATCGACAAGCCGATAAAACACTGCTGGCGCGGACAACCCCCGAAAAAGAAAAATACTAAATAGGAGAAATATAAAATAGGCCGCATCTATGATACTACTTGGGTAAAAAAAAAAAAAAAGATAACAAAAACTCAATACTAAAACGTCAAATACAAAGTATTATTAAAACTTTCGGTAAACTCTTTAAGGAAAGTAATAAAGTCGAGAATTATGGTCTCTTAACTCAAGTAGTTGTATAATTTGTGTCGAAAGCCGATTTTAATCTTCAAGAACTCAATATCACATTACCTAAGTAGAGGATAATCCATAAAGTTAAGGGTAAGATTACAAGGCGTCCATACAAAAAATCACGTATAATCGCTTAAAAATACTTTTGAAAAGGCAAAAACTAAATTCTTAAGTAATCTCTAACGATTTAGAAAATCAGTTAACGTTTAATAACCGTTTTGATAACAAGTTTGCTAACAAAAACTAAAGGCAAGTTCAAGTTTAATAGCCGAGATATAACGTAATTATATACGCAATTAGTAAATAACCTCTAGCGAATCGTCTCACTAGAGTTGCCACAGGAATTACGTACCATATACCTTCAGGGGACGGTAATACGATATATCAAGTTATTATATAGACTAGTCGAAGTAAACGTCTAATAGTTCCTAACCTACCAATTAAACTTTGAGTTACGGCTAAGTATAATATTTTTAATATACGACCCGTATTCATTAATAACGTAAAAGGAAAACTTCGGCTTAATGGGTATATAAATTAAAGATACTCATTTAGTTGAAACGGCTGTATTTATAACATAGGAATAGCAGGTAATGAAAGACTTTAAATTCTAGAATTATAAGCCGGTCACATCCTTAAGTAAAAGAAATCAACTTAACTTTCATAAATCGAAAATGCGCATATTTGGTAATAATACCGGCCCTATATTTCACCAAAAGAACTAAGTCTCGAATTTAACCACAATTAATAGAACTAATATAGCTAAATATTAACGTTGATTGGAATAATATACCCATAACAGCTATATTGCCACCTTATACCAACTGGAAGCCTTTTAAAATCTATTTATTACGGTAAAAGTATAAGATCTAACAAATCAAAAACTTAATCGGCTAAATAAAAGGCTTAAATGGAATATGCGAAACTTAAACCGAGGGATTGATATAGTTATAACCTATCTGTCGAAAGCTAAGTTAATAATCTTTACGGATATGTCTTTTATAAATAACACCGACGAATCTTTGGAAATCGGCTTTTTAATAAACCTTGTTAATTAATATAGGAGGTAGAATCAATTTAGCATGATTATTGACCTTATCTATTGATACTCTATTAAATACAAAAGTATTACATGAAGCGTGTTAGCTTTAAAGGTCTATAGCATAATAGTAGACTTTAATATAGACATGATACTAAAGGAAACCCTTAACATTATTACCAAGTAACTAAATATTTTTTTCTATTTCTGTAGTAATCTATATCGATTCGAAGAGCCTATTTCAATGCTTTTAAAAGTTTGTAACCATTAGCGAAAAACGCCTAATGATTAATGTAATAATACTTCGCAAAGCCTACTAAAGCAGGGAAATCGAGAAATTCCGGTAGATTAATGGGAAAAACAATCCTACTAATGTTATAATGAATTTACCGCTAAATAAGGCCCTTAACAGGTTTATGGATAGTAGTAGACCAAATATACGCATCGAGTGCTACGTTAATAAGCTACCCGGAAAGGCCAAGTTACGTCATGGCAGTTAGGGATGTGTTAACAAACTGAAAGACTGCTAGGGGATTGACGATAGCAACTTATTTGACTGGTATGGCTAAATTATAGGTTTATATAAACCTGTGGTAAAAAAAACTTTTTATAAGAACCAATAAAGTCGAACCTCGGAGGCGTAGCGAAACTAAAAGAGAATGGGGTTAATTTAAGTGCAAATAGATAAAATTCAATTTGGAATTTTACTGCAATTCACAAGAGTCTAGCTAATCAACAAAGTTGATGGAATAGTACTACATGCAGTACAGTAGGTCAACTTTATTTATAGTTAACTTGACTGTACTGCAAGTTGAGTGTATTGTTTGTATGGACTTACTGCATTGGGGGTATGTCGAGTGCAGTATACTGCACTCCACCCTAGGGCACTGGCCAAGCAATTGGCCATACAAATTACTGTATATACCGGCTAGCGGTCTGTTAAACCTAGAATAATACATCCACCACTTAACCAATACAATACTACTGTTACTTCGACCATGATTCGAATCGACAACGTTGTAACGATCTAAGATCTATTATGACCCAAGAACATTGGAGGGTCAGAAAACAGGCCAGTATGGGGCTAAGCTACTAAGAACCCGATGTCCAACACATCAGGTGGGGATATCTCTTATGTCAGCAACCTTAGGGTTAGGGTTACGCACTAAGGATCATTGAGATCATGTTTCGATCCAATATGATCCAGCACTGAAGGTGTATGAAGGATTAAGGATATAAGAACACGGTCAGCACCACATAGATAGTATTTCCTTCATAGCTCTTCAGTTATCAATCTAAGTATTCAGTCTCAGTATATTCTGAATAGCCTCACGGCTTTTGATCATTACTTGCACGGTTGCGATATTGTTCACTCAGCACCTCTGCTACCTTCTTGATAACATAAACCCTCTGACACCTTCTATATACTCACGGGTATTTAGTGTGATTATTAAAAGACTCTACTAACAGTATTATTAAAACTTTCGGTGAACTTTTTAAAGAAAGCTATAAGGTCAAAATTAAAGGTTTACTAATGAAAAAAGTCGTATAATTTGTATCGAAAGCTGGCTTTAACTTTTTAAATCTCAATATTACAATTTTGAAATTATAGATTATCTACAAAGTTAAAGGTAAGACTACGGTCCGACCGTACGAAAATTCACCTTTAATCGCTTAAGAATACGGTAATGAAGTTAAAAACTGAATCATTACGCAGTCTTTAACGATTTTAAATTTAAATTAATTACTGGTAATCGTTTTAATATTAAGTTTGTAAGTTAAAATAAAAGAAAGTTTACACTTAATAGTTAATATATAACGTCAATATATACGTAATTAGCAACCGATTTACGGTAGATCGTACTATTAGAGTTGTTATAAAGATTACGTGTTATTTACCCTTGGGAAACAGTAATACGATAAATAAAACCATTATATAGATTGGTTAAAACAGGAATTCATTAGTTTTTAACTTATAAACCGTACTTCAAATTAAAATTAGGTGTAAAGTCTTCTATATACGACTCGTATTTACTAATGACGTAAATGAAAAAGACTTCGGATTGGTAGGTATATAAATTAACGACACCCTTTTCGTTAAAATAGATGGCTTTGTAATATCGAAATACCAAGAGATTAAAAACTTTAAGTTTTGAAACTGTAAACCGGTTACGACGTAAGCCAAGAGTAACCAATTTAAACTCAACGGATCGTTAATCTGTATACTTAGTATCAAAACCTGCTTTAACTTTTGTTAAAAGAGCTAAGATGCTAACTTGATTATAATCGACAAAACTAATAAAGTTAGGGATTATCGGTACCTAAAATAATATACCCGTGTCAATTACATCATTACTGTTGTAATATCAGTCAAATGCAGTACAGACAAATCAACTTTACCTGCAGTAAAATTGATTGTACTGACTGCAAAATTAGCTGCAGTTTGTGGGACTGCACTTCAAGTGTAGTTCTGTAGGTGCCCACTTCAATATAGGGCACAAGCCAAAGCGTTTGGCTATATAAATTAGTGTGCAGACCAGCTAGCGGTCTGCAAAACTTAGAACTTACACACATCTCAATCAACAATATCGACGCAGCACCAGTTACTTCGACCACATTGATTCGAATCGACTACATTTCAACGATAAAGACCTACTAATACTAATCAGTACTTATTTGGTTATACACTGATTGGCTAGATAAAAGAAAAGGCTACTTTCTTGTTACATTCTACGTCAAACGACGGCTAGGGTAAAGAAAAGATTCTTGCGAAGGGCCCCTACTGCTGCATTGGTTTTTACGGTAGTTAGTAAAAAATACTTCTAGGCTACGTCGGCTTTTACGGAAAACTAAAAGTAGCGACGGTATCGTTACTAAAAACACCAAGAAATCTTCATTAATATCTCTTAAAAACGCTAAAATTGACTATCAGAAGTCTTGAATTTTGGCAATCTGGCAAACGGTTAAGTCAGTACTACTACGGGTGCTATTACTATAAAAACGACGAAGTCCGTACATCAAATAACCTCTACTAACAATAAACAACCTTCGACTTTACCCTGTATACCAAACTTTTATCTCTACTTCACTTTTTTTACTCCCTTACACCAATTTAATCGTCAAGTTCACTGCTTTAAACGAAAATACCAAGAATCTCTAAGTTGCGCCGAGAAAGCCACGTCATGCGACCCAACGCCAAGTCGTTAAGTTTTCACGCGTCTTCAGGTTAAAAACACTAAATCTCTACGCCAAAGATCGCCAAGTCCCTCGTCCTATACTCCCTATATATCTTACACGTACTTTACAAAACAAACCATCAAAATGGCTCTAATTCAGGTATTTATGGAAAAAGTTAAAGCCTTCGGATCAGTTTTCACTAAGTTTTACGACAATAATTTGTAGGTACTAAATGTCGATAAAAACTTTACCAAAAAACACCTTACCAACTTTATCGATCATTACATCATTAAACAAAACGGTGGCGAAAATCTCGACCGCGGTAGCCGTACCATTCGCAAATATCGTAAGTTCTTTGACGACTGAATTATTAATATATATAAAAAAAAACCTAGAAAACTATTAAGTCTAAGCTAAAGGAAAAACTTAAAAGCCAAGGGATTTATATACCAAAAAAAAATTCCATTAGGCTAACAAAAACTCTATTTAACTTGACCCGGCTTAAGGAATGCCTTTAATACCTATGGCCTAAAGGAAAAGATGTTAAAAAATCTTAACGCCCTCATACACGTTTTAGAGAACCTCCACTTTACCTCTAGTTAAGTTAAACATCTTTATATGCGGGTAATAAGCCCGTTAATTTGCTCGATTGCCTAATACCTCCACGTAACAACGCTAAATACGCACTTAACAGCAAAAAGTCATGTAAAGCAAAGGCCGCTCATGCGGCTAAAGGTATGAACTTTAACGCTTTAAAACAATTAATTAAACAAAATCGTCAAAACTCACAAAACACCTAAGCTCATTTCCCTCAAATTCCTCAACACGTTTAGTTTTAATAGCCAAATTAAGGAAGGATCGGCTTTACGTACGAATTTACTATAGGTACGACCACTATCTTTTTCCCCCTAAACTTAGCAAAAGGTAACTATTCTACCCACCAGTACTAACAACCTTAGTTTTTTCCTTAGTTAAGAGATGTAAAAGGTCTTTACGACTAGTATATTACATTTCTCCTTCAATGCGTTCCTATAGTGGATACGGATTATACGGTAATTACTTTGTTCCTTAAGATTTAGGAAGGAAAAGAAAAGTATAACGGTAAGTCGTATAACTTTCTTAACGTCAAGTTACGCCCATTCTTGAATATTTCCCGCCAGATAAAAGTTAAATTACCAGGTTTTCACTCGTTGTTTCCTAATATTCTCACCGGTTAAGCCAAGGACTATTACTTCCAGTACTAAACGAATTATACCTCCTTTCGCGAAATTTATAATGTTCTAAAGGTCTATTTCAAACACGATGTTAATTTTATCTAATACCATACCGACTGAAATATTATTAAGTATTCCTATATGTTAAATCATGAAAAAGTCGGAAAGTAAGATAAAACTCCTTAATCAAATGCTTAACAGGCTAATATTTTGCTAACAAACAATAGGGAACGTAAAAACTGGCAAAGACACTTTATACCAACTGGTCCATCAAGTAATTACGGGCTACAAAAAGTTTAAATACGTTCTTTAATACTCCAATACCACCTATAAAGGGTTTTTTTAACTAACTATGTTCCTTGTTGGCGACCGTAATTACTCGAGTTTCCGGCTCCACTAGTATATACCCCTAAACTAACAGCTTCTTTAACGTAAATAAAAAAAACCTTACAATAGTTAATTATGTCGACCGAAATTACGGGCACCTATAACGCCTAAGGTTTAGCTTATCAGCCCTAAACTAAAGATAATAACTACACTAACACTAACAAAGCCAAGATTTAAGTGAACCTATTAATCGCAAGTATTATCGTTGTAATAGTAGTAAAATAAATTGGATTTATAGTAAGTTCAACTACTATTTAACTCGGTATCCCTTTAACCAACGAAACAATAAAAAGGTAATATATTATATCTAATACCCTATCACTTTTAAATAAGACTATTTGGATCAAATCGAAAACTTTGAGGATTAAAAATCAAGTGACGACGACAATACTCCTAAACAGATCAAGTAACACGAAGATATCAATACTAACCCAGAAACAACGTAATAATTAGCCGACCATACCTTTTTGTACCACCTTACAAATAAAGACCCTTACTGCCGATACGACGATAAAAATTCTAACCTTGCATACTTTTTTACTATTCGAAACCGCTATATGGAGAAAGTTTTTTTAGGGGATTATGCTGAATACGGGAGCAGTATGGTACTTAATAGGAGGCTATTCTTAATACATCGCGTTACGAAAGGATATTAATACTGTTACAGAACTTGACTACACGGATGGTAATAAAGCTAAAGTTGGCTTTAGTCTTGAAAAAAATCTATTTTCACTAGAATCGATAACGGCTAAGACTATAATTGACCCTATTGTTTTCCAAATTTTAAAATCCCCTACACCTTTACTCTTTTGCCTAAAAAATATAAAATCCTTGGCGTCAACGTTGATGTTTATACTAACGAACTAATATAAGTTAAGGCTGGTAAGAGGTTTTTACTCAACCTTAAATAGGGACATCTCTAGTTTTACCTTTAAGGGCCAAATGTAATAGTATTAAACCTAACGGAGGCGGAACTTCGTTAATTATATCGTAGGTTTAACTACCCGGCAATTAACAGGCTTTACAAGGTCTTAAAGGCAGCTATCTACGAAAATGTGGACTTACCAACGTTAAAAACAGTTAAGCAACATTTCTACCACTGTCAAACACACTCCCAAGTCCCCTTAAAGTTTAAGTTGACATTAAAGGAAAACTAAGACTTTAATTCCGAAGTCTTTGTAAACGTATTTTAATTAAATAGTATGCTAGTATTATACATTATAGATTTCGCCATGGCTTTTTACAACGATAAGTTCCCTAAAACTATTTCAGGGAAGGAAACATAAAAGGCACTACGTATTTTATGGATTAACACGTACCTTAGGCTACCAGACGTGTTGGTTTAGGATACCGGCACCAAATTTACTACGATAAAGTTTCAAGTTAATATAAATTAATAGGAATTTAATGTAAATATATCCTTGTTAAAGCTTATTAAAGTATTAGTAAAATCGAAAGGGTATACACCCTTTTACGAAAAGCTTACGATATCCTTATATTAAAAATAGAAAGCTTTACTGGTAAAAAAACATGGTTTTGAATAGCAGCAAAACGTCTTAACGATATTATTAGCCACGAACTTACACCAACTGGAATGGTATTTAGGGCCTACTCACGTATAATAGCTAAGTCACCACCTCCGTAAAATACCTAAAAGAATACTCTAATATATAGAAAAGCCTTAAAAAAACTAAAAAAGGAAACAGCATGCTGCTAGGTCAATAATACCCTTAACACCAGAAACAGACTTTTAATAACTAAGGTGCTATCACTCCCCCTTTAGAGTAAAGTCCTTACGTAACAAAAACCAGGAAAATGGAATAAGCCGTATAAAATTTGAAATATTACTAATTTAAACGTGATAGTTAAAACTGCTAACAGCCCTGTGACTTTTCGAGTTATACAGGTTAAGTCGTACTGAAAACCCTTCAGGCTCCTTAAGTTTGATAAAATTCCTGACACCGATAAGCTCTGAGCCAAGCGGATGAACTAATATAACCCTCCAAACCCGATTATTAATAAGCTAATGGAATGTCAACGGCGTGGACAACTACCTAAAAAAAGGATACATACTAAAGAGGAGGATGGCAATAGGGACTACAGACCCAAAAAGGCGTATATAACGGTATAGGTATTTTATAAGGAAAAGTTTAACGAAAAACTTGCCTTCAAGCTACGTGCCGAAAGCATTATTAATATACTAAGTAAGCTCTTTAAGGAAAGTAATTAAGCGGAAATTAACGACCTCTTATTATGGAGAGCTGTACCATTAATGCCGTTAATCTACTTTGAAGGCCAAAACGTTTCTATCTTTAAATTAAGGATAGTTTACGAAGTTAAAGGTAAAACTATGGATTGGCTGTACTAAAATTTACGGCTAATCGTTTAAGAATACGGTAATAAAGGTAAGTATGAAATCCTTACTTAATCGCCTACAATATAGAAAATCAACCAGTGTTTATTCATCGTTATTACTATTAGCTTAACTGCTAGCATGAAATGTTAGTTTACACTTAATAGCTGGGATATTACGCAAACGTACAAGCAATTTACCACCAATCTTAACGGATTGTACTACTAAAACTACTAAAAGAACTAAGGGACAAGTTTTCGGCTAACACAATAATACGTTGAATCAAGCCTTTATAAGGATTGGCAGAGGTAGGCTTCTGCTGGTTTCTAACGTACCAGGCGCATTTTAAAAATAGGTTCGGTATGAAGACATTAACCTTTGACCCGTACCTATTTATTATAAATGGCAAAGACTTTGGTATTGTAGGTATACAAATGAACGATACCATTGTTTTCGGCGATACGGGATTTGTAACGGCGAAATAATATACTATCGAAAAGTCAGGTCTTTAAAAGTATAAACCTGTTAAAACGTTAGTTAAAGGCATACAACTTAACTTTAATAAATCTTTACTCCTCATTTATAGTGTTAAAGCTAAAAACTGCACTTATATTAGCCTATGCCAAAAGGGGCAATCCACAAGCCTAACGATTATCGATAAGACCGACGAGGTAAAATTATAGAGATATTTGAGGTAAAGGGCCCATACGGCCTATATCGTGACGTTATATCAACCAAAAGTATCGTACGACCTTCCCATTACAATACAAATACAAAACCTATAATATGAAGACTTTAACAGGTTAAATAAACGAATTTGGTGGTAAATAAACCATGTAAAAAGAGGAATTAACATGGTTTTTGTAAATATAACCAAAACGAAACTAATAATCTTTATGAACGGATAATTTACTAACAATATTTACCTTAAATCATTAATCGGTTTCCTAATAATACTCGTTCACGAGGATAAGTTTAAAGGGCAATTCATAATTACCGGAAACCTTGTATATTATATATTTGTGATGTGTAAACGTATTACCCGGAACATATTGGCCTTGAAAGTCTACAGTATAATAATAAGATTTAACATAGAAATAGTAATAACGTCATATTAAGGATTATCACTAAATAATGAGGATTTCTACGAATACATATAGTAATATATACAGATTTCCGAAACCTTTACGGATGCCTATTAAAACTAGGTATGACTAATTAAAAACGTTTAATAATAAATATAATATCTTTAAAGAAAATATACAAATCCTAGAAAATCGATAAGTTCTGGTAAATCAATGGTAAAAATAACCCTACTAATGCCATAACTAAGGCTACTCCCATTAACACCCTGGAAAGGTTTGTGAATAGTAATATGCTAACCATACGAATTAAGGGATACGTGAACCGCCCGGCACGCGACGTGGAGGAACAGGGTTACTCTAGCAAACTGGAAAACCACCAGGGTAATGATAGACACAGCGATAGCAGTAATTTAAACTAATAGCAAAAGGTACATAAGTGGTGGCGTACCTGATTTACACATGTCTATAGCGAAAGATCTGTGTATGGGATTGAAGGAATGGTGATCTCGGAAGGGTAGAGAAAAAGGGTCACAAGGGGCCGTAATTGATGTTGATTTCAATACATATCAATTGGAATTAACAGAGATCTAGCTTGTGGATTGAGGAGGGATTTCAAAGGTTGCTACCAATTAATGGCAGGCTACGCTGGTATGCAGGCACAGAACAAAAAGTCGCCAGTGTTGGAATAATAGTCAAATGCAGTATAGCCAAGTCAACTTTACTACAAGTAAAGTTAATTATACGTACTGAAAATTAACTACAGTTTATAGTATTTGATTACACTATACTGAAAATACAGTGTAGTAGGTACCCACTTTAAAGTGAGGCACAGGCCAAAGCGTTTAGCCATACAAATTAGTGTGCAGACCGGCTAGCAGTCTGCCAAACTTAGAACTTACACACATCTCAATCAACAATATCAACGCAGCACTGTTTACTTCAACCACAGTGATTCGAATCGACTACGTTGCAACGATAAAGGCCTACCAACAGTTACCTTATATTAATCGAAAACCTTTTATAGCCTATTTATTATGATATATGTAAAGGATTTGGGAAATAACGATTTTAACCGGTTAAATAAAAGGCTTAAGTAGTAAATACGAAACATGAACCGAGGGATTAATATAATTTCGATTAACTTGTCGCAGGATAAGTCAATAACCTTTACGGATAAATCCTTCATAAAGAGCACTAACCTATATTTATGAATCATTCTTGTAATAACCCTTTTTAATGAAGGTAAGCAGAAAGAATAGTTAAGCATGATGAGTAACCTAATTCATTGAAAATTTATTAAGTATAAAATAATGATATGAAATATACTAGCTTTGAAGGTTTAAGATATAATAATAGGCTTTAATATAAATATACTATTGTAGAAAATTCTGAATATTATTACTAAGTAACAAAAGATTTTTCCTATCGTTGTAATGATTTGTATCAACTCGAAAAGTTTATTTGAATGCCTTTCGAAGCTTGGAATCATGAGAGAAAAACGCCCAATGATTGACCGAATAGCACTTCACAAAGCCTAAATATAGGAAGATTGAGGAATTCTAGTGTATTGATTGAAAGGATAATTTTACTAACATTTTAACGAAGGAATTACCACATAAAGCCCCGACGAGATTTGTGGATAATAATAAGCTAATTATACGTATTGATGGTTACGTTAATTGGCCGCCTGGCAAGAACAAGTTACGTGGTAGTTAGGGATGTATTATACAATTAGAAAACCACTACGAGAATTACGATAGCAATTTTTTTAATTAGCATGGTTAAAGTTAATTAGCACAGATAAATTAAAAATTTATACAAGTTTATGGCGGAAAAACGTTTTGTAGAAATCGATAAAATCGAATGTTGAAGCCGTAGGATAATCAACAGAAATTAGGGTCATTTTAAGTACAAAAAGATGCAATTTGATGTAGAAGTCAAATGGAATTCATTGGGGTTTGGCCAGTTATCGACGTGGAAATTTAGTGGTTACCGAAAAGGATTGGTCAATCATACTATCGTACACGCACAAACTAAAAAGCCGCTAGTGTTGGAATAGTAGTAATTGCAGTACAATAACTCAACTTTACTTACAGTAAAGTTGACTATACTGACTTCAAGTTTAATGTATTGTTTTGTGTGGGCTTAATGTATTGGTTGCAAGTCAATTACAGTATACGTCCACTTTACACTAGGGCACGTGCCAAGAAACTGGCCATACCAATTACTGTGTAGACCGGTTAGCGGTCTACCAAACCTAGAATAATACATCAACTATTTTACCGCGGAATATTACTGTTACTTCGACCAATCGAATCGACAACGTTGCAATATCTAAATCCCTAACAACATAATGATTTTTTTTATATAATTTATTTTAACGTTAACCTTCATAAATACCGGTATCTATTTTAGATTTATATCTAATTTTCTTTCAAATTCGATATTATTTTATGTAAAACTTCAATAGACTATAAATAGGTAACTTATGACGTTTTAAAATATATATTCCTTTTGAGATGAGTAGATTACCATTATGTATAGGAACAAGGTTTTCCGCCAGTATAAAAGTAATTTATAGGGGTTAATATCGCTACTTTTCCATGCTATACTTCATAAAATTTGAAGAGATTTAGTTACTATTAAACGGCTCGCTTCTGTTTTCCTCAAAGATATTAATAATTTGTTAGCCCACAAGTTACCCGTTCCCGTTAACAATAAACTTCCTGATACCTTGAATGAGTTCACGCCCCTATTTAACAAGGCTTAAGTGGATAAGTCGTCTTTTTATTATGTTGGAGCTGACAATAAAATCGTTATTCAAAATCATAATTAAAGCTAGCTTTTTGAAGTCTATTAGGGGCTGTTATATAGTATATCAAGAGGAAAACTTTTGGTATTGTGGAAAATATTAACCGAGTTGTCAAATTAAGGCAATATTTGTATTGATAGCTTTTTGACGGGTGCCATCGTACTTTTATTAAACACTTTAGGGTCGGCTTATGTTTTTATATTAATTATCTTAAACTGAAATTGATCATAAAAGCTAACTTTTATCCCTTTGTATTAATTGAAAAATGTTCTCCAATATTTTATGAATTCTGTTAATTAAATTAATCATTCAATTCGATATCAAAACCGCCTTTTACAAATTACGTATTAAAAAAAAACTAGTGGAATATTACTTTTCGTATACTTTTTATATTTTCTTAATAACTGGTTACTCTTTTCAGCTTTTCCGGTATACTAGCTATCTTTTACCGTTATATTAACAATTCATTACGCCCCTTTTTTGACATTTTCTATTGCTTTTACATTTACGATATTTTGATATATTTGAATAGTATCTTTAATGATTATAATATCTAGATTTAATAGATGTTTAGCGTTTGAATCGTTGTTAATATAAACCTTGATATATTTAAATATTAGTTTTAAGTCTCAAAAATTAAGTATTTGGGGTTTGTTATCGAATCGATAATTGAAGTATATATGGACCCAGAAAAACTACGTGTTATTTGTAAATGAAAAGTTTTTACGATTGTATTAGAAGTATGTGGATTTTTTGGTTTTATTGACTTTTATCGTTAATTTATTCGTAATTACTTTGTAATAGTTATCCTATTGATTATTTTGATTAAAAAGGTGTTGCTTTCCGTTAAAGGCTTAATAAAAGGCTGTCTTCGAGCAGCTTAAGCCTTTTTTCCTCTTTAAACTAGTTTTTGTTTAGTAGTACCTTAATAGGGAAACCTTTTTGGAGGCCGACTATTCCGGTTAAGCTTTAAGTAGTTATTTATTTTAATGATACTATTATTGTATTTTACGCTTAGTAGCGTACTACTTTCATCGTTTATCACTTATCCAATGTAATTACTAATCGAAGATAAGAAATTACTGGGAATTATAAGTTGTTCAAGGGTATAGAACGTAAAGATGCAAGGAATAACCCGTCTGTTTAATATTTCTACGGATTATAAAAATTTGAAATATTTTATAATTATCCGCCAACTTCTTGAATAATAGGTTCGTTAGTTAAAACAGCTTTTCACATTCCATTCTTAATTAATTTATAATAATGTAGCTTATTTTTGTTAGTTCTTTATCGTTACAACGTAGTAGATTCGAATCACTGTGGTCAAAGTAACTGGTGTTGCGTTAATATTGTTGATTGAGATGTGTAAGTTCTAAGTTTAGCAGATTGTTAGGCGGTCTGCACACTAATTTGTATGGCCAAACGCTTTGGCCTATGCCCTACTTTAAAATGGACACCTACTACACTGCACTTGCAGTACAGTATAATCAAATCCCATAAACTGTAGTTAGTTTATAGTACGTATAATGAACTTTACTTATAGTAAAGTTGACTTGACTGTACTATATTTGATTGTTATTCTAACACTGGCGGCTTTTTGTTTTTGTGCCTAAATTCCATCGTGGTTTTTCATTAATTAGTGGAAACCTCTAAAATCTCTCTTTAATTCATAAGACGGAGCCCTGTCAATTCCGATTAATCTGCACTGAAATTAACCTCTATTACGGCATTTTATGGCCCTTTTGCTCTACCCTTCTAGGACCTCCGTTTCTAAGTCCAGTGTTCAGATCTTTCGACATAAAGTTATACAAATTAAGTATACCACTAATTACGTACCTTTTACCAGTAATTCAAACTACTATTATTACTACCTTTGCCACCGTTACCATCAACGTTACTACCCTGACAATCTTCCAGTTTTCTAGGGCCACCCTATTTCTTCCCGTCATGTGCCGGGTGGTTCAAGCTTCTTTCGATTCATATAGTTAGCGTATTATTATCTACAAACCTTTTTAGGGCGCTATTAGGCGTGGTTTTGGTTATAACGTTATTAGGGTTATTTTTACTGTTAATACACCTGATTTCATCGATTTTCCAGGCTTTATATGCCTCTTTAAAGCCATTACGTTTATTATTAAGCGTTTTCGTTAGTTGTGCTTAGCTTTAATAGGTATTCGTAAAGGCTTCAGGAGTCAGTACATCTCATTATAGGAATCGAAAGTAATTAAACTGTTTGGTAATAATTCTTAATGTATCATTAGTTACTATATTGATATTAAAGTCTGCTATTATACCATAAACTTTTAAAGTTAATACGCTCCAGGTCACACGCTTATATTGAACATATGTCCAGTATATAAGGTTTCCAGTAATTGTGAATTGCCTTTTAAACTTATTCTTGTTAACGAAAATTATTAGAAAGCGGATTTGTTATATAAGGTTAGTATTATTAGCAAATGACTCGTTCGAAAAGATAATGAGCTTCGCTTTCACCGAATTTACAAAGACTATATTAAATTTTTTTCCACATAATATTTTTGGTACTAGATTCGTTTGTTTAACTTGTTAAAGTCCTCGTTTTGTGGATCTTGTATCTATACCGCGATGGAAAGGTCGTGCGATATTTTCGGTTGGTATAACGCAGCGATATAAGCCGTACGAGCTTTTTGCTTTAGGTTTTTTTACAATCTTACCCCGTCGGCTTTATCAATAATCGTCAGGCTTGTAACTTACATTTTTTAATGTATGTTGATATAATTGTGGTTTTGAGTTTTGATACTATAAATACAGATTGACGATCCATTAAAGTTAATCTATATGCCTTTAGCTATCGTTTCGACTAGCTTATACTTTTAGAGGCTTAACTTTTAAATAGTACGCTATTCTGCTGCTATAAAACCAGTATTTACAAAAAATGAGGGTATCTTTAGTTTATATACTTGTAATACCGAAGTTTTGGTCCTGTATAATTAACAGGAACAGGTTAAATACCAAAGTCATTATACATAGCTTATTTTTAAAGTATGTTTAATACATTAAAAACCAATAAAAGCTTACCTCGGCCAGTCTGTACAAATATTTGAGATAATGTATTATCGTACCAGCCGGAATCTTATCCCTTAGTTCCTTTAGTATTTTTAACAGTATAATCCGCTAAAGATTAGTGGTGAACTACGTATATATTTACTTAATATTCAGGATATTAAGTGTAAACTGATCTTTCATACTAGTAGTCAAATTAGTAGTAATTATAACGATTAAACGTTGGCTAATTTTTTTGATTGTAGGCGATTAGGTAAGTATTCAGTCCTTAACTTTATCACCTTATCCTTAAAATATTAGTCGTGAATTTTCGTACGGCTGGTTAGTAGTTTTACCTTTAACTTCATAAACTATTCCCGATTTAAAAATATTAACGTTATAACTTTCAAATTACGTTAACGGTACAAATTATATAATTCCAGTAAAAAAATCCTTTAATCTCTACTTAGTTGTTTTCCTCAAAAGTCTTGCCTTGTATGTTAATAATGACTTTAACACGTAGCCTAAAGGTAGGTTTTCCGTTAAACTTATCCTTTTAAAACACACAAGACGTTATATACGCCCTGTTAGGCCTGTAATACCCATCTCTGTTCTCCTCTTCAATGTTTATCCTCCTCTTAAATGGTTATTTGCGTCTTCAATGTTTTCTTAGCTTGTTAATAATCGAATCTGAAGGGTTATATTAACTGATCCGTTTGACTCAAAGGTTATCAATATCAGGATTTTTGTTAGACCTAAGAGGCGTAATAAGTTTTCGGTACGGCTTAACTTATATAGCTTAGAAAGTTATAAGGCCATTGATAGTTTTAATTACCACGTTCAAATTGATAATACTTAAGATATTATACGGTCTTTCTTATTTGCTAGGCTCGCGCTAGGTCAAGACTTTACTTCAAAAGAGGAGTAAAATCACGTCTATTATCAATGGTCCGTTTTTAGTATTAAAAGCATCGTTAATCTAGCGGTGTATCGATTTCTCTTTCAGTTCTTTAAGAGCTTTATTGTATGCCGAAAAGCGTTTTTAAATACTTAATAAGGGTGGTGAATTGGTTGTTATACGTAGATAGGCTCCAAATACCAGCAAAGTTGGTATAAGGCTATTAGAGCTAACAGTATCATTAAGATATTTTACCGCTATTTGGAGCCGTGTTTCTTAGTTTGTAAAGCTTTCTATTTCCAGTATAAGAATATCGTAGGCCCTATATAAAAGAGTATATTCCTTTTCAACTTTATTAGTACTTTAGTAAACTTCAACGGGAACTTGTTTAAATTGAAACCTTATCAACTTCACGTTAGTTTAAAACTTTATCGTATTAAAGTTAGTATCGACTTTGTAAATTAACATGTTTGGTAACCTAAGGTACATGTTAATCTACAAAACACCTAGTACCTTTTATGTTTCTTTTATTTTAATAGTTTTAGGGAACTTGACGCTGTGAAAAGACGTAACGAAGTCTATAACGTGTAATATTAGCTTGCCGTCCAGGTTAAACACGTTTACAAAGACTTTCGAGTTAAAGTTTCAATCTTTTGAAACGTAAATTTAAATTTTAAAAGGGCTTGTGAGTATGTTTAACAGTGGTAGCAAAGTCATTTAATTGCCTTTACTTCTAGAAATTTCATATCTTTGTAGCTAGCTGCCTTTAAAACATTGTAAAGCCTGTTATTCGACAGACAGTTAATCCTACACTATAGTTAACGAAGTTCCGCCTCCGTTAGGTTAAACACTACTACTTTTAGCCTTTAAATATAAAACCAAAGTTACCCTTATTTAAAGCTAAGTGAAAACCTCTGATCGATTTTAACTTATATTATTTTGTTAATCTAAATATTAACTTTTACATCAAGGTTTTTTTATATCTCTAAGGTAAGTGAGAAAGGGGGTAAGGGATTTTAAGATATAGAAAATAATAGGGCTAATAATAGTTTTAACTGTCGTCGATTCCAGTAAAGATAGCTTTTTTCCAATGCTAAAGCCGACCTTAGCTTTACCAGTATCCGTGTGATCGAGTTTCGTAGTAATATTAGTATCTTTTTGTAACGCCATACATTATACATACCCTTTTATTAAATACTATGTCTCCCTTGTATCCGATATAATCCCCTAAAAGACTTGTTTTACGTAGCGATTTTCAATAGTAAAAAAGTGTATAGAACCAGGGTTTTTATCGTTATATCGGCGGTAAATATCTTTATCTATAAGGCGGTATAAAAAGGCGTGGTCAGTGGGTTATTAAGTTGTTTACATACTACTGCTTATGCTAATATTTTTTGTTAGCCGATAGCCTTCAACTTATTTTCCTTTTTTTGTCTTCATTTCCTCTAAATAATATTATTTTCTAGAAACACCGCTGATTAAACGTGAATAAAAACAATATATAATATATCACCTGCTTTACTTTACATTCGGTGGAAATATAACGTGTTGAGTAATAGATTTACTGACTGTAAATCCAATATTTTTCAACGTTTAAGGTAAATTTATTTATCCGACTTAAAGACCTCAAAAAAAGGAATACCCTTTTTTGTAGGTAAAGTTCTGTGCCTTTCGTTAACTGTATTAGCTGAGCCTTCTATATTCTCGATTAATGTAATACAAGTATGCGGCATCTTTTTCCTCGTTACTCAATTTCGAAGCTTAAGAGTATACACCGGTTGAGTCTGAGACTTGAATTATTACAGTCGCTAACAAGGAACATAATTAGCTAAAAAAAAAACCTTCGTAAGTAGTATATAGGCATTATAAGGCGTATTCAAACTTCTTGTGGCCCGTAACAGCTTGTCAGACCTATTGGTATAAGGTGCCTTTGCCAGCTTTTATGTTCCTTATTATTTTCTGGTAAAGAATTAGCCTATTAAGCATTCAATTAAGGATATTCGTCTTGATTTTCGACTCTTTTTTGTAATTTAACATATAAAACTACTTAATAATATTTCAATCGGTGAAATACTAGGTAAAATTAACATCGTATTCGAAGTAGCCCTTTAAATTATCGTAGATTTCGCGGAAATAGAAGTAATTCATTAGGTACCAAAGGTAGTAATATTCGGCTTAGACGGTGAGGATATTAGGAAATAACGAGTAAAAACCTAGCAATTTAACCTTTATTTAGCGGTAAATATTAAAGAATTGATGTAACTTAACGTTAAGGATATTATACCGCTTACCATTATACTTTTCTTTTTCCTTCTCAGATCTTTACGAACGTATCAATTGCTGTGTAATCCGTATTTAATATATGAATACTTCGAGGGGGAAAAGTGATATATTAGTTGTAAAGACCTTTTAGAAATTCAGCCAGGAAAGAAATTAAGTTTACTTATATTAATAGGCAGGAAATTCAATTTTGGCGAAGTTTAAAAGCATAAAGCCAATATTTGTACCTATAATATATTCGCGTATGAGGTTAATTCGTCTTTCATTTTATTATTAAAACTCAATGTGTTAAAGGGCTTAGGGGAAAGGTACTTAAGATTTTTCGTCGCGGGGGATTTAGTAATAATCCTCTTAGTATTAAGGGGTACGTCGAAATTCCTGTTCAATTGATTAGTGGACTTAAGAGCTTTTAACACGTAAGTTAATTAATTATTTTCGGCCAATGATATTGTATTGTTAATATTTTGTAAAAGGGTTTAAAGAATTCATTTAGGCTTGTATGAGTCTTTTCGAACGCGTATAATGGCGTTAAGAAATGCTATCGTTAGCAATACCTTTGCCCTTAGTTTTAAAGATCTATTAAGGATTATTATCGATGATATACTCGTAAAGTACATTGGCCAGATTGACCTTTTTTTTCTTAACTAGGAGGTCGAGCCTTCGGTCAACGAGCTTAGTTTTTGACCCAACCTTGACGTTCATATTTGCTATTTTCTACATGTCGATAATCTATTTCCTAAAAAAAGAATTTAAATCGTCGTACGTTTATAGCCCTCGAACGATTTCGAAAGTATTTAATTGAAAAATGTAAAAACCGATGGCTTTAGTAATGTATTTGACTGTAAAGTCTTTAATAGGTTTATCGAACAAGAAGTCTTTATTGTAGTATTTTTCGAAGGTGATGTCGAAGGTGATAATCGCCTTTTTCCTAGTAGTATTAGTAATGATGTTGATTCTAATGCGTTTTAAAGCTATCGTAACAAATATTAAAGAGTATAAAGAGAAAAAAGTGGTAGATTATAGGTTTACCCTGAAATTTAATATAATTTCAAAGTTGTAGGTCTTAATCGTTTTTACTATTTACGATTTATAATAATAGTATATGTAATAGTAGTTGTAATAGTATTAACCTAGCCGTTTACCAACTTGTCAACTAAGTAATCTTTAAGACTTTCAGGTAGTTAATCTCAACTCTTTTATTTAAAAAAGATTAATAAAGATTTTTTAATATTTTCCAATAGCGATACCGTCGTTTACTTATAGACTGCCGTTAACAACCGACATAGCCTATAAGCCTTACCTACTTGTTGCCGCGAATAACTAACACAACTTATAGGAGCCCTTCGCAAAAACCTTTCCTCTACCCTTAGCCGTCGTTTAACGTAAAGCATAACCACAAAGCAACTTTTTCTTTTACCTAGCCAATCTATTCTTAACCTAATTAACACTTATTAGTGCTAGTAGACCTTTATCGTTACAACGTAGTCGATTCGAACTACTGTGGTCGAAGTAACTGTTGTTGCGTTAATATTGTTGATTAAGATGTGTAGGTTTTAAGATTGGCAGACCTCTAGCTGGTCTACACACTTATTTTTATGGACAAACGCTTTTTTTTGTGCTATACTTTGAAGTAGGCACCTATTGCACTGCACTTGAAGTGTAGTGTATTCAAATTCCACAAACTGTAGTTAATTTCCAGTACGTACAATCAACTTTACTTACAGTAAAGTTAACTTGACTATACTTCATTTGACTGCTATTCCAACATTTATTATATATAATACGATGTATTATTACAACAAGACTAGAATATTTCTGAAAGCTTTTTCGACTACCACTTTTCAAATTAGAAATTACAGTTTTTACGCCCTGAATGTGTCTTTTTAAAGCCTCTCCCAAGTATATAAGTTTTTCAGCTTACTATCTTTGACGACGTTATTTCGAAGGGCTGTAAAGGTTTTACTAATATCGACTTGTAAAATATTTGGGATGTCTTTATTACTCGGGATGTAATTTAACTTCATTCTATTCGTATAATATGTATGGAAGATAGAAGTTTCCTTATCGATATTCGTATTGACAACGACCAAATATTGAAGGTTCTTATTTCAGGATATTTAGTAAACGACAATAACATTTCATAGTTTTGTAACCGTATTTGGGTTTCTATTCATAAATTGTTTACTACTGCATTAATTTCAATCATATACGGTTTACTTTTTACCGATCACTTAGGTTACGATGGTACTATCGCTATTTTAGTCAGAATATTGTTTTAATCCGGGTTATACCTTATAATCCGGTATTTTTACGGGATTTAAGATAATAATAAGCAGATAATTTATCAGTTATATCTCCGAAAGGGTTCGTTTAAGCTTTTATCAAATTTTGAACAGC
Source organism: Anisogramma anomala (assembly GCA_038502455.1). Lineage (NCBI taxonomy): Eukaryota > Fungi > Ascomycota > Sordariomycetes > Diaporthales > Gnomoniaceae > Anisogramma > Anisogramma anomala. The sequence goes on along the minus strand of JASMMZ010000005.1, from coordinate 7,243,296 downwards.
TTTTAAACGATTTTTAATTGGCTTTATAATCGCCCTTTTTTTGAAAACTAATAGGTAACTTATTTGATTTTATGATTATTACGGATCGTTTAAATTAAGTTATTACTTGAATAGTAATAAATACTATAACTCTTGAAGTTTACGTAAAACGGGTTCTAAACTATTATTGTAGATTTAATGGGTTTTTAGGTATTTGTTGGTAGAGCTTTAAACGTTGTAAAGTTGTCGATTCGTTTGGTCGAAGTAATAGTAGTATTGTGTGGTCAAGTGGCGGATGTATTGTTCTAGGTTTGGCAGATCGCTAGCCGGTCTGCATAGTAATTTGTATGGTCAATTGTTTGGCCCGTACCCTAGACTGAATCGAGTACTCCACAATCAACTGACTTGTAGTCAATACAGTCAACTTTACTGTAAGTAAAGTTGACTGACTGTACTGCAATTAACCTACTAAAAATAGCATTTAATATTGTTCCAACAGTATCATTATTAACAATTAAAGTTTCAATTAGATTAATAGAGTTTAAAAACGGTTTTATATTCGAACTATGGTGGAGTAATGTTTAAGTATTGTATCTTACCCCGAAATTGATAGTATTACCCAACATGTTAATTAATGGGCTTAAACGTACCAATGTTCATTTATTAATTATACTTTATTCGATTAAAGTCGTTCTTTACCCGGTCATCAATTGATTTTAAATAATGAAAATATCATTATTAGTATTAACCCGTTCTTTATAATATAAGGTTATTAAGTTAACCTTATACAACCTATCTAACGTTTACTTATTTTAGTTATGAAATCATATATACAGGTCAAAACTTTCATTGAAAATATTTAGGATATTACTGAATTCGTATAAGTCATGATAAAGGTTACGTAATAATGTATGAAAAAAAGCCGTGAATAAATATCATTTTTCCTCGATATGGTTTCGAGTTAGTGATAACGTTTGGATTTTACTTCAAAATATAAGCCTGATTGATTGAAAAAAAAACTCAATTAGCTTTATAATCAATATCGAATTACATACGTTATCGATTTCGGTCGGTAGGGTCTAAATACTTATTCACGTAAAAAGGTAAGTAAAAGAGTAATCGTTAGATTGGTATTGTAGTAATAAAAAGATAATTATCGGAAGAAGCATCCAGAGGTGCACGCTACAGGTGAGGGCTTATAAGCCCTTCACCCAGAGCGTACCACTCTGGAATACCTCTTCTAGACCGCTCCACACATTGCCGTTGGTCTGAAATAGCCATTCCAGACCGCTCCATGCATGATACACTTTGTGCCTTGCAAGAGTGCAGCCTGCAGCGTGACACGTTACCGTGCACTCTGCAGGAATGCACTCTGCAATACAGTGCACTGACACTTGGCCTATGTATACTATCTATGAGGGTATATAGCAATATCTACAATTTCCACGTCATCGAACTTAATATTCCGGATGCAAAATACCTTCGATTTTACGTCTACTTATTTATCCGAACCACTTTTGACCCGCTTTTGAACTAATAAATTTACGATTATTAATTACCTGTTATCAATGTTATTGGTAATAATAGTATAACCAAACCTGAATTTCAAGTTAAAGGTATTCTACGAACCCGGAATAAGCTTTAGGTAAGCTAACTCTATATTAGTAACATCTTAAAATAATACGTTTTAGCTAAATGAGTAAGTTACGTAAACTCTATTTAGAAACTGTTTTCGAACTTTTCGAATACCACAGCCCTCAACGTTTTCGAATTTTATTATAACTTGGCTAAAGACAATATCGAGCCTTCACGCCTAATCCTCTAGCAGCTTAATTCGAATTTATTTTTCTCCAGTTACCGAGCTACCGTTTAAGAGCCTCTATTTCATAGTTTCTAAGTAATAGGTAACAAAGCCCATGTTTGTTAGTGGTAATAGTGGGAAAATCAATATATGTAGGTTAATGATGGTAATAGGTTAGTTACTCTATATAAGTTAAGTAGAAGTAATTAGCGGATTAGTTCACGTTAATTTAGGTAACCTGTAGCGATAATAAATAAATCAATACACATAGATTAAGTTATAATAGTAAAAGGTTAACTCAAGTTAGTTAAAATTGCTAGTGTCAGTAATATACACATTAACCTACGTGAATTAAGCGATAACAGTAAGCGGTTTAACACACGTTGGTTAAAATAATTAGAATATAACATTAATTAAGTAATCAATTTATGAGAAAACGCTAAACAGCTAATTAAATATTAGTTATTTTGATATGTAAACGTTGTATAAATAATTGTGAATTAACTTTATCAATGGAACCGCGTCATTGAAAAAGAAGAAGATGAAATTTTGCCTATACTAATAGTGATAAACCTTTGTATATTAATTTCATAATACGTAATATTGACAATCACACCTTAACAATCATCCCTTGATAAAAATTACCAACCTTTTACAATAACCTTTCAAAACCTACACTATTATTACTGTCAAACGACCGATTACTTTTTAAAACAAACTAAAACCTATATTATACTGTTATTATTAAAGTATAAATACATAGCTTTCAAAGAAGAAAAGATTGCTAATATGGATATCATTATATATTAATATAGTTAGTAAGCGTAAGGAATTGCGTTTATGGAGTGTATGGCAGCGTGTTACGTTGCAGGATACACTCTTTCGGAGTGTATAATAATGTGTCACGCTACAGGAGAGATATTGACAGAGTGTATGTTATAGTGTCACACTCCAGGTGAGAGCTTATAAGCTTTCACTTGAGGAGTGCACTCTTCGGATGCCTCTTCCCCCTCTTACTTCGATCTATCATCAATACTATCAATATTAATATTATTAATACTGTTTTCTTAATATATTGACGTACAGACCTTACCAACAAGAATACTTTTGTCCTTATTTTTGTTATATCTCATGACGACACGGCAATTAAAAGCCAACAAGTAGTTTTTACCCAATTCAAGCTCTTAAAAAGCCTATGTATACATTATACATAGATTTTATCACCACTTTTACAAACATATTATCTACCACTACATTATAAACGCTAACCGATCATCATAAATTTGATACAAATATACTTATTACTTATAAAAAATTTAAACGTACTTTCCTATTTTCAGGCTACACCATATATAAAGCCGCATATTGGGTTGCTATTTCGTGTTTTTATTCATCATTCTTAAATCATCTATGTCTCAAAAAATCATTTTAAACCGCAACGCTAAGTTTTTATCCTTATTTTAGTATATCTTATGGAAGAGGTATTTATACAAAATAAAAAATGATAACGGTAGATTATCACTCGTTCAATGGATAAGTGAAAAAAGAAATGACTAAGCTAGTTGTTTGATATTACATTGTGAAGTATTTAAGGTAATTATATACAGAATATATACCTACTCTTTAATGGAATATTTACAACGCTCATTTTAAAACCAATAACGTTAACTTTTTCGAATTTCTGTTTAGTTTTTATTCACGTACTCCGGTAAATTATTTACATGTTATCTTACTTAAATGATAAGTTTAAATTCGTTTTATAAAATAGTATTTACATAAAGATACGCAATTTACTATAGATATTGTAATTGTTATATTCAAACGTTGTTTTTTATTCATTTACTATCATAGGACAGTTCCTATTATATAGCCAATATAGTGCCACCCTCTCTAATGTTAAAGGTATATATACTGGCGGGAAGGCCCGCAATTTAAGTGTTGCTACTCTACAACACCCACTCTATTCCAAAATTCCCATTTCCAAGTTCTACCGTACAATCCGTTGAAAAACCTATTGCAAACGAAAAACTTGTCTACAACTAAATAATTATATAAAGTTGAAAACCTAATCCTATACACTTGTGGCTAATTTTCGAGCAATATGTTATACGTATGTGTTGAAAACAGATAGAGTCTTATGATTAACCGTATTGGTCCTCACTATATGGCACAAACTTGGTACATATTATAAATATGGACCAAATTTGTATAAGTTTGTCCATGTGCCACATAAAAAAGAGCAGACACTACTAGGTGTTTCGGAAAACGATTTCAACTCAATATATCTGTAAAGGGAAGTCCATCGCCCTATATTAACAAACATTGTTTATATAACGGAAATATAAATAAAAACTTTTACTAGTGCTAGGAATCGAACCTTAAACCAGCTTTTTAATCAAGTCCTTAAGGTACCCTATAATTTAGAGACTCGTAAGAGCATGAAAACTGTAGCCTTAGCTGGGTCATGCTATGCGGCTATCTTAATCCCCGTTTGACGCCTACTCTTATCGAAGATCTGACAGCCCTGAAAGAGTGGAGGGCTTATAAAACACATATATTTTGGTTGAAAAACCGTGGCGATAAGAGAGATATACTTCACAACTCGTTCAGCGAGTGACCTTTTTGTCATGGGCCGCAAACTCAAGAGGTATATAAGAATCGTAAAATATGGTATACCACTGAGCGGGTGGTACTCCGAGAAAAGTCTTTTGTGGACAGCTAAGTATCTAAAGTATAGTCGTAGGCGAAAGCCCCGTTAAGTGGGCAGGGCGCTGGTATAGGTGGTAACGGCTTTTATGTAAGTAAATGAATGAATGAATAAAGCCGTTATATGTGAGCGCTTATAAAAAAGATCTTTGAAAATCTTAAAGCGCAAAAGTAATCAGACGTTGGTTGCATCGCAATGCAAGTTCAAGTTTGAAAGACTGTTGGCACAAGTAACAAGAGACGAAATCGTTGATTGTAAGGGTTTTTCTTTAGATACACCGCTGCATGGGTAGTGTGACGGGCCTATGACGATCTTTATAGCCAAAAAGAGGTCGCCGAAAAAGATTCAAGTGGTGATAGAGCCGATTAGTAATGTTGTGGTGGAATAGGAAGCATGTGAAGTGATAGTGTTAAGAACAACTAAACTTGAAAAATTTTCTCGGAAGTAGGCACTATTAAGGTTTACAGTGTAAGCCTTCTACCTTCCTTAACAAGGTGGTCCGTACACATGACAAGAAAGTTGATGTAAGGTCGAAGATGTCCAAACGTCATTATAACGAAAATCACCGTTAAATGGAATTTAATGTTGGAAATTATATATAGTTACGTATAGAAAAAAACGTATAAACTTTTTAATCGATAAAGAAAATCAATATCATTTAAACTGGATTTTCATACAGTAGTAAAACACGTGAGAAACTTGATATATATACTTGATTTTCTAATTAGCTTACATGTTCATTTTACTGTTAACATGTAATATATAAAGCTTGGAAATAAACTTCCAAATAATCCTTTCGTCCGTATATCTCTGTTGCCTAAACTAGTACAGTATAGAGAGTCTTTAAAAGAATACGAATAGAAATTCGAGAAAATTATGAATATGCGTTTAAATCATCATCATCGTATATATTACCAAATTCAATATTTGGTTCATTAGAAGGGCTACATTTCGTCAGATAACAAATGGAAACCTTCAAAGAATATGAATTATTGTAGGGATTTCATTAATGTATACGAAAAATTGTGCGCGAGTAGATTATTTTATGAAAAGATTATCTTATGAGAAGATTGTCTTGCTAGAATTTCGTTTCATAATAATTATTTTATCTCTTATGTCTTACTTCTCGCGTTTCTCTTTTCGCGTTTTACATCTCACGTCTCGTTTCTCGCGTCTTGCATCTTGTTTCTCATGTTTCGTATCTCGATTTCTATCATTTATTTTATATATTAAGGAAATTACCTTTCCTTTTAGTCCTAAGAACTTGTTGTACTTATATATGGGATATATATATGAATAAGGAAGGAAAGTTAAAAGGCATGTACTTGTGCCTTTGCATCTTACATGCTCAGCTTTTGCTGGGCTTCTGATTCTAGATAGTTTCTTCCTCTTCCATCGTCAAAACACTACACTTTTTCAATATTACATTGTTTCCCTATCATACTATCAACATAAGGGACTTAATAATCTTAGGGCAAGTTTGTATGGTTTTAACGATTTTCCTCAATTAAACGTTAGATAGAATCAACGTTAATTCCTCTTATCGCGTTTACAACCGCTAATTTATACTTTTTACCTTCGCCGAAGCCGTATTTTGCGTTGTCTCAGGTAGGGACTAAACTACTTAGCAAATCAATAGATTTCTTATTTTTGGAGTTTAAAAAGTTGTTACCTGAGTTAAGGGTTTATCTTAATTTGGGGTTTAGGGATTTTCTTTTTAGATCGTATTTAAGGTCGTTTATAGTTATCAATTTTTTTCCCTTTTACCTATGGATTTCAAAGTTGAGGGGTTTAAAGGCAATCGTCAAGTTATGACAGTTTAAACAAGTTACTGATAGTTCAATTAGTGTTTTATTTACTATAAAAATACGTTATCTATAAATCTCCATCTTCAATTTGGATTTTACGCTTGTATAAATCGTCTTTCTATTGGTAGGCCTTAGACTTTGCAACGTTGTTGATTCGATTAGTTTTCGAAGCAACAGTAGTATTGCGTGGTCAGATGATGGATGTATTTTTCTAGGTTTGTCAGACTACTAGCCGGTCTGCACTGTAATTTGTATAGCCAAATGCTTGGCTCGTACTCTAGAGTGAAGTACAGCATACTATACTCGACTTACACCCAATACGGTAAGTTTACACATAAAGTAGTACACTCAACTTGCAGTTTAATATAGTCAACTTTACTGTAAGTAAGGTTGAACTACTACATTACATGTAATACTATTCCAAAACTTTCGCATATCAATAGTTTAGTAGTTAAATAATTCACAGAAGTTTTAGAAGGCATAAGTATTGTAATCAAACCCTTCGCCGCCGTTTTAATTGAGGATATAATGGCCAACAAAGTTGGTCAAGTGCTTTTCAGTTAAGGTATCGTAAATATCTCTACTACATAGTTTTTTATTGTAATACTTAAGGAAAAAGAGGCTGAAAGCTTTCATTTCCCTGATTTGTTCCTAATCGTCCTATATTTTAACGTTTTTTCTATCATGTTAACGTTGGTTTGGGTGGGACTAAGTGCCTTCTATAAGGGAAGATGATGGTTTAGATGATAGAACTAAGTAATTTAAGTGTGGAATCGTGTAATGTAGCTTATTTAACGTAGATTGGTGATGTAGTATTTCGTTTGAAGTAATAATATTAATGTATTTGGTAACGTGTCTAATTAATGATATAAACTTGTCAAATATTTCATAATATGATGGAAGAAAGAGTAGTATAAAAGGAAAATATTAATATAAAGAAAGTGGAGTTGAAACTATTTTTTTCATTGAAGTTTTTATCTGTTATTGTAGGAGTCTTAGACTTATCGATTTGCATCTGTAGTAGCGAATTGGTGATTTGCTAATTGTAAAAATCTTGTCAACTTGGTGATCGCTTTCTTAACGATTTGAGACCTTTAATGGTCAATACCAAAGTTTGTTCTCAAGAATATTTTAATAAATATTTTTTGGTATTTTATCAAATGACAATACCGTGTTGGTACCATAGTATAAAGCAACGTATTGTTGAAACAGTTTAGTATTTTGACGTTGAAAGAGGAAGAAACTAGAACTAAGAGGCTGCTCAAGCGAAGCTAAGCATGTAAAATATGGGGGCACGGATACGTACCTTCCCAAAATTGGTATGTACCAGTTTTGTTTTGATCATGTATGTATCCCGTCCTCCATGCAAGCACAACATACCATCGTCACCTCCAAACTGCTGTAAAGACTGAAGAAACCCAAATGTTTTCTCCACTTACTGCTGTGACAACTAACGGAATTCGTAAAAGCCTTTGGTAAGAATATTTCCTCTACTTCATAATTACACAAAGCGTAACCAAAAAGTAGCTTCTTTTACCTAGCTTATCTTTACTCAACCTAATAAGCACTGATTGGTGTTGATATGTCTTTATACATTGTAACGTTGTCGATTTAAATCGTGGTTGAAGTAATAGTAGTATTATATAGTTATGTGACAGATATATTGTTTTAGGTTTAGTAGAACACTAGCCGCTTTGCATACTAATTTGTATGGCTACTTGTTTGGCCCGTACCTCAGTTTGAATTGGAAATTCTATACTTAACTTGCAATCAATATAATCAACTTATAGTCAGTATAGTTGGCTTAGCTTTACTGAAATTAGTTTGACTACAATACGCTTGGATATGATTCTAACGATAATAACAGAAACTTAATGCTTACATAATTTCCAACGATTTAAAAAATTCGTTAACATTTAGTAGTTGTATTGATGGCAACTTTAATAAAAAGTACTAATAGTAATATTACCCTTAGTAGTTATAACATTACTTGAACTTACACGCAATTAACAACTGGTTTACAAAGGAAAGTTTTACTGGAGATATATTGAGAATTCCGTATCGAATACTTATTATAATAGTTTTATAATACATTTAATTATTTCAAGAATTTACTGAAGTAAATATCTATTGGTTTGTAACCTACCAATTGTGTTTCACATTCAACATAAGTATAAAATTCTTAAACTAAAACTCATACCTATTAATGATGAAAATACATAACTATTTCAGTATAATAGGTATATAAATTAACGATACAATTTTCCTCGAAAATGATGATTTCGTAATATCAAAGCAACGAACAATTGGAACCCTGAATTTTTAAAATTGTAAACAGATTATAACTTTAACTAAATATAAATTTTTGGTTTTAATAAATCGTTAAACCATATATATGGTATTTAGAATATGAATGCCAAATACCTAAGTTTCTCTCCAAAATATCAAAACATTATCTTAGACAAAATTAAGAAGATTAATATCTTAAAATCTTGATGGTATTTGGAACAATGTATATATAACAATTACATTGCAACAATACGCCAACTAGAGATATCGTATAACTTAATACTTACGAAATGAACCTAGAATCTAATTAATGAAGATTACAATCGTTCAATATAACAATTAGAATTGCAGATTAACGATTTGGACGAAAATATTAATGTAGTTCATATGAATTTGTGGGAGGCTAAGTTAATGATCTTCGTAAATAGCTTATTTGCAAACAATACTAACATATTATTATAAATCAGATTTTTTATAATATTAATTAACAAATATAAATTACAAGACAACTTATTATTTATTACCGCAGACCTAATTATTGCACCTTAATTAAATGTAAGAAGGTTATAAAAAACGTGTTTGCCTTCGAAAGCTGTGGTATAATAGCTGGCTTTAATATAAGTACATTTATATAAGAGACCATTAATATCGTTACTGAATAATTCAAGATTTTATATATTTTGATCGTTTTTTCTTTTGGGTATTTTACTATCACAGTGAAATTTACAATATATAGCAAGTATGGTGCGGCCCTAGATAATTTAAAATGTATATATACCAGTGGAAAGACTCTCAACTTGAATTTTCCTACCTCATAGTAACCACCTAATTCGAAAATTCCTGTTGCCAAGTTATGCCGTATAATCCGTTAAACAACTTATTACAAACACAAGCTTTATCCCTAACTAAACCAAATGTACAAAGTTGAATTCCTAATCTTATACACCTGTAGCCAATTTTCGAGAAATGTGTTAAATGTATATATTGAATACCTATAGGGTCTCATAATTAACTGTATTGATCTTTACTACATGCCACAAAATTATCGAAATCTATAAATATGAACCATATTTGTTTACGTTTGTTGAAGTGCCACGTAAAAGAAAGCAAATACTACTAAGTATTGCGAAAAAAGGTTACAACTAAATGTACTTATAAAGCAAATTTTATCGCCTTATATTTACAACCTTAATTTATAAAACAAAATTACAAATAATTTTTTTTGCTAAAAATCAAACCTTAATCCCGCCTTTAAAATAAGTTTTTCAGGTACCTTATAGTTTAGAGATCCGTAACATTATATATGTATTAAAACTGTAGCCTTAGCTTAATCGTGTTGTGTGGCCATCGCAATCTCCGTTCGATTCCTACTCGCATCGAAGATATAACAGCCTTGAGAGGATAAAGAGATTATAAAACACATATGTATTGGTCAAAAGACCGCGATGGTGGGATAATACACTTTTCGAGTTACCTTTTTATCATTGGTGGCAAACCAAAAGAGTGTAAAATAAATTAAAAAGGGTACAAAATGAATTGAGTGATGTACTGAGAAAAGTTCTTTATAGTTAGTTCAGTGTCCAAAGTATAGTTAAGAGCGAAAACTCCGTCAAGCGTATAGAGCACTGGTTTATGGTAACAGCTCAAAGATAAATAAATAAATAAAAATGAATGAAATCGTGAAATGTGAGTGCTTGTAATGAAGGGTTTTTGAATAACCTTAAAAATTAGGAGAAACCAGACTTTAGTTGCATCATAATATAATTCTAAGTTTGGAAGGCCATGTTGACACAAGTAACAAGAGATGGAATCGTTGTTTGTAAGGGCTGTTTTTTGGATACACTGTTATGCGAGCGGTGCGCCAGCCCGACAACAATCATTATAGTCAAAAAGGGGTTGCGGAAAAATATTCAAGTGGTGGTAAAGCCTATTAGTAATGTTGTAGTAGAATAAAGTGCATGTAATGTAATAGTGTTAAAAACAGCTAAACTTGAATTTTTTCTCGAAGGTAGGCACTGTTAGGGTTTATAATGTAGGCCCCTAACCTTTTTAACAAGGTGGTCCGAGCACTCATGTTAAGAAAGTTGATGTCACATCGAAGATATTATCCCAGTTATTATCTGTACCGATTTACAAAGTCTATTAGATTGTCTTGCCAAATTGGAATTCACTAAAAACGCTAAACAATCAACGTAATGACTTTAAACAAAGCCTACAAAAGCAAAGAAATAAAAGAATTAAAATAAATTAATAATAAGGATAAAGTAATGAATGTTATGACAAAGACTATATTAAATACAGTTTTTGTCGGTAAGGTCTCTTATTCACGTGAATATAAACAAAGAGTAATTAGAAAGATTGGTATTGTAGTAAAGATATATAATTGGTTCAAGAAGAAGTATCTAGAGAGTTCACGCTTCAGGTGAAAGCTTACAAGCTCTCACCCAAAGCATACCACTCTGGAACACTCCTTCTAGACCACGCCACGCATAATGTACTCTGAAAGTGCAATCTGCATCATGACACGTTATCGTGCACGCTTTGGGAGTGCACCTTACAGCGTGATACACTGCCACTTAAATATACTAACTATAGTGATATATAATAATATCCATAGTTTTAGATAAGTTTATAAATAGCAATACGATAATTATACGAATCGAAAGCTACTTTCAAGTTTTTTTTGGTAAGCTATTATATGATAAAGGATAGGGTGAAAGCTAGGGATATCCTTGAAATTTCAAAGAATATTAGGATGTTAACGATATGGATTTGATTAACTAGTAAAGTGGAATTAAGTATATAGTTGGGTGTATATTAAAGTATTAAAGTATTAAAGTATGAAAATGATAAAGTATTTGTTTTTAAAATTGCAAGTGGTTTAAAATAAAACTTATATATAAATAATGACGAGTAATATATAAAAAATAATTGAAATTATTAAATAAATGACCTACAATAGGTACTGGCACCAGCACTGGTATTAGTATTATAGGAACAAAAAAGTGTCAGTGTTAAAATAGCGTTAAAGTACAGTGCATTCAAATTTAATTGCACTGATTACAAGTTATTTACAGTAAAGTTGTTGGAATAGCAGTCACATGCAATAGAGTTAAGTTAATATACTTACAGTTAGATGGTTTTACTGACTGCAAAATTGACTACAGTTTGTAGAATTGACTGTATTGACTATAAGTCAAGTACAGTAGGTGCTCACTTCAAAGTGAGGCACGGGCTAAAGCAGTGAGCCATACAAATTAGTGTGTAGACCAGTTAGCGGTTTGTCAAACTTAGAATTAACACATTATAACCAATTTCAATACAGCACCGGTTACTTTAACCACAGTGATTCGAATCGACTATGTTGCAACAATAAAGGCCTACCGACAAAAGTGCCTAATTTAATGTAGAGTATAAGCTAAGCAATTTCCTATATGAAGTAGTGCGTAAACCTGCTAACAGTTTACGAAACTTAGAATTAATACGAATCCACTATCTAACCATTATAATACTACTGTTACTTCAACTACAGTTCAAATCAACAACGTTGTAACGTTTAAAATCCTATCAACAATTTCCATATTTGTGGTTGTTTGTACGGATTCCCAAAGTTTCTATATATGACTTTTAAGTTTAAAACAACCAATAAAACACGTTTAATAATAAATGTCATAGTATTAAAGAAGGTATATAAAACTCGAAAAACTGATGAATTTAGGTAAATTAACGGTAAAAATAACCCCGTTAACGTTATAACCCAAGCTATATCTAATAGCGCTCTATAAAGGTTTATAAATATCAATGGGCTAATTATATGGATTAAAGGATACATGGATCAACCAATATATAATATAAAAGAATAGGAATACTCTAGTAAACTGAAAATTGCTGAGATAATATATAAAAAACCTACCCAAATGTATTAGTAGAAGGTATAAAATTAATAACATATAAGTTTATAACAAAAACCTTATGTATAGAAATAAGGGAAGTTAATGTTTAGATTTATAATGTAGAAGATTGTAATTGAAATGAACTTTAGGTACAAAATAAGTTGAAATTAGTAGGGGTATTATTGTTAGAGTAAAAGGGATTTTAGCGATTACTATAAATTCATTATCGGCTATATCAATGTGTATAAACAAAAACAAAAAGTCGATATTATTAAAACAGTTACTTATAATATACCTCAATTCACTAAACTGAGTGTAAATTGACTGTATTAACTACAAGTTAACTATATTAATGACAAATTAAGTGTAAGGAGTAATCAATTCAATATAAGGCATAAGTCAAGCAATTGCCCATCCAGATTAGTATATAAACCGGCTAGCGGTTTGCCAAACTTAGAAGTAACAAATTACTGCTTTTAATGTAATATACCAGTTACTTCAGCCACGATTCGAATCGACTACATTGCAACGATAAAGGCCTACCAACAGAAACGTCTACAATAAGTTGAAAGGTTGTAAGATAAATTAGTAATGAATGTATTCACGAATATTGTGTAAATCAATAGATAGTGATGGACATGTGTGGAATAACAGTAAGATTGCAGTCCTTAGATCTGAAGGAATGCTTTACTTGTAAATGTAACAACAGTGCAGAGACCAATATTCTTATAGCTACTGTAGCAATGGACAGGCAATATAGCAATAGGCAGGTAGCCAATATAGGAATAGCCAGTAGATGATCTCATCTCTTTTACAGCACCATCGTCTCTCGAGGGACCCGGGTGTTGGTTGTCGGACGTCGGTTGGCGGGTTTCGTTCTTGAGTAAAGTTTATGGTGGGCGTTGCACTTGGCGTTCGCATGAAACTTGGTTAAGCCTCATTATCCAAATGGCAGTAGATATGTAGTGCATAAATGTCCGCGGTTGAGAGCCTTCTGCAACATCTGGCGATCCCCATCATCGGTTCTTTCCTGGTAGGTCGTTCTCTATTACCGCTGTGCGTGACATGATATTTGCCACAAGCCCCAGAATTGCGCCGCAAAAAAAGAAAAGTAAGTGAGATGCAGACGTTGAGAAACACCCCCCCACCCCCCACCCCTCTCTGCCCGAGTCCACAAAACCATATTCCGGTTGATCGATTTCCAGATCCAATGCAGCTCAGCCAGTCGCGGACGTCTGGGTGACCATCTTGCTGAAACGGAAGCCTATCTCCCTGTCCAGCCGGGCGGCCTTGCTCGGCGCCCCCTGCACGCGCCGGTGGTTGTCGGCATGGTCGTTGGACGCCCCGGCCAGGTGTGAGCTGAGCACGGCCTCGACGTCGAGCAGAAGCTCGCGCCGGTCCATCGGCTCGCGCGCGTCGCCGTCGACGAGCAGCGCGCTGCCGTCCGCCCACGCCTCGAGGCGCAGCGGCGGCGCGACCGTGCGCTCCCAGCGGTCCCAGCGGGCCTCGAGCTCCGCGCAGTCCGCCGCGGCCGCGGCCGCCGTTGGGTCCGGGTCCGGGTCCGGGTCCGGGTCCGCCGGGTGGCACCGCCGCCGCCGCCGCCGCTGCTGCTGCGGCGGCGGGCAGCCGGCGGGCTTGCGCGGCCGCAGCCAGGTCCTGCCGAAGACCATGGAGATGGTGCGCAGCGCGGGCAGCCGCGAGACGCAGTGCAGCAGGCGGCGCGCGGTCCACCAGTTGTCGCGGTACAGGCACGGCGACTCGAGGGCCAGGTGGGTCAGGTCGCGGAAGAGGGCGGCGTGGGCGGCGTGGGCGGCAGAGGCGGCGGCAGAGGCGTTCAGCGCGTCGGTGATGGCCTCGAGCTCCTCGACGGCGACGTAGACAGCGTCCAGGGCGGGCCGAAACGGGCGGCAGGGGACGGCGACGACGCCACCATCGCGGTGGCGGGCGCTCGTGAAGGACATCCGGCTGCGGCCAAGGCTGGCGGCCTCGCGGCAAACGTGGAGGATGGAGGGATGCGGCGTGACGACGCGGCAGAGGGGCTGTTCGCCGGGGGGGAAGTCGTAGCGGCTGTAGAAGTAGATCTCGTGCTTGTCTGCAGGGAGGCAATAGCCCCAGATCCGGTGGCGCACCTCTGGCGGCAGGTTACTGAATGACTTTGGCATTGTTGGTGAAGGACAATCGTTGGCACCCAACCGACGCTGCCCTGTCAAGGAGGAGAAAAGGGCCGAGGCACGCGCACGGATCAGGACTAGCGTAGCAGGGATAGTACAGGTACCTAGTACCTACAATGGTAGGACAACAGATAACCCCAGCCCTAACCCTAACCCTATCATTACATTACTGCTTGACCATTTGCACTTGAAAGCCACGGTTGGTCAGACTCGTCACAACAATACCGCCTCCATTATCCCCTTGCTCCAGCGTGAACACAAAATCATCAATCCCATTGAACCCGTACGGAAACCGGTCCATATTGGCCCACGTCTGACAGCTCTGCCCCGGCCACGCAAAGCGCGCGTCGTCCCGCGCCGCGTCCGCCGCCGTGCCCGTGTCGAACACCGCCCGCCACGCCGTCTGGTTGCCGCCAGCCCTGACGGTAGTGGGATACAGCCGCGGCCGCACGGGCGCGGCGGCCCCGGCGCCCGCGACCCGGGCCCCGGCGTACAGGGCCGCGACGTCCTGGCCGCACGCCACCCAGCCCGAGATGGCCAGGCCCGGGCCGTCGTCGAGGGCCAGCGTGATGGCGGAGGCGCTGGCGTCGTCCGCGAACGTGCCGACCATGCCCGCCGCGACGGCCGCGTCCTTTCCGGCGTGCTCAACGGCCGGGAGGAGCGTGGTGAGGAGCTGCGACAGGAGGGCAAAGCTGAGCGGGAAGTCGGCCTCGGGACCGGCGGTCAGGATGGCGATGACCAGGTCGTAGTCGGGCACGAGGCAGATTTTGGAATGGTAGCTGCCAATGTCGCCCCCTTTGGTGTACAACTCGATGAGGCGGCCGTCTGCAGTCTGCATGTGCGTGCATATATGGGCTTGGTCAGCTCATCCCACTACCTCTCCGCTACCTATTCGGGGCACACGCCTTGGTGTTCATCAGTAGAGACTGACCAGGTTGGTTGACCGCAAAATCTCCCACGGGGCCCCCATAGACCTTCCCAGGGACGAGGTAGAGGACACCGGCTTCAGCCACTTCCTTGTCCCTCCGGAGCCCAGAAGGCTGTAATTGAGAATGACCGACCCCAGCGTGGTGAGATCGTTTGAGCTAGAATAGAAGCCGCCAGCCCTAGAGCTCCGAATGTCAGCCCGCATCAAGCAGTGCCGCAGTGGGAAGCCAGCAAAACTGACGGAATGTCCCATCCTAGATCAACACCCCATCGATCTTCCTCCACTTTCTGGTTGGGGACAAATGCGTTCTCGAGCGAAGACGGCGGGGAAAGGCTGGTGTTGTTGAGGCTGAGGGGATAGGATGTTTTCATGGATGTAATCGGCGTAGCTCATGTTGGAGATTCTCTCCAGCGCAAGACCCAGGATATCTATTCCGAGGCTCGAGTACATGGGCGTGGTAAATGGCTCGTAGACTGGGTGATACTTGCTGAAATCTCGATAGAACTCGGACTCGGCGCAGGGTGGTAGGCTGTATAGGCCCTGGCAGCCAGGAGTGCTGTTGGCGCTGAGTAAAGGGAAGCCCAAGGCCGACCAGGAATATGGTATGTTGGCGAGATCGTTCATCACTGAGAGGGAAAAATTAAGTTTGTCAAAGGCATCCACGCCAATGGGATCGCCAATGGGATTGGGATTGCTAGGCACCTACAGTTTAGACCGATTCCTGACATATCTGGCAGATAAAAAAATTCAGTATCCTCCTGCAGGGCTACCGTGAACTGTAATAATTCCAGATTATGTTGTGTGAAAAAATGAAGAAACAAAACAAACTTACGAGAGGCCAAGGCGCCCACAGTCACATCGTTCCAGTTGACGGAAAAGCCATCAGCGGCCTCAAGTGCCTGGAGCTCTGGTAAATAGTACGCGATTGGATCGTCCATCCGGGCACCACTTTGGAGCATTGCGAGGGTGGTGAAGATCTTCGAAATGCTGGCTATACGGTAGACTGTGTCGCCATCAATGGCATTCGTTGAGCCTGCACCCCTGACTTGAGGCGTATGGTGTAAATCAAGCAGTTTAGCATCCTCATGGATAGACGCGACAGATATGGAAACAGCTGAACTGACGAAGGACGACGTGAGTGTGTCGAAGTACTCAGTGACACTGTTGACAGCTTTCTGAACTTCCAGGCTCGTTGATGGACTTGTGGGAGCTGGTAAGACGGGACCCAGTGGCGGACAATGCCCGTCGAGTCCACCAAAAACGAAGCCTTCTAGAAGTGCTAAAATACAAAGGAGCTGGGGAATGACGTTAAAAAGACTATGGCCTGTCATTGCGAAGAAGTTGCATGCAATTTGCTGAGGATGCGTGCTGTATGTACTCCGTGAGCACAGTGAGGGTGCTTTGCAGTCAGAGTTAGTAACTTAGACGGTTAGTCCCAATGTCGAAGAAGGATGCAGGGGAACATGTGCAGGCAATGTCAGGTTTGATTGCCAAATATTCACTACACGACCAGAACTGACAATCACAAGAACTGTGGGACATGGCGGCCCACTGGGAGCACGGTGGAACTTGAATGTTCATCCAAGTCGAAGTACCGTTTCCTGCGCCGTGTCACCACCTCATTTACTAGTACTTTGTACTTAGGCTGAGGTGCTGCGGTCTGAGGATGATGCACAAGAGCCGCTGATGTAACGTCACGAACTATGTTGACCAACCCCAACCCTCACAGCAGCTCCTCATGTCGTCATACATGATACACACAAACATCCACTTCACATCTCGAACGATGAACTCTAGCTTACCTGCACGGGGTAACGACATCAACATCGACATCGACATCGACATCGTGACAACAGTTTGGCTTTGAGACATGGCTATTTTAACATTTGCACTTCCATTGGTATGGTCTCAGTCCTGACTCCTTCCGCTGAAGTCCATCAGGATTCAGCCAGACCTAACAAACACTACGGCGTAGGCGATTCTCGCTCTCGTGGCTGTGGCGATGTAGGAGCATTCCCGACCAGTTCCCGACCAGTTCCCGAATTGGAAGCCCTCCAGAAACTGATCAAAAACATGCGGGTCCAGCTATGAACATGTGTCCAGCCTGACGCTGTCACTGCCCTTGACGCCGGCTCTGACCTTCTTGACCATCCTGCTACCGCTGCTCGCAGCAGTCAGCTTTGTCTCGCTGCCCTATCTCGCCAAGAAGCCTTCCCGCAAGTCCAATTCTGTGTTTGAACACCTCGGCCCCGCCGTGCTGCAAATACTTACTCCAGGCACTGCTCACCACTGTGCTGGCCGTACTCTACTCCCTCGACCTCATGCCGAGCCCTGCCAGGAGCTGCGAGCTCTCCACGCGCTGGCAGCATCTGTACCGCACCAAGGACGCGCACGCCATCCGCGCCGTCCAGGACGCGCTGCAATGCTGCGGCTTCCGCACCGTGAAGGACATGGCCTGGCCGTTCCCGCCGGCGGCCGCGCAGTGCCCCGCGCGCTACGACCGCGCGCTGGCGTGCCAGGGCCCGTGGACCGCGGCGCTGCAGCGGACCGCGGGCGTGAACCTGGGCGTCGTGCTTGCCGCCGGCCTTCTGCAGGCAAGTGAAGACTGTCAAGTCTCGCCTCCTCACCGTGTCAGCTGTAGTGGCCCCCCATAGGCGGGCTTCCCAATGTAGTAGCTGACGTGACGCGAATCCAGGTCGTGGGCATCCTCGCCGCGAGACAATACACCGCCCAAACCGCAGGGGCCTTCGCATGGGCCAGCGTCTTTCCGCAATGGACTCGGCGCAGCAACACGGGTGATCCAGCCTCGAGGCCCCTTCTCACTGAAAGTGGGAACCAGGTCGAAGAGGTGGATGATGTGACGGGCGAAATGGGTCACGGGAATGGCGCCAGGTATGGTGCCCTAGAGGGCAATGCAGACTCTGGCCTGAGGATTCAGCCTTCTGGTCTTAATCCCGAACGAAACGAGTGGCAGAATGTGTGAGAAGGTGAAGGACTTGAGTGATGTACAACAATCCACTTGGAAGCCTGAGATACTATGCCTCTCGGGATGAAGTAAGACAAGAACGGCTTGGGGCCGAGGTTAGGATGTGTTTCACACCAAGACTTCACCAAAAGCTGCTTTACAATGCTCGACTCTGAGCCTACATATGGGCTGGCGTGGAGGTTGCCAATATGATGGTCTTGATGTGGGAATCGGATATGGGGGCCAGTGAATATCCAGGGTTGTTGGTAGGCCTTTATCGTTGCAACGTAGTCGATTCGAATCGTGGTCGAAGTAACTGGTGTATTGCTTTGAAAGTGGTGATGTGTTACTTCTAAGTTTGGCAGACCGCTAGCCGGTCTGCACACTAATTTGTATGGCCAATTGCTTGGCCCGTGCCCTAGTCTGAAGTGAGCACCTACTGCAGTTGACTTACAGTCAACCCACAAACAATACAGTCAACTTGCAGTCAATACAACCAACTTACTGTCAGCATAGTTGACTTGACTGTACTGCGATTGACTGCTGTTCCAACACTAACATCAACATTTGAGGTACTGAGGTAAGTACTCACCTGTGTTGGCAAGAATCCGGCAAAAGACTTCCTTCCACGGCCACTTCCGGCCATGTTTCGCATGTGTGGTCAGCCATGTTAGGTTGTGCACACAAACAACGGCCTGCAGATATTGTACGCCTATATCAACTGTTGTTTGCTGAAGAAAATCGAGCCACAACAGAATGTTTGTTCATCTCAAGGTGTGCCAATGGTCAGGGAGGACGGCGTGTTCTCGTCAGATCTCGAAAGTAAGGCTTAAGTACGATGACCCTTCAGAGGCAAGGGGTAGCAGCAACAACTTATCAACTCCAAATACTCAATCTTTGCAGCACGAGTTCCAATGATAGACACACGCACGATTAGCGCAGTTGTATATCCTCCAAAACGTATTCTTGTTTACTCTACAACAGAGGCTATTTTGACAACAACTCGGGCTATTTTCGTAGTGTTACATCGTTTTAACTTCGCAACAAGAATTATAGCCGGGTGCAATAAAATGAAGAATTTCGTCATGTTATACACCGTAAACACAACCGCGGCGACAATACCAAGGACAGACAATACTAAGGACCGTCAATAGTATACACACACGCACACACTAATAACGCTTCCCAACAATTCATTTGCAACGTTTCCCTCCCTTTCTTTTCCTTGCAATTGAAATAGTTTAGAAAAATCGTTGAGAAAAGTACGACGTTCGATTGTGAAAATGGGAAGTCCGGGTTTCGAAGCAGGGACACCGCCCCCGGTGCGGAAAGAGAGCCCATCCCCTACCAACCGGCCGACAACAAAGGACCACGCGCTGCACCCTATGTAACCCGATTTTGGACTGCTTTTTAAAATCCCTCGTGGTGTAGCGGCACAATCCATTGTTTCTATAACATGGAGAAGTGTGCAGGCTGTGGGTTCGAGCCCCCCCACCCGTTTCGATTACTCGCAAAGGTTACACTCGGCAATGGCTTGAGCGCACAGCGGGGCCGCCCTCCTGGCAAAGTGCGGAACGGAACGCTACTCTTTTTCTTTTGG